>OZ030009.1:25740771-25845771 GCA_964023405.1 Apodemus agrarius | reverse complement strand
GATGGCTTCAGATTCCCTGGGATTGGAGTTAGAGGTAGTTGTGAGACACCACATGGGCCCTGGAAGTCAAACCCACATCCTCTGGAAAAGCAACCAGTGCTCTGCACCACTGAGCCATCTCTCCAGCTCCTACAATAATGATAGCTTTTTTTTTTTTTAAGAGATTCATTTATTTATTTCATGTATATAAGTACACTGTAACTATCTTCAGACACACCAAAAGAGGGCATCAGATCCCATTACAGATGGTTGTAAGCCACCATGTGGTTGCTGGGAACTGAACTCAGGACCTCTGGAAGAGCAACCGGTGCTCTTAACTGCTGAGCCATCTCTCCAGCCCACTAATGGTATTTCTTACAAGGGCCCAGTGAAGTCTGTTAGCTGGTAAAGGTACATGTTGCCAAGCCTGCTGCCCTTCGTGCTCGAAGCCTTGGGTTCAGTCCCAGCACCATATAAACTGGATGTGGTAGCCCTTGCACACTTCAGGAAGTTAAGGTAGACGATCAGAACCCTAGGTTATCCTTGATTGTGTCTGAGGCCAGCCTGGGCCGCATGAGACCCTGTTAAAAAGGAGGAGGACGCCGGGCATGGTGGCGCATGCCTGTAATCCCAGCACTTGGGAGGCAGAGGCAGGCAGATTTCTGAGTTCGAGGCCAGCCTGGTCTACAGAGTGAGTTCCAGGACAGCCAGGACTACACAGAGAAACCCTGTCTTGGAAAAAAAAAAAAAAAAAGGAGGAGGACGAGGAGGTTCCGAGCCGTGGCGTATCTATCAGTGAGCGCCTTCCTTCTCCCTGACTTCCCCCTGCCCTGATGTAGAGAGCCATGGCATTATTGAGAGACTGATAGAAAACATTGCACCTCAGTACACACCTGCTCTCTGAGGACACTCATTCCCACCAGCAGGGTGGGAGACTGAACATAGGACAGAGGTCTGGAATGAGCTGTTAGAAACCCTGATCCTGCATCTCAGAAAAGCTGGTGGATATAAGGGGTACGGGTGTGGATTCGGGGAACACTGGCTTGAGATCAGTGCGGGCTCTGAGTTCCAGTCCTGCCTTTTTGTAGCGAAGGGCAAGACTATCTCGGAGCTTCCACCTGTACTGTTCTAAACTGAGGTAATCATAACTTGCCTCTGCGTCATAAGGAAGCCCCTTCGAGTACAGAGGATCAGAGGCAAAAAGGCTCTGCTAGTCTGAGATGCCGCGGGGCGGGGAAAGCCTGTGCCCTTCCTTGCCGGTGAAGGAGCAGGATGCAGCAATGGTCCTGTTTGAGCATGTGGACTTGCCGCTCCGTGATCTGTAAAATGGGGATAAGGACAGCAGCTGCCCCATAGGACTTTCATGAGAGTGTAAACCGAGGCAGGGCTCATGAAGTGTGCCCTCAGCTGGGACCTGGAGTCTCGGTCTGTGAGATGGGAAATTGGAAGAGAGTATTGGACCCCCAAAATATTTTGAGACTCAACAGAATCCCAGGTGGGATGGATGACTGTGGGTTCAAGGGTAACCTGGACTACAAGGATTCTACTTCAGCCTCACCCTGGGCCCTTCCCAAAAGAAGCCATTGGCTATCTGGGTTGGCACTGGTAATCAGCTGATGAATAACTTGTCTACAGTGGTGATTGAGAATTTGTGTGCAGGATGGGTAACTTCCTGGAGGATGGATGGGTGATGAATGGATGGATGGATGGATGGATGGATGGATGGATGGATAGATAGATAGATAGATACTTTGTTGTTGTTTTGTTTTTCAAGACAAGGTTTCTCTATGTATTCCTGGCTGTCCTGAAACTCACTCTGTAGACCAGGCTAGTTTCAAATGTAAAGAAAGATCCACTTGCCTCTGACTCCCGAATGCTGGGATTAAAGTTGTGCACCACTATCACCCAGCCTGATATATATATATAATATTGGATATTGGATATATAATAAATCTAAAGGTGACCCAGATTTCTGGAGCCACCGGATGCTGGGTCTTGAGAGGACAGTACCAAGGAGCATACAGTTCTGTGACAAATAGTGAGAAGAGCATCAGGTCCCTCTGTCTTGAACCTCTTTCTTCCTGATACCGCCCCCCCTCAATTTGGGGGCTGGTGGCACTCTGGACTCTGGACTCAGAAATGCGGATGTTTTACCCCTTGCCTGGGAAAAGGAGCCTGAGCTCTCGGAGTCGGGTCAGCTCCTACGTCTTCCTTGCTTTGGGGAGGGGGACAGTTTCTGCAGCCCCAGCCTGAACCAGAGATGTGGGTTTTCAATTACACAATTAAATGCACAATTAGGCATAATTACCAGTGCTCGGAGCCCGAGACTGCTCATAACAGGCGTGTAATCTACTGCAGCCTCTGTTTATACTACGCAAGTGCGCTCCCTAATGATGCTGAGATGCCTTCACACTGCACCGTTGCCATGGAGACGAGCCTGCCGCCACCATGCAAAGCTGACAAATGGTACTGTGGTCCCGGATCCCTGGATGGTTTCCACGGCCTCTGCAGCCACCTTGGAAGCGGAAGGGCTAGCTAGGCGGGTCAGGATGGGGTAGGTCTACCCTTCCTGTCCTCCAAGACTCCTCCCTGTACAAGCCAGCATTGGCTCCCCCCACCCGGAGATCCCCAGTGGCCCTGAGCCCCTCAAGTCCTCCAGCCATGAGCAGGATGATTCAATCCTGTGCAAATCTGTTCCAGCATCTCTGAGTCATGGAGAGGCCAAGGTCTGGGCACTCCTGCTGTCCTCGGCTTTCGGATTATCTGGCTCTGTGAACTTAGACAACCCCCTACTCCTCTAGGGCTCTGTTTCCCCACGTATGAAATGAACCACACAGTCTCTACATAGAAGTTTACCAGGCATCCAGGACACTCCATGAGCTGTAACTGTGCTAACTGCTCTAGCCCATGGATCTACCCATGCGGCACCTGAGGACTCCTGCAGCCACACCAGGCAGCAGCAGGGCTGTGACCCAAGCCCAAGGCCTTGGGCTTCACCAGGGCCATGTCAGGTCGACACAGCAGCTTAACCTTTGCCCAGAGCAGGGCTGTAAGAATGGACAGAAGCGGGGGCTGGAGAGATGGCTCAGCGGTTAAGAGCACTGACTGCTCGTCTGAAGGTCCTGAGTTCAAATCCCAGCAACCACATGGTGGCTCACAACCATCCGTAATGAGATCTGACGCCCTCTTCTGGTGCATCTGACTGGAGCAGTGCATCTCACTGGAACAAGCAGAGATCCTGAATTCAAATTCCCAACAACCACATGATGGCTCACAACCATCAGTACAGCTACAGTGTACTCGTATACATTAAATTAATTAATTGATTAAAAGAATGGGCAGAAGCACAGAGCTGTGTCTGACTGGTGCCCAAAGCCAGAATTCCACACTGTGGCTTCTTAAACAAAAACATGAGTATGAGTGTGTTACCTGCGTGTGCCACATGCATGCAGTGTCTGCAGAGGCCAGAAAAGGAGTCAGATCCCCTGGAACCGGAGTTACAGACAGTTGTGAGCCTCCATGTGGGTGCTGGGAATGGACCAAGTCGTCCAGAAGAGCAGCCTGTGCTCTTAACCTCTGAGTCATCTCTCCAGCCCCTTACACTGTAGCTCTTAGCAGAAGTGAAGATGGATTTAAATGATTTCCTTTCGTAAGTGTGTGCTGAGGATCCCCTGCGATTCCCTTCCTGGCCTGGCCCTGCTGCTCGTGAGGTGAGGTGGCTCTGGTCCGTTGGACCCAGCACTGTGCCGTGACCCTGGAAAAAACTGGATCTAGTTATCCGTGTAGCCAGCCCTGCCTCGGTCATTAGACGCAGAGCCTCTTTGTTACTGTTGAAATGGAGTCTCTCGGAGCCTGACTAGCCTGGAGGTTGGTAGCCGAGGGTGACTTTGAACTCCTGGTCCGCCTGCCCCCACCTCCCGAGTGCTGAGGTTACAGGTGTGGACTACCACACCTGGCTCTCCTTTTGGGTTTTGCACTCTTTTCCTATCATTGAAAACATTATTTATTTGTTACTGCATTGTGTGTGTGTGTGTGTGTGTGTGTGTGTGTGTGTGTGTGCACGCCTGGAGGTCAGAGGACAACTCTGTGGAACAGGTTCCCTCCTCCTCTATGTGGGTTCAAACTCAGGTCACCAGACCTTTCCTTGCAAGCACCTTTTCCCACTATGCCATTTCATTTCACTGGCCCAGGACATTGTGTGTGTGTGTGTGTGTGTGTGTGTGTGTGTGTGTGTGTGTGTTAGCTTGCCTGAGTATATGGGTATCGTCACATGCAGGACCCAGAGGAAGCCAGGAGGAGAAAGAATTAATGCCCTGGAACTGGAGTTACAGGTGGTTGTGAGCCAACCCAGGCCCAGTGCTCTGGTAAAGAGCTAGCTCTCCAGCCTCCTCCCCACTCACAATATTGCCCGTGAGCTCCTACTATGTGCTAGCTCCTAGGAACACAGATGGGTTAGACAAAGTAGGTCACATAATTCCTGGCGTTGATCAGAGTGCCTTGAGTCATTGTAACGTGGATGAGGTGTTCTGTTCTGTTCTGGTTTTGTTTTTGTTTTTTCTTTCTTTCGTGCTCACCATTGAAGTAGACCCTGTCTCTACCCAAGAGCCACCCTCCCAGCACTACCCCTTAGCGACCCGGTCAGTTAAGCAGACAGCAGTTTTTTGCTTGCATAGTGCTGGTGGTGTTGGCAATCCTAACTGGTGCTGGGTGCTAGCGTGAGGGACGCTGCCCTCTGGAACCTTCTCCACACACCCTGTCATTCCCACTTAATAGATGGAGCAGCTTGAGGCCCAGAGGCCTACCCACCCTGTCCGGGGCCTCACAGCCCCTCAGGGGCAGAGCAGACGTCTAGCAACCTTGTGTCTCACTCCACCAAGGTGCCATTTCTCTGGCGCACCCAGCCAGATTCCCCCAGAGCATGCGGCGCTTGGTTGGAGGGTCAGTTGCCCACCTGGCATAGCTTAGGACTGTTCTAAACTTATAACGCCCTAATTGACACTTGGAAGACTGAACTTTCTTTCTTTCTTTCTTTCTTTCTTTCTTTCTTTCTTTCTTTCTTTCTCTCTCTCTCTCTCTCTCTCTCTCTCTATCTATCTCTATCTCTATCTCTATCTCTCTATCTCTCTCTCAGTGGCTATAAACTCCATCCTGTTGCTAAGCAAAAAAACCAAAACTTAGAGATGATTTGTGGTCTGTCCAAGACTGCCTTGTAAGTTAGGGGTAGCACTGAAACTGGGACTTGAAGTATGTTTGGGACATTTCTTAGGAGTTCTTGGGATATTTCTAAGAAGTATCTTAGGAGGACATCTTTCCTCCTAAGCTCGTCCGGTTTGTTGTAAGGTGAAAAGGATCTGTTGTTTGAGGTGAAATGACCTTGAATTCCCGATCCTCCGGCCTCAGCCCCCAGAGTACTGGGGTTGCTGGTACAGCCACCAGGCTGTTACAGGGTAAGAGCAGTCTGTCAGCGGTCTATGTGCGTGTTTGTACACAAGCCAAGCTGCACAGGACTGCGGACCGAAGCATTTGTGGGGCAGTTTCTGGCACGGAGAGATTTGTGGATCAATAAACATCCTTTTTTGCTTCCTCCTTCTTCATTTATTCATGAACTCTGAACTCCCTGGCTCCCAAGAAACTGCCTGGAAGAAAGCAATTAGAACGTAATTAGAGCCACTCCTCTCGCCAGCGGGGTGGGGTGGCCCCGGGAGTTCCCTGTCGCCCCAGCTCCGGCAGCCTCTGCACACTCAGCTCCTGCTCACCCACAGAGGCGGGAACACCCTCAGCAGGGACAAGGACCGCTCTCAGAGGCGCTAAAGCACTCAAGTGCTGCTCTGGGCTCGGGAGGAGGGCTCTCCCCAGTGCCGCACATCTCCTCCGCGGAGTCTCCCAGCAGTCTGTGCGCTGAACTCTTGGGCTCACTCTATCAGGGGTCCCCAGTCATACATTGCAAGAAAGCTAAACGGCCCCATGGCTCCTGCTTTCCCGCAAGCCCGCTTAGCACGCCGTAGCGGATGAGGACTGCCAGCATGGCAGAACGTTATAAATCACCCGGAGGGAGCCATTTACCAGCCAAGGCTCCATTCACTGCCAGATGATTAATATTAATAATAAGCCGGGTGTGATGGTGTATGCCTATGATCCCAGATCTCTGGGGACCAGGGCAGGAGGATGGAGAGGTTGAGGCCAGTCTAAGCCATATCATAAGACCTTGTCTCAAAAGCCAACAGATGGTAGCACTTGGGAAGCCAAAGCGGGGAAGTCCACAAGGCAGATGCCAGCCTCAGCTACGTAGAAAGTGTAAGGCCATCCTGGGCTACACAAGACCTCATGTCTAAAGCACACAGATAGTGTCTCTATGACTACTTACCGATGGCTGGCCTGGAGCTTGTTATGAACTAGGTGGCTTCGAACTCGGACAGATCTGCCTGTCTCTGCCTCCCCAGGGCTGGAACTAAAGACATTGCACACCATGATCAGCTTATGAGACATTTCGGCTTAGAGGACATTTCACCTGCTCGTCACCTACACACGGTGACCCACTAGCGAGAAGCCACCAGGATTCCATGTGCCTACTCTGTGAGGCATAGGAGGACAAAGGCAGAATTGGCTGGCAGGACGCCTCCCTCGCTCTGTTTTCTCACTTTTCTGGTAACCTTGGGTGACAGCACAAGGTAGACCTTGACTGTGACTTACTGATGTGAGACTCAGATGTGACGACATGACAAAATCTGATGGAGGTTGGGCCCGCATCATCCCGAGCTTCCTTGCTAAGAGCCTTGAACACTGTTTAGCGTGCCCTTCCTTGGGACTGGTACATCTCTGTCCCACTTTCAGAGCCCTCTGCATCGCCTCTGGCTTGGGTCACCATCCCCAGGCTGGCCGCCACCCCGACCCCAGCATTCTCAGCAAAGGAAAGCCAAGGTCTAGAGGACGAGAGGCCCTGGCCTTTTGAGGAAAATCACCATGGCTACCAAGGTTGTAGCCCTTGAAATAGCTCCCCTAGCCCACAGTCAGAGACCAAGAGGTTGTTGCTTCCTGGTGGGGAGAGAGGGGAGTCACCTGGGACCTAGATGGACAGAGCCGGGATGATGAGCTGGATGTACTCAGGGGCTGGTAGTTAGTGGGTTTCCTTTGCAAATGGAGGTCTATGTTGGGGCACCTTCTTCCCTTTCCCTTACCTACCTTAGGGGAAATTGCCATGACAACCGGCTTCTCATCACTGACCTCTCTGTGAGACCCTGCCCCTTTTCTCTGAGTGACAGGTAGTCACCCTGGCAACAGGCCTTGTGTCCAGCAGGGGCTGTGACTTGCCATGGTCCCTCCCTTTCAAGTAGAAAGCTACATTGTGCACTGGCTGTGGCTCCAGCCAACTGGAGGTGGGGCCTCTACAGCTTACCTGCACCTGACTGTCAACCCCAGATCCAGCTGATGCGTCTTCAACATCCAGCTGATACGTCTTCAACAGCTGCCAGGGGAGCTTAATGGGACACCTACCATGTTGATCCTGTCCCTTTCTGCCTAAAAGGAGGGTTGCCTCCTGCCATGGCCCTTATAGTCTTCCCGCCTTCTAGTGACGCCTGAAGCTGCCTTCTCAAGCCTGAGTAGCGACAGGATTGGCCAGAGGGCTTGCAGATTTCTGAGAGGTGGGGTGGTGGTCTGTCTGTAATCCCAGCATCTGAAGACAGGGCAGGACAGTCTCCAGAAGGCTAGCCTGGGCTACATGGAGTTCCAGGCCAGCCAGGGCTACATAGTGAGATCTTGTCTCAAAGAAACAAAAGAAAGTATTTCTAGAGCCCACCCCCTAGAGTTCCTGGTTTAGTGGGTCTGGAGTGGGACCCTTCCATCTGCGCTTCTAACAATTTCCCAGGTGGCAATGCTTGGGTTGGTGGTCCGGGTACCAAACAGAATCAGCAGTCTAGACTGTGGTCCACCCAGGCTGTCCGCCTGAGCTTTCTTTTATTCCATCTACTTATGCTGGGGTGTGTTTGTGTGTCCGCACACATGTGTGCTTGCCATGGCTTTGCCCATAGAGGCCAGAGTACAACTTCAGGTGGTTGCTTCTTCAAGCACGTGGGTCTCAGGGAATCTAACTCAGGCTGTCAGCCAATCTGTCTCTGGAGCATGTGTCATGTCACACTAAGCCATCTCACTGGCCCTGGACTCCAGTCTCTGCTTCCCACCATATCCCAGTCCCCAGGTAGGTCGCCGCCTTTGGGGTTGCTCGCTCGCTCGCTCTGTGTCTCCTCCTCTGCTAGGCCAACCGATCCAGATCCGTCTCTTTCTCCTTGACTTCCTGTTCCTGCCTCTTCCCCAGGTTTAACTGGGATCCTTTCCCAGAGCCTCAGCACTGAGCGTAGCCCGCTGAATGCCTTTGAGGACGACAGGGTACTTGAGTGAAGGGCTTCATGGATCATTTGGCTGGTGACACACTGGCTGGTGACATTCTGTGCCAGGTGCTGGGCTTCAGCGGTGCCAGTGGTAATGTGGAGATACTGTGAGTGCTGGACCAGAAGAGAGAGGGATGCAGGATGGGAATGTAGCTCAGGCAGGAAGGCGCCTGCCCGGCAGGCTGCAAGTCCTGAGCAAGCTTAGCCTAGCATCAGTGGTAATCCTAGCCCTCACGAGGGGAAGGCAAGAGGTCCAGAAGCTCAGCGTCATCCACAGCGAGTTCAAAGCCAGCCTGGCCTTCGTGAGACTGTCTCAAGAAACAAAACAAAGGGTAGGCAAGATGGCTCAGGGGGTCAAGATACTTGTGAGGAATTCTTGCCTCCACCACCCCCCCAGCCCCACCCCCTTTAGTTAGGTTCATGGAACCCAAGTTAAGGTGTAGTGAGAGAGCTGATTTTACAAAGCTGTCCCTTGACCTCCACGTGTGTGCCATGTCACACACACAGGTGCACTTGTACAATTCTGAAGGGAAAAGAAGGTCCACAGGGCCTCTTAGATGCCCCAGGAGGTCAGCGTGGAACTGAGAAGTCTGTATGCAAGGAGGGCACAGGCCTTCTCAGGCCGCTGTCTTCGCTCCTTGGTCCAACCGAGGAGCAAGCTAGACCAAACAGAGCAGTTCTCTGGGCCATACCTGTTCTGGGGTGGATCCGGGACTTGAACCTGGTATTCCTGATGCTGGGTCCCAAGCGCTTCAAACCCTGCACTGCCCCCATGTAACCTGAGACTCTCGGCTGAGTGTCTCCAGTCATTTGCTCAGGGAAGACACCACAGTCCTCACAGGAGACCTGGGCGTTACTAGGGGACTTCCTCTGCCCATGCCCCTGGCTGTTAGAACAGAACCTACTCACTCCACAGCAGAGCCCAGTAGAGGCAAGCCAGCTGCTGGGGGGTAGGGCAAGCCCAGCTGTTATTGACAGCGGCCCTGTATATGAGACCTGTATATGAGGCTCTTTCCAGAAACAGCAAGACTGCCTGAGACTTCCTTTCCCTAATATCCAGAGATACCCCTTCCCCTGGCACAGGACTCCATAGCCAGGGAAGCGGGAACTGGGCCTGGCTTTCACACCACTAAGTCAAGAAACATAACAGAACATACTTTATTTAGAGGTGTGTTATCTTCATTCATAACTTTTATTTTGGTTGTTTTTTAGAAAAAGGTCTTGCTATGTAACCCAGGCTGGGCAGGAACTTAGTATGAGACTGATCTCACACCTGTAGCAATCATCTGGCCTAACCCTTCAGAGTCCCTGGATCGCAGGCATGGTCCATTACACCTAGCGGTTTGTAACTTTTAAATGTTCAGATCCAAATAACTGTGTAGGCCTCGGTTGCTAGTCCTCCCCCAGACGTTAAGGGGAGGACTGGACTCGGGGGTAGGGTGTAAGCATTGGCTCCCCCAGGGGCTTGGTCACCCTCAGGCACGGCCAGCTGCTCAGCCTGTCACTGCCTGTCACTGCCTGTCCGCTGGTCAGTAGCCCTATAAGCCTTCTGAGGGGACTGCTGTCCCCAAACTGCCACAAGCTGTCATCCCCAAGACAGGCTACCGGGGACAGGCATCCTCGGCTGAAATGAGGAGGTGTCTGAGGCTGAGCTCCTGGGAGCCTGGACTCTGCCAACAGGAAGTGGGGCGTAGCAGGGGTGGAGAGGCGTGGCTTATGAAGGCTCACTAGGGTCCAGTGCTTGATGAGAGACCCACGTGTGCCCCTCCCCACCACCCAGCTGCCCCGGGCAGTGGCCTGCTCCCACACCATGAGTGGCACCCATTGTCCAGCTTGTCTGAGCCAGTCCCTTGTCCATCAAGTACAGGGGCTGATTAGCCACCCCCAGCCATGGGCTCCTAGGTTCTTGTTTCTTTGAATCAGTGGCTTTGACTTTTACATTTAAATTGTTTGCTTGCTTGCAAATAAAGGTTACTATGGTTGTGATAAAAAACACCATGACCAAAAAACACCCCGGGGAGGAAAGGGTTTATTCTGCTTATCCTTCCACACCTCTGTTCATCACCAAAGGAGGTCAGGACAGGAACCGGAACAGGGCAGGAACCTGAAGGCAGGAGCTGGTGCAGAGGGCACAGAGAAGTGCTGCTTCCTGGCTTCCTTACAGAACCCAGCTCTACCAGCCCAGGGTAGCACCGCCCACAATGGTCTAAGCCCTCCCCCAACAACCGCTAATCAAGAAAATACTCCATTTAACTAAGGCTTGGCAAACAGTACCTAGAGTAATCTCGGCCTTAATGCACCACCACCGCCACCACCAGGCTCTCTGAGGTGAAACCTGTAGTCATGATGGCTGGATACTTTCCCAGGCACAGGGTCCTGGACTACATGAAGGGTCCCTGACTCCCTGACAGCATCCCTGTCGCACACACAGGCCCATAGAAGGGGACAAGATCCAATGCCTAGCTCCTTTCCTCATTACTCCGGGGGAGGACGAGGGCCCTGGCATCAGGGGCCCCTTAAGGACTGTCCTAGAAAGTTCATGCCATTTCTATCGGGGACCCAGTTAGGAGCACAATTTCAGACAATACCCTGGACACTGGAAGCGGCTAGCTCCTCTCTTCTGGGTGGCTGTGGGCAAAAGTCTTCTGTTCAACCTTACTCTGTGGTCTTGGTGCTTCTGGGAGGGTTCATGGGGAAGGGCAGGTGGTCCACAGCCAGGAAATCTTGCTGAAGACGTCATAGGATCATAGGCATTCCTGGGAGAGAGGGCTCCAGCCCACTGACACCTGTGAACCCAGGAAGGGTTTCCTGCATGGAGAGACGCTGGAGCAGCTGACAGGGCATCGAGTGTGATAAGAGCTGGGACTTCCAGCCAGAGACCCCGGTGGAAATCCTCAGAGCCCTGTGACCTTAGCTGATGACTTTGTGCTTCAGTTTTTCAAGGTGCAAAGATCCAAGAGTCTGCCCCTCGTGTCTGTGACAGTTAGATGGATTGAGGCTTTCTAGAACCAGGAGACACATGGCGTAGGGTGTTGGCTGTTACCGTCTCTTCTTGGCACTCCGGAGCTGTAGTGCTCATGCAGTGAGCCCCACTCAGTGTTAGCACACAGTAGGCTCTATGAAGCAGTCCTCCCTTGAGTGCTCCCGAGGCCTCCTGTATAGCTAGATACTCCCCCACCCCCAAATGGACTCTGCCCCAGCACTCTGGCTCAGGGCCAGGAACTGATTGCAAGAGGCGGCTGGGCTTTGTCCCTTCTGCTCCTCTGGCACTTCTCATCAATCTCCAGGCCTGCCCGGGGCAGACTGTAGGTGTCTGGTTAAGAGCCTGGGCTCTGAGCACACCACCCCGGCTTGCTGAAGATTGTCTTGCTTAGCCCTGGGATCTCAGGCTAGAGCCTGCCCGTCCTCCGTTGGGTGACAGGAGAACCCTTGGTTTGTAGTCGTGCAGGCTGAATGAGATAGATGGGGTATGCAAGGGCTTGGCACCAAGCCTGATGCCGGCAGTGCGCGCAGAATCTCAGCCGCTGTCATTATGCCGTGTTCAAGTACAAAGCGGAAATCTGTCAAGCCCGCTCAGTGGGCTATCCCCTTGGGCTGCCCTGGACTGCCCTCTCTTCTCCCGCAGCCCCATCTCACACCTCTGGCCACAAACCCCAAGTAACTTCACAGGGCCAGACTGGAATGAAGCACCCCACCCCCCTGTGGCAGGTAGATGACCAGGGAAAGTGGCTGTGGGTGTGGGAGACACGCCCTCCATTTATTTATCGCCGAGTCCTTAATGCTAAGGACTCTGACACCTGTGCAATGAACCTTCAGCCTGTGGAGGGTAAGGCCCTGCAGAAGAAGGGTTGCTAAGGGATTGGGCTCCCTCATCCCCTCAAGCGTCCATTCTTCCCGCATCCCACAGGGCTAATACTAACGGGTCCCAGAGCATCCTATCCTACAGTCTGCACCGTTCGGGGCTGTCCAGATGTTGGTGTCCGCTGGGATCCCCGCCGGGGCTGGCGCCATTGCTCTGGGATCCCGCGGTGGAGGGGCTTCTGTGCATCTTTGCCTGCTGGCTCCTGACTCCCAGGGCTGTTGCTGGGCAGAATTCCCCACCTGGCGCGTCGGCAGAAGTGGTTGCTGTTGCCATAGCAGTGAGACTGGTTCTCATCAGCGTTTCCTTCCCGGGGAGCCTCGAGGCAGGAGGGCCACTGAGTCAGCCAGGGAGAGGGCGCTTTGTCTCCCTGCTCAGCTCAGCGGAAGGGTGGCGTCAGCCGGGAGGGGTGACCCCACACTGAGGGACTGCTGTTTTCGGGGTGACAGTTAGCCCCGCTCCCCAGACCCAGGCTGCTTCCATGCTCTGCCAGGTCGGCCCTCCAGACACAGTAGCCCTTCCTGTTGTGTTGTCCGTGCCTTTGGCTCGGCCCAGATGGGTGTGTTTCAGGTCCCCTCTCTCCACAGGTCCTCTGCACTAATCTATCGCCACCCACCCCACTCAGGCAAGCCTTCCTGACCCTGCCCCCATACCTCTCTTCCTGGACCCTTCCTTCAGAGCACCGAGCAGAGTAACTTTGCCTGCTAGGTGTGTGTCTGTGTGTGTGTGTCTGTGTGTCTGTGTGTGTGTATGTCTGTATCTGTGATGAGACAGGGTATTTCTTTTTTTGTTGTTTATTTGTTTGTTTTTCAAGACAAGGTTTCTCTGTGTAGCCCTGGCTGTCCTGGAACTCACTCTGTAGACCAGGCTGGCCTTGAACTCAAAAATCCACCTGCCTCTGCCTCCCAAGTGCTGGGATGAAAGGCGAGCACCACCACTGCCCGGCGGGTATTTCTTTGTGTGACCCTGACTACTCAATTTGTAGAGCAAGCTGGTCTCGAACTCACAGAGGTCCACCTACCTCTGCCTCCCGAATGCTGGGGTTGAGGGGTGTGTAATGCTGCCACCGCCACCCACTCAGTACATTCTTAAAAATGGTTTTTGAGACTGAGAATCATCTAGCCCTGGCTGGCTTCAGACTGACTCTGTAGCTCAAGCGGGTCTTGAGCTTTAGATTCTAATGTCTCAGGTCCAGCAAGTTCCTCATTTTCATGATTGCCTGCTTCGTTTTTTAGCTGATTGTGATTTTGGCATCATAACAAAAGAGCTGTCATCTAATCCAAGGTCATGTGTCTTTTGAAACAGAGGCTCACTATATAACTCTGGCTGTCCTGGAATTAATTCACTCTGTAGATCAGGCTGGCCTCAAACTCACAGAGCACTGCCTGCCTCTGCCTCTGCCTCTGCCTCTGCCTCTGCCTCTGCCTCTGCCTCTGCCTCTGCCTCTGCCTCCTGAGTGCTGGCATTGAAGGTGTGTGCTGCCATTACTTGTAGGCCTATGATTCTAAGAGCGTCGCCCTTAGCTCCTGTGTGTAAGTTGGTCCAGCCTGAGTTGCGCTGTGTCCTGGCTCTCCGCTGGGAGTGCCCAGTGCCCAGGCTCCGCCTGCACTCTACTGGGAGGAGGCAGGGCAAAATCTGTCAGAAGCAGGGAGTGCACAGGGGTTCCTGGTCTTATCTCTGGAGAGTGTGTGGCGGGGGTGGGGATGTGTGTGTCTGAGGTCTATGTTTTCCCTGGGTGCCATGCAGAGAGGGGGAGGCAGAGAGGAACCTGGTCTGATTGAGAGCGAGTAACTGCAGGAGAGGAAGGCTCCTCGGAGCCTTAGGTAGACTTGAACCCAGACTTCCCTAATCTGGTGGGAAGTGACTACCTGCTGAGCCATCTTGCCAGTCCCAGTTTTGGGCTTTTTAAAGACAAATGTTATCTAGGCTGCCTTACATATGGTTTTTGTTTTTGTTTGGTTTGGTTTGGTGTTTTGTTTTTTTTTTTGTTGTTGTTGTTGTTGTTTGTTTTTGTTTGTTTGTTTGTTTTTGGTTTTTCAAGACAGGGTTTCTCTGTGTAGCCCTGGCTGTCCTGGAACTCACTCTGTAGACCAGGCTGGCCTCAAACTCAGAAATCCGCCTGCCTCTGCCTCCCAAGTGCTGGGATTAAAGGTGTGCGCCACCACCGCCCGGCAACATATGGTTTTTTAAACCAGCTTATCCTTTTTTTTTTTTTTTTTTTTGAGACAGTTTCACTGTAGAGCTCTGGCTGGCCTGGAACTCACTATGTGTTGCCTGTGCCCTGGACCACCCGCTGCCCGACCCTACTCGCCCTTGGGGGTTGGAGATGAGGTGGAGCTTGAGAGAACGCAGGAGCAATCTCCTCCAAACGCTGCACCAGCTCATTTTATAATCCCCCAGGAGGCGCCCTTCCTACCCTCCGCCTGTGTCCCATTGGCCCCAAGCAAGCATCTCCTCCAAGCAGCAGTTTCCGGTTGGCTGGCATTGTCTGCGTCAGCAATCCTTGGTCTCTCGGGCAGTCTTCAATTAGGTCCTCCTGCAGGAGCTGCATATAGGACTGAGTGCACCTTCCCCCCACCTTTTATACAGAGGCAGCCACCACCCCTCATCCTACAACTGTGTAGACCAGGCTAACATAGAACTCATAGATATCCACCTGCCTCTGCCTCCAAAGTTCTGGGATTCAAGGCATGTCCACCACTGCCCGGCTCCCTGTCTGTTTCTTTTAAAAAGGTTGTTGCTCTTTTGATGGAGACCGTGCGGAGCCTGCAGTTGAACTTGGAAAATACTGCCGTCGGCAGGCCGTGTTTGCCGTCTGAGGGGTGTTGTGCTAGCCTCCATCAGTTACTAACTCTGGCAAGTGTTAAAAACCTCCCTCGACCTCCATTTCTCATCTGTAAAAAGGGGAAATTAAAGAAAACTGGTCGTTTTTGTTCCGGGTTTCCCCCGCCTCATCTCCACCCCACTTACCGCTCCTGCAGTCCTAAACTCTGCCATGATTAATTCTGTGCCTTAGCGTCAGCTCCATTAAGGTGCTTTCTGTCAGGAGTCTTTGGCTTAATTATAGGGTGCTGCGCACTGTACTTAGTCAGAGAATCTGATTAATCACCGTTTTATTTATCTGAATGTTTGTCTGTAGCCAGCATCTCTGGGGAGGTCTTTGTGCTGAGTTTTCCTGGCTTAGAAGATTCTCCCGCTCCCCTTGCCTTCAGGGCCTCTCTGAAGAGGAGCCTTCCCTGCCTGCCCCAGAGCCTGCTGGGAGCCTGCATCTGGAAGCCGAGCCCTGAGAGGGCTCATAGTCTGCTTATAGGAACATAAGCAACGAGGGCATTGCCAGGAATTGAGTTCTGGGAGAGTTGGAACCCCAGGCCTGGAAAAGAATTCTGTGTGATGTCCTCAGCTTTCCAAGAACACCCTACACCCGCTCACCTCATCGCCCATCCATCGCCCAGCCTCCTCAAAAACCTTGACATCCTTGGCTGTCTGCTTAGTTAGACTTTCTTTGCCCCGGGAACAGATGTTTCATGCTAAGAACATGTAGGGTTCCCAGCACCTACACCAGGCGGCTCACAACAGCTTGTGATTCCAGCTACAGGAGACCGATGCCCTCTTCTGGCCTCCATCGGTATTGCAGTCACATGTGCGCGCGCCGCGCGCACACATCATTAAAATAAAATCTCAAGGGAAAAGAAAAAGTTTCTCTGCCCCTTAGACCATCAGATGAGCCCTGAGCCTGAGGTCCAGCCTCAACTTCCCCTTCTTGTCACCTCTCTGCAGCTGTCCAGTCGTCTGTACTATCCCAATGTCAACTAGACTATCCCAGCTTGCCCAGGATAGTGTTTGTCTCTAAAAGTGCGTGTAACCAAGGCAACCCAAGAAGCCCCACAGTCCAAGGTCATCTGGTCTGGTTCCTGCCCCTGCCTCAGGATCAGGGATTCGCCTGCAGATGCTGGTCATCTATTGTGTGTTTTTTTTTTTTTTTTTTTTTTTAATTTTGTGCCCTACTCTTGCTTCCTTATGCAAGATTGCCCCTCAAAGGAAACGCCTTGCAGAACCATGATTGAGCCCCAGGCCACACCCCACCTCCCTCTTTCTCCTCATGCCCAGAAGTAGGCTCATGCTGCTCGCGCGTTTCTACAGCCTCACATCAGACACATCAGCCCTGCCCTCTTGTAATGGCTACACTGCGTCCTTCTGTGCACAAGCTTGGAGCTCCACCAAATTCAAAGGCCATCTCCCCTCTAAAGCCTTCCTGGACCCTCCAAGGGGTTCCAGGGTTCTCTCTTTCCTTTCACAGGGTCCTTTAATTTTGTGGGGGGGTCCTTTGTGTGGCGGCCAGAGGTGCACAACCTCAGGTGTTTCCTCAGGACCCATCTACCTAGTTTGTTGCTGTTGTTTTGTTTTAATATGATCTTTTTCAAGGTTTTAGGGGATTGGCTTGTTGTATTTTTTTGTGTATGGTGTCTCGCCTGTATACAGGTGTACCATGTGCATACAACACCTTAAGAGGCCAGAGTGAGGTGCTAGATCCCGTGGAACTAGAATTACAGACTGTTGTAACGTGGTTGCTGGGGATTGAACCCAGGTTCTCTGGAAGAGCAGTCAGTTCTCCTAACCACTGAGCCATCTCTTCAGCCTCTCACCTTGTGTGTGTGTGTGTGTGTGTGTGTGTGTGTGTGTGTGTTTGAGTCAGGGCCTCTCACTGGGGCTTGAGGCTCGCTGTTAAGATCCCTGGAGCTCCAGGGATCTGCCTGTCTCTACCTCCTCAGTCCTGGAATTGCGAGTGTGCACCATTGGACCGGACAGATTGCTCCGCCATTAAAGGCTAGTCTCACAACCAAAAGGGTGAGCATTCGCCATGACGCTCAGCTTTCTACATAAGTTCTGGGGATCAGACTGGGTGTGGGAAGGACCTTATAGACTGAGCAGTCCCCACCCAACCCTGCCTATCACCATCTTAATGATGTAGTGAACTTCATTTCATTTCACAACTCCAGGAAGTAGGGAGGCCACAGGATGGAGAGGCTGAGGCTTCTAGGGAAAATGAACCCAGGCTCACACGGCGGGCAGGTAGCATCGTAAACTGCAACAGTCTCACTTCAGAGTACCTTCTGCCTCTTGGTGTCACCATGAATTGCTTCCTGCTGTCCAGCGTTAGTGGTGCTGGGGCCAGAGCAGAGTTAGGGCCCTCTGCTCCACCGGGAAGGGGTGGGGCAGCAAAGGTGCCACCTCCAAGGCAAAGCCCATAGGGGCATCCAGGGAAAAGGCACACAGGTTGGCAGTCAGGTTTGAATCCCTCATGCCAGGACCGGGAAATGAGGGTCCGGGTCCCGGCGGGAGGCATCCAGGCGGGAGGTGGGGCATTGCAGCCCCAGATTCAGACGCTAGCTCTATAGGGCTTCTGGGGGCTTTCCTGGGTACAGAGTAGGTGACAGAGGTGACAGCTGAATAGTCCTGGAGTTGGGAAGTGAATCTAGACAGTCTCCATCTCCAGAGGAGGAAACTGAGTCACAGAGGCACGTCTGAAAACCCTCTGTGATACCTTCCCCCTGTAGCTTCTAAGGGATTACCAGATGGTGAAAGAAGAAACAGGCCCAGTGGGGGTGGGGTGGGGTACTGTGATTTTTATCGGTTTTCCCGCCTCGGTCCTGCCCTGGGCTGTTCTAGGGTTTATGCAAATTAATGTAGATGTATGTTAATTGGATCACTACCAGTCAGCATGCTCTGATGGAGCTGCCTGCTCCGAGATATAGAGAGGCGGAGTTGTCCAGAAGGGGCCCAAGAAGCCCCCAGCTGAGAACGGGGTATGGGTCAGTGGCCACTGAGATGAAGGGCTGGGGTTGCCATGGAGACAGAGGCCAAGGCCCTGCCTCTTGACAGAAGCAGACTGGCCCGATCAGCCTGCTGGGCCTCACTGAAGCTCCAGGCTGGTCTCTGAGGATTAATTACCCGGAAGGTGATGGCCAGCTGCTTTCCAGCCCCCCCCCCACCCGGTCCAAGTGGAGGGCTGGGCCACAGCAGGAGGGCCGGAGGACAGACAGATGGCAGGCCAAGGCTTGGATACAGAGATCTCAAGTGAGAGCAGAAGGAGCCCTCCAGCCGCCCTCTTAGGGGCAGGAGCGGAGCGGGAGGGACAGGCTCAATCGCCTGTGAGCTCAGAGAGCCTGTAAGGGCAGCTGAAGCCACACAGAGTGTCTAGAGCCCCACCGAGGTCTTCGGTGTCCTCCACAGCTCTGGGGCCTCAGTCTCCTCATCTGTACCTCGGGATGGTGATAGAACATGGACACAAAAGGTTAATATAAGCAGGATCGGGCTGGAGAGCTGGCTCTAGGAGAGCCCTGGCTGCTCCTCCTGGAGGACCTGGGTTCAACATCCGGCACCCACATGGCAGTGCACAAGTGCCGGTAACTTCAGTTCCATGGGATCCAACCCCCCTCCCCCCGGCATGCGTGTGGTGCACGTAACTGTGCATGCAGGCAAAATACATTAAAAAAACAAATCTTTCACGTGTGTGTATGTGTGTGTGTATAACATATGTATATATGTGTTATATGTGTGTGTTTATACATATGTACATACACAGCAGGTACTTAATAAAGTACACTAAGGTAGACACTTGAGGTTGTCAATGTCCTGGAGGCTTTGTCCCTTTGTATGAGGACACTCCACACTTGTCCATGTCCCTCGGCCTCTTTCTCTGGGCTTGGACGTGTGGCACTGGTGTTCTTAGAGGAGAGAAAAGACATGAGCAGTGTCCCCAACATAGGAGCTGAGCTCATTGTTCTCCAGTGATTTTTCAGGACTTGGCCCACAAAAGCCACCAAGCTGGCCCAGCAGGTCACAATTCTTGCTGCCAAGCATGTTAGCCCAGGCTAGATGACCGGGAGCCTACATGGTGGAAAGTGAGAACTGACCTCTGAAAGTTAACCTTTGACCTCCCCACATGTGCCACAGGGTGCGTACACCCACACCCACACAAATAAATAAATAATTACGATATTAAAAAGCATTTTTAAGGCCAGGCGTGGTGAGGCACACCTTTAATCCCCGCACAGAGGCAGGTGAATCTCTGTGAGTTTGAGGTCAGCCTAGTCTACAAAGCGAGTTCTAAGACAGCCAGGGTTACACAGAGAAACCTTGTCTTGAAAAAAAATAAATACGTAAATAAATAAATAATTAAAATGAGAAGAATCCTCTACAGAAGGAATGGATGGATACTGTGCATTCGGAACAGTGTGCGTGGAGAGCGGCGACAGTCTGTGGCAGGGCGACTCAGGGGATGACGCACCTTGGTCTGTTCTGTCGCCTCGTCCCCACAGTCCAGAAAAGCAGTGGCTGCAGCACCAGCTTCTGAAGTCGGCCACCCCGTCTGAGGAACGTGAGGAAATGTGGTGACAACAACAGGGAAAGGCACCCATGGCCTGCAGCTCCTCAAACAGAGGAGGGGAGGGATCAGGCCGGAGCAAGCAGAGCTGAGGGCCAGGAAGAGTCTGGAACAGGCTGGCCCAGGACCTGGCAGGGTCACGTGATCAGACTTGGCAGCAATGGCTTTACCCAACAAGCGGCCTCATCAGCTTAGCTCATTTGGTTTTTTTTTTTTGTTTTTTTTTGTTTTTTGTTTTGTTTTGTTTTGTTTTGTTTTGTTTTGTTTTTTGAGACAAAGTCATATATACATAGCCCAGGCTGGCCTCAAATTCACTATGTAACTGAGGCTGCTCTCGAACTCCTGAAACTCTTGTCTACCTCCCCAGCGCCACGATTGCGGGTGTGTGCTACCGTGCTTGGCTTTTTAGAACTTTAATCTCAGTACTCAGGAGGCAGAGGCAGGCAGATCTCTGAGTTCTGGGCCATCCTGGTCTACAGAGTGAGTTCGAGGACAGCCAGGGCTACACAGAGAGACCTTGCTTGTCTCAAAAAAAAAAAAAAAAAAAAAAAAAAAAAAAAAAACCCAAACCAAACAAACAAACCCCTTTTTGTGTAAGTGTTGGAATTTGAACCAGACTTAAACACGGTAGCTCTGTCAGTCGGCTGTCTCCTGGGGTTTAACTTTCTTAGACACATATCTTAGTAGGGGACCAGTTCACGGCTCCAGATGTGTGTGTGTGTGTGTGTGTGTGTGTGTGTTAGAGCCTCCAGTCTCCTGGCTCCGCGCTCTGCTCCCCTGAGACACCTCTCATGGTGGTTGTCTTTCCCACTCCTGATAGTGCCTTTACTGTCACAGGCTTTTGGTATCTTTTTCTGGCTTTTTCTTTCCTCCACAGTGGACTTGCTTTTTTTCTTAACAGTGACAGCCTTGGCTGGTTTCCAGTGGGATCCGGGCTGGGAGGAGGGCTGCCGAGATTCCGGAAAGGAGCAGGGGATACCTTGTCTGTGCATCAAAGCACCAGGAGTCCCCAGAGGTCACTGTGCACAGAAGAGAGGGATACCTGTACAGTAGTCCCTAAAATCAGCCACCAGAGACCTAGGACCTCTCTCCTCTTCTCCCTTTCCTTTGCTTTCCTTTCCTTCCCTTCCCTTCCCTTCCTCTCTGTCTTTCCTTTCTTCCTTCTCTTCCCTGCCTGCTTCTTCCTTTCTTCCTCCACGTTCTCTGAGATACGGTTCCACTATAAGGCCCTATAAGGCTGCCATAGGACTTAGCGTAGCCCCGCCTGCCTCTGTCTCCTAAGTGCTGGGACTGCAGGTGTGCCACAGAGCAGCTTTGGCACGGCCCCTGCTTTCTAAGGCAGAAGCCACGCGGTTTTTCCACTCCTGCCCACCCCCCTGGCCCTAGCCCAGGGGCCTGGCACAGAAGGTGCTTAAGAAATCTATTCATGGATTAAGTCCTTTCCAGGTCCTTGTTAAAGACCCTCCTGGTCTCCACACTCTCCCTTTGAGTCAACTAAAATATTCTTTCAGCTGACACACAATGGTGCTGGCCCCAGGTGGAGCCCGGAGTGGGTCCAGCTTTGGAGCTGGGGAGCCCCCTCCCCTCGGGCAAGTGGCTGTCCCTCCCAGCTGTCACTGTGCTGAGCCCTAATGAGGGCTGCCCCCAGCCGATCTCCAGGGCTCCTTCCAGCCTGCGGCATAGCTCCAGCCCACCCCTCATTTCACGGATGAGGGGCCGAGTCGAGTGTGATTTTGTCAGCTGCTTCAGAAATCCACTGGGAAGGGGGGCTCTGAGGCACAGGGAGGGTTGCTGCCTTGTACCGAGAACCAACTGTGTCAGACACCCTGCCAGCCTGAGTGCTTTATGTGACGGAACACATCACCAGCAAGGAAACCCAGGTCCAGAGAGGGAGAGGAACCTGCCCAGGTCACGGAGGCTTCTGCTCTCCTCTGCAGGATCCTAGAGGGGGAGAGTAGCACCTCAAAGTCAGTCAGAGACCCGCATTGGACAGCACTTCCATTCCTCCCTGACCTTCAGGGTGCCGCCTTCCTCTTCCCCAGACAGCCAGACTAATGTAACCGAGGCCTGTAGCGCAGGAATATGGCCAGGGAAGTAGTTGGCTTGCAGAATTGATGGGCAAGGACTGAGGTGCCAGAGGCTTCTTTCTGATAAGTGCCCTTTGCCCAGCCCCTTCCCCGCCCCCGCCGTAGACAGCTCCCAGGACTGGGGAGGACCCGTCTCTATCACCCCCCTCACCCCCACTCCGGTTCCCACCTGGGATTGGGCTCCTGGGGTTGAAGTCTAGACAGACAAGAGCATCCTACTGAGACCAAAGGCAGTCCTGACAAGGGGCTGAAGGTTCCCATAGCAACAGCATTCCCCCCCCATCAGCTGGCAGCCACCCGATAAATAAATAATCAGGGTTTGGAGGTGGGGAGCTAAGGGCCGGGGGAGGGGCGGCCAGGCTGACTAGGTCTTCACTCTGGAGAGATGGGGGAGGTGTCCTGCAGGTGTCAGGCTTCTAGTAGTCTGAAAGAAGAGGATTGGAATGGCCAGGTAGGGTGGATGTTGAAAAGTCAGATGGGAGATCCGTCCCATTAGTGACCCCTAGACTTGGGGGTGTAGGCAGGCGGGAGGAAGGCTTGAGTTAGAACTCGGGTTTCTAGCTCTTGCACCTGGACGCATCAGGAGAGCGGACCCTGGAAACGGACCAGACCTCTCAGACTAAGTTCACAGTAAATACAGTAAATGCTATGCACGGTGGCGTGGCACTCTGGAAGCTGAGGCAGGAGGATCTCAAATTCCAGGACAGCCTGGGCTCCATAGCAAGACCCTGTGTCCCCCTCCCCCTGGGGGAAAAAAAAAGCAAAATTGTTTTCAGAGATGGGGCAGGCTCTAGAGACCAGTGGGCCACGTGCCAGCAGACAGGGTGGTGAGGTAGACCCCGGGCAGCGTGGGCACCCAAGACGGTCAGCCCCTCTTGGGGCCTTAGGAGCATGGGAGGAAGAAAGAAAAACAGATTTCCTCCTGAAGAAGATGCGAGAAAGGGTAATGTGGGGGGGGGCGGGGCCCATGGCAGGAGACACACGTGACCCCATGGTGTTGGCAATTGGGTGACTTATCCTTGTCCATGATCACTCTGGGCCTAATATCAGAGCACTTATCCTCTGTGGCTGGGCTCCCGTGTGGCTTTGGGGACATTGGTGTTTTGGAGGTGGTGTGAGTCACCCCCGGGACCTGCCTTCTGTTTCCATGGGAAGTTTGGAAGGTTGTTCCACCTGGCTGGTAGGCTGGGCTGACCACATTAGAAACACCCTCGGCTAGGTGAGGTGGCGTACTGTTAGTCACAGCACTTGGGAGGCAGAGGCAGGTGGATCTCTGTGAGTCTGGGGCCAGCCTGGTCTACAGAGTGAGTTCCAGGACTCCAAGAAGAAGAAGAAGAGGCGCCTTCGGGGCTGGCTTCTCCCTCAGCCCTTGCCCATCAGGGTCTTTGGTTAGGGAGCAGGTTGCCAAGTAACAGACACAGGGAAATCTTAAGACTTCCTGTCCAGCAGCCGTCCACCATCAGCTGCATAAACAGTTTGATGGCACAGACCTGTGATCCCAGCATTCCAGAAAACAAGACAGGAGATGGCTACATGGTGTGAGCCCAGAGTGGGCTACATGTGACCCTGTCACCAGATGAACAAATGAGCAGCTGGAAAGATGGCTCAGTGGTTAAAGCCCTAGCCACCAAAGCTATCTGAATTCGATCAGTGAAGCCACTGATGCCCAAAAGTCACATACCTACTACTGTAGCACAATCTCTCTCTCTCTCTCTCTCTCTCTCTCTCTCTCTCTCACTCTCTCTCTCTCTCTCTCACACACACACACATACACACACACACACACACACACACACACACACACAAAATAATAGTAATAGCAATTATTATATTTTATGAAACAGGGAGGTGATACATACCCACCACGAGGCTGAGTTGGGAGACAGAGGTCAGGAAAATGTTGCAAGTTTAAGGTCAACTAGCATGGAGTGACTCAGACACTTGTGCTCTGATTCTTAGGTTTCTACCCCCGTCTGGGATTGTGGTTGTACACAGCCACTCCCAGCACATTTTTTAGAATTCAAGATGTTTATTTGAGTTGGTTTTTGGGGGTTTGTTTTGGGTTTTTTTGGTTTTTTGAGTCAGGGTTTCTTTGTGTAGCCCTAGGTGTCCTGGAACTCACTCTGTAGACCAGGCTGGTCTCAAACTCATAGAGATCTGCCTGTCTCTGCCTCCTAAGTGCTGGGATTAAAAGCGTGCGCCACCCCTGACAGAACCCATATGTTTTATTGGGAGTGATTCCCACTTGCCTTGAGTTAAGGTGCATTTAGCTGACAAAGTAGAATAAATACATTTTATTGTATACATTTCTCCCTACTTTTCTCCCTTTATGGATTGTGTGTGTGTGTGTGTGTGTGTGTGTGTGTGTGTGTACAAGCCCACTTGTACCAATATATACATGTGGAGATAAGAAAACAGCTCACAGGAGTCGGTCCTCTCTAACCCTGTGGGCTCTGAAGCTGGAGTTCAGGTTCTCAGGCCTGGGCGTTCTTTTACCCACTGAAATATTAAGAAAAAAAAAGAACCAGGGGCGTAAGCTAGGTAGTGGTAGTGCACATCTTTAATCCCAGTACTTAGGAGGCAGAAGCAGGTGGCTCTCTCCGTGTGGTTGCTTAAAAAAAAAAAAAAAAAAAAAAAAAAAAAAAAAAAGATAGGGTGTTACTGCAAAACCCCAACTGGCCTCTGATTGGAATCCCTTTGTCTCAGCCTCCTGAGTTGGAATTATGGGGTGTACTAACACACCTAGGTAAAAAACCGTCTGTACACCTGACTTACTCAGCCTTGGTCTTGAGACTGGTGACGTGGGCTTGTGCTGTCCCTCTTCACACTATTTCCAAAGGATGGGGACCTTGGAGTCTGCACAGAGGTAGACTGACTGTTCAGAGATGTAGAGATGTCAGCGGACAGAGCACACTGATGGCAGGCAAATGGTGATTGGTCAGAGCTGAATGCTGGAGCAGATAGGTGATGGCCCTGTGGGGTAGGAGCCAGCCAGCATCCAGGGGTGGGGAAGGAGCCGCCACCCGGGGACCTTCTACCCAAAGAGGGTGAGAGTTGAGGTGTCTGTCCATGACCCGGGAGGGCTTGGGGAAAGGAGAGGACCCAGAGGCTCCAGTTTCTATGCTCAAAGGATAGAAATCAGGGGACAGCAAGATGGCTCTGCACAAAGTCACCTGAGACCAAGCCTGACAAACTGAGTCTTATCCCCAGGACTGACAAACACACACATACATACACATGCATACACACACATTCACATATACATACACCACACACACACATACATATACACAAGCATACACACACATTCACATATACATACACCACACACACATGCATATATACATGCATACACACATAAATACATATATATATATACACCACACATATGCATATACACATGCATATACATATATATACCACACAACGCATATACACATGTATACACACATGAACATATACCATACACAGGCATATATACACATACATACACGTACTCAAACACACAATTTTTTTAAAGGCAAAGAGTACAAGTAAGGAAGAGGAGAGTTCCTTCCCCAAAGCCAGCCAACCACCCAAGTCAGGGCTGGACTGTGGAGTCCACTGATGGCTGTGTATACCTGAGGGGGCCTGAGACCCAGCAGAACAGCTGACCCTTCCGAAGTGCCCCAGCAGACAGAGCCACACTCCCGACTCTGCCAATGCCCGCTGGGAGACACGGCGCCCTGGTACACAGATGAGGCAGGAGGCAGAGAAAGGTCTGTTCTGCCACCTGCCTGCTGTGTGACCTTGGGCAAGTCATGTGTCCTCTCTGAACCTCGTGTTCTCTTTCCTCAAGAGGACAGAACGGTGCCAGGCCTGCCTTCCTGCCAGGGCATGTGCAGGGAGAGAGGAACGCGGAAAGCCTTTGACCATCTGCAGGGCCCTGCGAGGGCTGTCACCAGCGGGACAGATGGGAAGGTGACAGGCTAGCCTGGCACTACCAGGCTCCCCTCATGGCCTGCCCAAGCCTGCAGCTTCTTTGGTCTCTGCCCAAGCTGTGCCATCTGTGTGGTGGCATCAGCCTGTAGTCTCCTGCTGCCCTGCCAGGAAGAGACCTGGGATCTCTCACTTGACCCAAATCCCCATCCCCCATCCCCCCACCCCTCACCCCCACCCCCCCGCGCGGCTGAGCAGACCCTCTGCTCCCCTCTGTGGGGGTGGGGGTGTCGCTGTTCTCAGTGCTGGGATCAAGCCCAGAGTCTGACCGAGCACTCTGTTCTTGCACTGTCTAGTCCAAGTCTCATTATAAAATAATTACGTTTCTTTATTTTGGGCTGATCAGAGGGCCCATTGCGAGAGCCATGGGCTGGGTCCTGGGGATCAAGCTCAGGGAGTCAGGCTTGGTGGCAGGCACCTTTATTCTCACCCGGTGACTGTTTTGAGAGATGGTGTCAGTGGGAGGGACTGCCCAGCGGGAAGGAAAGGGCAGGACCCGGACTCAAATTCTCACCCCTCCCCCCAAGCCACAGCCAGGCTTAGGAACCCTCATGTCCTCCTTGCTGTTACCCATCCCTTTGGCACAGAGGGAGTGGCTGGCTTCGGGTCAGTGTGTGGCCTTCCGTCTGTGGTATGAAGGGTGACTCTGCCCCGTTGGGGACGGTTGTCTCAGCCTGTCTCTCCTACAGGTGGCTGCACTCCAGCGGCAGATCTTCGATTTCCTGGGCTACCAATGGGCTCCCATCCTGGCCAACTTCCTGCACATCATGGCTGTCATCCTGGGCATCTTTGGCACCGTGCAGTATCGGTCCCGGTATCTCATCCTGGTATGTCCCTTCCCTTGCCCCTGCCTCTCCAGACATAACCGTTTTCTACCCTTAAAGCCCAAAGGGACACAAATACCCAAACGCCTTAAGTGTGCACTCAGAATGAACCGGGGTGCTGTTTTACATTAGAGAATCTTCCCAGAGGATAATGGGAACTTGAGCTGCCCGGGTGGGCGGGGCAGAGGGCGGGTTTCTGCGGCCCTGCCGCGCCGCACAGCCCCACCTCCACCGCCTCCCCTATGCAGGGAGGAAGCCAGGCTCAGCGTGGTTAAGTCTTCCTAGGGACACACAGTTAAGAAAGGCAGAGCCGCCGGGCGTTGGTGGTGCACGCCTTTAATCCCAGCACTTGGGAGGCAGAGGCAGGCGGATTTCTGAGTTCGAGGCCAGCCTGGTCTTCAGAGTGAGCTCCAGGACAGCCAGGACTACACAGAGAAACCCTGTCTCGAAAAACCAAAAAAAAAAAAAAAAAAAAAAAAAAAAAAAAAAGGCAGAGCCAGGCCTGGAGTGAGGGCTCCTACCCTGACACCATCCTGCTATGGGGACAAAGAAAGGATCGAATAGTTCTGTTTCCCAGGGGGGCAAGGAAGCATCAGGAAGTGTTGAGTTCTGTCCCTAAGGACCTGGTCTGCCATGTGGCGATGCGTATCTATAATCCTAGAACTTGGGAGACAGAGACAGTATCATCATGAGTCAAGGATAGCCTGGACTACACAGTGAGACCCTCCCTATATTAAAACAAACAAAGACAACCTGGTCTGAAGGCACCGTTAGTGCGGCCCGCCCTCCGCGGCTCGCCCTCCGCTGCTGATGGTCTTCTGGACTCTGGCAGCCTCGGCCTGCGGCTGCTCTCGCTGATCCTCCGTGCCTCTTCAGGGGCCATATCGAGGGAAAAGGCTTCTCAGTAGATTAGCATGCATCCATACTTGGTGCCTGCAGTAGCGTGGACACGCAGCACCGTGCTACGGATGCCCCACCACGCCCAGTCCAGGTCACCTCCCTGCTCCTAAAGGCTCAGCCCCGCCTTGCTGGTCCTGCTGGCAGGTGCCCTCACCCACGGAGCCCCTGCAATGTGCATTTTTAAGATTTTATTGCCGGGCGGCGGTGGCGCACGCCTGTAATCCCAGCACTTGGGAGGCAGAGGCAGGCGGATTTCTGAGTTCGAGGCCAGCCTGGTCTACAGAGTGAGTTCCAGGACAGCCAGGGCTACAAAGAGAAACCCTGTCTTGAAAAAAAAAAAAAAAAAGATTTTATTTATTTATGTTTAATTATGGAGAGGTACACGTGAGTGTGTAACCACTGGAGGAGGCCAGAATAGGGCACTGGGTCCCCCGGGCCTGACGTTACAGGTGGGTTTGAGCCCTGTATTTGCAGGGATGCTGGGAACATTTCATTGCTGAGCTATCTCTCCAGCCCTAATTTGTAAATTGGGGCGGGGTGGGGTGGTTGAGACAGGGTTTCTCTGGCTGTCCAGCAACTTGCTTTGTACACCAGGCTGGCCTCGAACTCAGAGGTCTGCCTGCTTCTGCCTCCGGTGCTGGGATTAAAGGCGTGCGCCACCACTGCCCAGTCCCAATTTGTATTTTCAACAGACTCCTCAAAGTAATTGCATTGTATCTAGAGGAGCTCTCTCCCTCTCTAAGGACCTGCCGCCTAGCTGTGTGGTCCAGAGCTCAGCCCGTCTCTATGTCTTAGTGGAGGGGAGAAGACACGCCCATCTGCAGGGCTGTGAGGGATGGGTGTGGACTCTTTCCCTTGAAGTCAGTCTCCAATGACTGTGCTACCCCACTCCCCCCGCCCCTTACTGACCGCTCCCCGCTACTCACCTCTGCTTTCTGCAGTACGCAGCCTGGCTGGTACTCTGGGTCGGCTGGAACGCCTTCATCATCTGCTTCTACCTGGAAGTTGGGCAGCTGTCCCAGGTAAGCCTCGGGCCTGGTGGTGTGCCGAGCACACCCTGACCTCTGCCGTCCCTCCTGGGGGCCGGGACACAATCTCGTCCACACCCCTCTCCCCCTCTGCACACTCCAATAATCTGCGCCGCCTGCTTGACCCCGTTTTTGTGTCCGGCTTCGTCTGTGCTTCTTAAAAACAAGGATGGCGCGGATGAGGCCAAAGGGCATCCGCTGTGAAGACGAGCCGGGGGCTCTGTTGACCACAAGCGCAGCAAGAACTGAAGGTGTACGTTGGCGCGGGATGAAATGCTCAGAGGAAGGTGAAATGTCACACGGCTTATTGCTCAGACACAGAGACGCGGTGGGGCCGGGGCGGATCGATATTTTTTTCAGAAAGGAAAGAGACTCGCGTGGCATTTGTTCAGGGAAAATTGAACAAACCGTGTGTGTGGAGAGGCTGAAGAAAGCAGGGGTGTGCACCGGAAGAGGAGCAAGCCCCGAGAGGCGCAGCTTCTATTTTTAGATATAAAGGAGGGCAGATACAGGAATAAAAACTTCGGCTTCGTGGCTTGACCCCGCCCCGCTTTCGTCTCTGCTGTGACCCCGCCCCACAGTTTGACACTGGGCACACGGCTTATTGTCTCTAAGCTTCAACTTGCTCTTTCCTTAGATGTGTTTATTAGTTATGCGTGTGCGGTAGTTACTTTTTAATCGCTGTGATAAAATACTACGACCAAGGCAGTTTATACAAGGAAGTGTCTAATTTGAGTGTCAGTGGATTAGAGTCGGTGATGACGGAGCAGCAGAAACAGCTGGGAGCTCCCTGGGCTTTTAGGACCCCAAAGCCTGCCCCCGTGACACATCTCCCCAGCAAGGTTGCACCTCCTTTTCTGTTAGTTTGTTTTGAGACAGGGTTTCTCTGTGTAGCCCTGGCTATCCTGAAGCTTGCCCTGTAGACCAGGCTGGCTGATAACTCAAGAGATCCACCTTGCCTCTGCCACTGGAGTGCTGGGATTAAAGGCGTGCGCCGCCACCGGGCAAGACCACGCCTTGTCATCCTCCCCAAACAGTCCCGCCAACTGGGGACCAACTCTTCACACACTTGAGCCTATGGGGTTGGGGCATGACCGGGAATCCTGCTTCAGATCCCCACAGGGTGCATGGTCTGCATGCATTTCCCTGTATCGAGTGGTGTGTGCAATACTGGCAGAGACCAGAAGAGGGCGAGTGAACCCAAGGAACTGGAGTTAACAGACATTCCCGAGCTGCCTTGTGGGCGGAACCCTGGCCCTCTGGAAGAGCAGCCAGTGGTCTTAACCACTGAGCCATCCCTCCAGTCTTCTCCTCCTCCTCCTCCTCCTCCTCCTCTTTCTCCTTCTTCTTCTTCTTCTTGACAGGATCTCTTGTAGCCCAGGCAGGCCCCAAACACTGTGAGCTAAGAATGACTTTGAACTGCTGATCTTCCCAAATGCTGGGATTACAGTTATATACCACATGTGGTCCCGGGGAGGGAACCCAAGGCAGACATTCTACCATACTCCCAACTTCCTTCAAACCAGCGTGGAGCGATGGTTCAGTTGGTCAGAGTGCATGATGCACAGCATGAAGCCCCAGGTTCAGATCCCCGGGGGGGGGGGGGGGCCGGGCGGTGGTGGCGCACGCCTTTAATCCCAGCACTTGGGAGGCAGAGGCAGGTAGGTTTCTGAGTTCGAGGCCAGCCTGGTCTACACAGTGAGTTCCAGGACAGCCAGGGCTATACAGAGAAACCCTGTCTCGAAAAAACAAACAAACAAAAAACAAGACAAAACAAAACAAAACAACAGATCCCCGGCACCCACATAACACCTTCCAGTGGCGTGTATCTGTAACCCCAATACTGGGAGGGGGGGCTGGGGCAGAGAAAGATATTTCCTAAGGGTTTAAAGCTAACCAGTCTAACCAAACTTGTGAACGCCAGGATCTGTGAGAGACCCTGTCTCAAAATATAAGACGGCCAGAGAGATAGCTCAGTGTTGGCTTTGTAAGCCTGATGACCCACGCTCAATCCCAGTCCTGTGGTGGAAGAGAAAAGAGATCCAGCTCCCAAAAGCTGTGCTTAGACATCTAGATGTGTTCTATAGTATATGTGCACACACACACACACACACACACACACACCACAAAGTAGAAGCTTTAATCTCAGCATTTTGGGGGGCAGAGACAGGCAGATCTCTAAGTTCGAAGACAGCCTGGTTTACAGAGCAAGTTCCAGTATAGCAGGGCTACACACAGAAGCCCTGTTGGGGGTGGAGGTGGGGAGTCAGGGTGGGGGGTGGGGTGGGGGGATTGACCATACCAACTCTGTGTGGTTACGTAGGCGATGTTTGATTACAGGCCTGTGTGTTTAGTGCCTGGTCAGTGTGGTGAGTCTCAGTCTGATTGAAGGAGTGAAGGCATTGGTGGGCCACAGGCCTGCACCCTCTCTAAACAGCAGACCAAGCCCAGCCCCTTCTCCATCCAACAAATGGGAGAGTACGGACCAAGGAGAGGAGAAATTTGTCTAGCGTCACATACAGAGCAGTGGGAATCCACTGGTTGTACAGGAACCTGTATTTCGGATTTCACGGATGCCTGGGGAATTAGACCCTCGTCTCTGTTCATGTTCATTCTTCTAAGTCTGGAATTCAGAGGCTCCCATTTAGGCTTAGCAGGCTCTCCATCTCAGAGATAGCAATGTGACGTCTACGTGATCCTCTGCTGCCACCTGCTGGCCATGTTTGGACATGCAGGTGCAGTCATTTCCCTGGCTGGAGAAGAGCAGGCTGTGCTAATAATCTACATGGTAGGGGGCCCCTGGGGAGTATCGTCCCATCCCTCCCCACCTCTGAGTATCCCAGGCCCCTCTGCCCCCCAGGACCGGGACTTCATCATGACCTTCAACACATCCCTGCATCGCTCCTGGTGGATGGAGAACGGGCCAGGCTGCCTGGTGACTCCTGTCCTGAACTCCCGCCTGGCCCTGGAGGACCACCATGTCATCTCGGTCACTGGCTGCCTGCTCGACTATCCGTACATTGAGGCCCTCAGTAGTGCCCTGCAGATCTTCCTCGCCGTGAGTCCTCTTCCTCACCCAGCCCCGGGGCCCCAGGAAGCGCGGATTCCAGGCCATCCATTCTTTATCCCCATTTAGGACATGACAGGCCAGATATGGTGGCGTAGACCCGCAATCCCAGCAGCCGAGAGACAGAGGCAGGAGGATCGGGCTTATGAGTTTGAGATCAGCCGAGATTACATCATGAACTCCAGACCCTACCCCTGCCCAAGAAAGAAAAAGAACCTGTGTATTCCAGCCTCCGTTTCCTTGTGTCCCGTGACACCCCCCTCCTCCTGCCACCCACGTCCCATCCTCGTGAAGGGCGTGGGCAGGTTTCACGAATGGGAGGAGCTGTCAGCCCAAGCCCTGCTGGGCTTAGAAAACTAATCTAATATACAAAACCCGGGACCTCAGACAAGTCATTTGATCTTTAAGCTCCCTTGCTATTTGCATAGAAAGGTCAGAGCCAACCTGACAGAGCTTCAAGAGTAAGAAAGGGGCTCCAGCCAGGCGTCGGTGGCACACAGTGTTCATCCCAGCACTCAGGAGATGGAGATAAGCAGATCCCTGAGTTCAAGGCCCTGCCTGATCTACAGAGCAAGTTCCAGGATAGCCAGGGCTACACAGAGAAACCTTGTCTCGGAAAAAAAAAAAAAAAAAAAACCATCAAACCAAAAAAGCAAAGCAAAGAAGGGGGTTCCAGAGAGGCGTCACAGCCAAGCATGGTGGTAACCTGTAACCCCAGCACTTGGGAAGGTCAAGGTAGGAGGATCCAGAGCTCAAGGCCAGCCTGGGCTACTTGAGATCATTAGTGGGAGGGCCAGCCCGGTCTTAGAGACTTTACACAGGCAGGGTCATATAATCCTTTCACCTAACAGTCCAGTGACACGACCCAGGCCTAACCGGGAAGACTAGGGCACAAAGAGGTGAGGTGAACTGCTAGTCAGTCACAGCCTTCCCAGACACAGGCATTTAACATAAAAGTTTGCTTTTGGACAAGGCATGAAGTCGGGTGGGTAGAGGGGACAGGGACAACTTCTCTTTCTCTTCCTGATTGTTATCCGCTCTCTCAGCTCTTCGGCTTCGTGTTTGCCTGTTATGTCAGCAAAGTGTTCCTGGAAGAGGAGGACAGCTGTAAGTGTGTCTCCCCTGAGAGACGGGGGAGGGGAGGGGGGCTCTTTTCAGCACCGTGGACGGGGCTTCCTCGCCTCCTGGTCGCCCAGGGTCAGCTTGGGGGCCCCCGTTTTTAAGGAAAGAAGAGACTCCAGGGATGGATGGGGTCTGCATAACCACCCTGGGTTAAGACCCAAATGTCTGAATACGCACTCCAAGGCCCAGAACCGCTTTTGCCCATGCTGGATCTAACCGTACAGAAGGGCTCAGAGCCCTAGTTAGGTCTTTCCTCAAGCCTCTCTGCACCTCCTGGGGGTGGGGGGAGACGCAACACATGACCCTCCCCTCTCCCACTCCTAAGCACAGCCGGGTCCCAGGTCCACGTCCTGGGCATGGCTGCCCCCGGCCTCACCCACCCCTTCCCAGGCTGGGCTATCCAGGAGTGGGTTCATGTCGTGGGGCTCTTCACCTTCAAGACCCAGCCTTCAGGATTCACCCCTTCTCTTCCTCAGTTGACTTCATCGGTGGCTTTGACTCCTATGGGTACCAAGCGCCGCAGAAGACGTCGCATTTACAGCTGCAGCCTCTGTACACGTGGGTCCCTGGCGGGGGGTTGGGTATAACTGGAGGGACAGAGTCATTAGTGTTGGTGGAAAAGGGGGGCACGGAAAAGGTGTGAGCATCCGGGTCTCTCTGCCCGCCTATTCACAGGCCTCAGTGCACTTCTAACCTGTTTTTGTTTCATGCAGGTCCGGGTAGCTTCTGTCCCGCACCCACCCTCTTACAGCTCCCTGGACCGCTGGAGCCTGAAGCTGCGCTGTCCGGAGGCTCCGATCACGATGGTCAGGCGCGCCCCCTGGCGGCGCTTAGGCTAACTGCAGCTTGTGCAGCCTCCTGGATCTGCAGCCCCTGAAGCAAATGTGGACTCTGACTTGACCTTGGACCTGACCCTAGGTCTAGCCGGACTTCAGGCTTGGGGCAGGACGGGGCGGGGGGGAGGGGGAATCGCTGGGTTTGTATTTTTTTTTTAAATCTCAGCCTTGGTACGTGCCGGGCTCTTCCTCTTTCTTCAGCTCTGCTCCTTACCTAGTATCTTTCCCTCAGTCCAAACAGCAAGACAGACAGACTCACCCCATCTCACCTCTCATTCACCCGCCCAGGGGAAAGATACTGTGAACTAGAAGCAGGAGTCCTGGGCTCCAGCTGTAGCACCATCACTGGCATCCTGTGTGACATCGGGCAGAGTCTTTGCTCTCTCCGGGCCTCAGTTTCCCCACGTCAAATAATGAAAATAATCCCCTAGCCAGTGATGGTTCTAGTACTCTCCTTTGACTTTCAGTTCCCCGGGCCACACTGCAGATGTGGAAACTAAGGCCCAGAGATTTGAGGTGACTTGCTTGAAGCCACACAGTAAGGTTTTAGCAGAGGCAGGCTGTGAATCCGGGGTACTCTAGTTTGAGACTCTCCAATTCAGTATCTCGCCTCTGGCCTTGGTTTACAAGTCCCCCTTCTAGCTTGGACATTCCAGAACACTCACACATCACCACCACCTCCACTTTTAAAGCAATATACCAGTTCATCTCTTGGGAGCCAGACAGACAGAGCCTAACGCCTTGAGTTCAGCCTGACCCACAGGAAGCCTTTGTAGACTCAGCCTGCTCCTCTCTGGCAAGCTTTTAAACCCTGTCCTCCAGGACACGGGGCCACCACTCCTCCACCAGGCCCCTAAGCCTGGGTCCCTGTCCCATGGTCCCTTCCTCCCAAGCAATCCCAACAACCCTCGATTCTTCCCCCGACTTCACCATTGTGGTCTCCGAGGAGAAGGAGACGGTGTTCAGAAGCAAGCCAGGGGATACGAAGGGGCAGAATGAGGGTGGGTGACTATGGTCAGGAGGGCCAGAATCCTACCCTTCCCGAGGACAAGCAGAGAGGAGGGCTCTTCTTCATCTTCTTCCTCCACAGATGCCCTGAGCACCCCATGTCCTCAGCAGTGCTTGGCGACTTCTGTACAGAGAGAGAACAGGCATCGAAGCCTCCAGTCTGGGAAGCGGAAGCAATAGGACAGGCAGCTAAGACACAGGGGGACCTAGCAGGGCGCTTGCGCGGTGGAGACGGTTCACACCACACTGTGGAGAGCACGTCGCTCTCCGGGCTTTCCTGAGCTAGAGTGGCAAGCCCACTCCACGACTCCATCCAGGCCCAGGAGGTCCTCCGGCCATGACGGTCCCTGGGTGGTGAGCCTAATCAGAGGGCAACAAGTTTCCTTTAGGCCAGGCTACCTCTTACCACTGGGCCATCTCCCACCAGCAACACTCACTGCTCCCCGTCCCTTCCCAAGGGGCTCTTTGTTCTACTCAAGGGTTTAGTCACAGATGCTTCGAAGCCTTTTGGTTTTATAAGCTGGGTTTTGCAGGGGGTCTGGGTTTGCTTCTCAACAAGACCTTGTGGGCTGAGACCTCCCTGGTATCCATGCAGGTTGGTTGATTAAAAAAAAAAGTGTTTTCTTCACTGTGTACCTGTCTTGCCCTCTTGGTCAGAAAGATCCGAAGGGAAAAAGGCCCTGAAAAAAAAGGGTAAAACTGAGTGGTCCTTTCATTTTTAACATATATACATACAATGAGTGTGTTTCTTTGAGACAGTCTCACTATGTAGTCCTGATTGATCCAGAACTCACCATGTAGACCAGGGTGGCCTTGAACTCATAAAAATTTACTTGCCCAGCACTCTGAGGCACTTGGATTAAAGATGTGAGCGACTGCACTTGCCCCTCTTTTTAAAACTATCTTATTTATAATCATTTGTTTGTGGGGTGGGGGAGACATGTATGCCCCAGTGTTTTGTTGGAGGGTGGAGGACAGCTTTGTGACGTTTCTTCTCTGCGTCTGTATTTCATTTCTTTACTGTATTTATTTGTGTGTGGTGTGGGGGTGGGGGTTGAACACACATGACAGAAGGCATGTGAACTCAGAACCATTTGCTGGGATCAGTTTTCTTCTACCATGTGAGTCCTGGGTATCGAACTCAAGTCCCGAGACTTACTTAGCAAGTGCCTTAACCACTGAGGCAACTCGTGTGTGTGTGTGTGTGTGTGTGTGTGTGTGTGTGTGTGTGTTTTGAAACCAGGTTTCATTCTGCAGCCCAGTCTGTCATTGAATTCATAATCTTCCTGCTTTAGCCCCCTCGCTGTTGAGTTGTGAGTGGCACCACCATGCCTAGCCTTCATTATATACTTCTGAAGCCCTGGCTTGTGCCTTAGACTGGCTTTATGGCTTTGGGCAAGCCACTGTCTTTTCCTTCCTCAAAACAGCACAGGGGCTGGCTGGGTAGTAGTGGTGCATACCTCTAGTCCCAGGACCCAGGAGGCAGATAAAGGTAGAGCTTGTGAATTTGCGGCCAGCCTGGGCTACAGAGTGAGTACCAGAACAGCAAGGGCTACACAGAGGAACCTTGGGGGGATGGAAGGGGGGTGAGAAATGCAAAATGTTCTGTGTTTTATTTGCTCTTTCTGATGATGTTTCTGGGTTTCTTGCATCTTGACTCTTCTCTCTTCTTGACAACTGAGTTCCTGGTTTTGAATGATCTGTGTCTCAGTTACTGTTTTATTGCTGGGACGAGACACCGTGACCACAGGAACTTATAAAAGACAGCATTTAATTGGGAGCTTGCATACCAATTCAGAGGGTGAGATCATGGCCATCCCAGCATGGCCGGGAGCATGGTGGCAGACAGGCAGGCAGGTATGCCACTGGAGTCTGAGAGCTTACATCTGATCTAGAAACTGCAGGCAGAGAGTGAGATTGGGCCTGGTATGGACTTTTGATACCTCAAAGCCCACCCCCAGGGACATGCCTCCTCCAACAAAACCACACCTCCTAATCTTTCCCAAACAGTCCACTAACTGGGAACCAGCGTTCAAATAAATGAGCCAGTGGGGGCTGCTCCCACTCAGACCACAGGCGGGCAGACAGTGTGTTCTGCGTGGATTCCTCCCTCCTGCCCCGGACATTCTGGATCATTCTGTCACCTTGCTCAAGAACCAGTGTTTCCACTTGACTTTGAATCAATTAATTAAGTTAAATAAATAAAGTCAAAGAAGTCTAGAGAGGTGGCTTGGTGGTTAAGAGCACTGACTGCTCCCCCAGAGGTCCTGAGTTCAATTCCCAGCAACCACATAGTGGCTCACAACCATCTGTAATGGGAACCCATTGCCCTGGTGTGTCTGAAGACAGCTGCAGTGTGCTCATGTACATAAGAATAAATAAAATTTTTTAAAAAGTTAAAGAAAAGGTTATCTATCTGAGCTACAAGAGGGACCATATGCCCCCAAAATAAGATTTTCTGTTTCTGAGGTGCCACGTTATTAAACTGGTGCACCCAGGTCAAGTCCCTTTTGTCAAAGTGGTCCATGCCTGGGTCCCAGGGATTGAGTGGGGAGGGGGCACTTTGCTTCCACAGGGAAGGAACTCTTCCTAGGGGCCTCTTGGACAAATCACAGGAAAAGGCATAGATTTCTCTTAATCAGAGTTTTGCAGACTCAGCATTGACATTTAACTGGGTGACCATTAACTGTGATCAGTTGATCTGTGCACCAAGCATCCCTGGGTGTTTGGGGGGTGGAAAGATGGCTCAGTGGGTAAGACCACTGACTGCTCTTCCGAAGTTCCTGAGTTCAAATCCCAGCAAGCAAATGGTGGCTCACAACCATCCGTAATGAGATCTGACGCCCCCTTCTGCTGTTTCTGAAGACAGCTACAGTCATAACAATAAATAAATCTTTGGGTGGGAGTAAGCAGATGTCCTGAGTTCAATTCCCAGCAACCACATGATGGCTCACAACCATCTGTACAGCTAGTGTACTCATATACATAAATAAGCCGGGCGGTAGTGGTGCACGCCTTTAATCCCAGCACTTGGGAGGCAGAGGCAGGCGGATTTCTGAGTTCGAGGCCAGCCTGGTCTACAGAGTGAGTTCCTGGACAGCCAGGACTACACAGAGAAACCCTGTCTCGAAAAACCAAAAAAAAAAAAAAAAAAAAACCTTTAAAAAACAGTATCATCAGCTGGGCGTGGTGGCACATGCCTGTAATCCTAGCACTTGGGAGGCAGAGGCAGGTGGACTTCTGAGTTCGAGGCCAGCCTGGTCTACAGAGTGAGTTCCAGGACAGCCAGGGCTACACAGAGAAACCCTGTCTCTTAAAACCAAACCAAACCAAACCAACAAACAAAAAACCAGTATCATCCCTGGGTACCACTCACAAGATGTGCCTCCCCAGTTACAACGACCAAAATTATCTGTGGACATTGCTAAATGACCCTGGAAGGCAATATCACTCCCAATCAACACAGAATAGTAAGACCGGATAAATAAATCTAAAAAGTAAAACATTTTATTTTATGTGTACATGTGTGCCTGGTACCTGTGACAGCCAGAAGAGCGTGTCAGATCTCTTGGAACTGGAGTTACAGGTGGCTGTGAGGCAGCATGTGGGTGCTGGGAATCAAACCCTGGTCTTCTGGAAGCACAGCCACTGCTCTCTACACTGAGCCGCTGTGCTGGCTGGCTCTGTGTGTCCACTTGACACAAGCAAGAGTCACAGGAGAGGGAGAAGCTTCAGTTGAGGAAATGCTCCCACGAGACCCAGCTGTAAGGCATTTTCTCAGTGATTAATGGGGGAAAGTCCAGCCCATTGTGGACAGGGCCATCCCTAGGCTGATGGTCCTGAGTTCCAGAAGAAAGCAAGCTGAAGAAGCCAGTAAGAAGCACTTCTCCAGAGCCTCTGCATCAGCTCCTGCCTGCGGGATCCTGCTGTTTGAGTTCCTGTCCTGACTTCGTCAGTGGTGGACAGCAGTGGGGAAGTGTAAGCTGAATAAACCCTTTTCTCCCCAACTTGTTTTTTTGGCCGTGATGTTTTGTCACAGCAATAAAAGCCTTAACTAAGACAGGCAGCTCCCCATGCCCCAAGACTGATCTTTGAGCATTAAACTTGGGTCTCAGTGTTCCTACCTGTAAAATGGGATAGAGAACCTGGGTCTGGTGGGACTCGTCTCTTATTCCAGCGGAGGAAGAAGCTGACAACCAAGGCTTGAGAAACTTAGAGATACCCCCATCTCAGAATAAAAAATAACAAAGTGTTGAAGAGCTCTTGCTGTGTGTGCAGAGGACCCGGATTTGGCTCTCGGAATAACTCGGCAACTCACAATCATCCTTAGTGCCCGCGCCAGGGAACCAGTGCCTCTTCTGGCTTCTAGCAGCACCGGGTGTGCATGAAGTACACATGTATACATGCAGGTAAATCGTGTGTACACATACAATTATAATAAACCATTTTAAATGTTTCAAACAAGAGGGCTGTAGACATGGCTCACTGATAGACCATCTGCCTAGCAAGCGTAAGCCCCACTGTCAGGAAACAAGGAGATTCTCTTTAGTCCCAGCACTCCGGAGGCAGAGACAGAGTCTCTGTAGGCTTGAGGCCAGCCTGGTCTACAGAGAGCAGTAGTTCTCACTAATCCTAATGCTGTGACCCTTCAATACAGTTCCTCAGGTTGTGGTGACCCCCAACCATAGCATTATTTCGTTGCTACCTCATAACTGTAACTTTGCTACGTTTATGAATTGTAAGTATCTGATATTCAGAATGGCTGATATGCAGCCCTATGAAAGGGTCAGTCGACCGCCACAGGGGTCACAGCCCTCAGGTTGAAACCTATTGACCGAGAGTTCCAAGATAGCCAGAGTTACATAGAGAAACCCCGTGCCAAAAAAATACAAAATGTGGGCTGGAGAGATGGTTCAGGGGTTAAGAGCACTGACTGCTCTTGCAGAGGTCCTGAGTTCAATTCCAGACAACCACATGGTGGCTCACAACCATCTGTAATGGGATCAGATGCCCTCTTCTGGCGTGCCTGAAGACAGTGACAGTGTACTCATAGACATAGATAAATAGATAAATAATTCTAAAAAAATACAAAATGTAATTGAGGTGAGGAAGGATTATAAATTGTGAACTTACTGCCCCTTGCCCATGCTCTATTTCTTTCTTTTTTTTTTTTATTGGATATATTCTATATTTACAATTCATTTCCCTTTTTCTGGTACCCCACCCCCATGCTCTATTTCTAAACACCTTTCTTACATTTTATTTTATTTTATTTTATTTTATTTTATTTTATTTTATTTTATTTTATTTTATTTTATTTTATTTTGTGTGTATTGGGCGGGAGTAACTGGGTGCCCTCTGTGGTGTATCTATGGGGGACAGAACTTTTTATTTTTTTGAGGCAGATGTGTAGCCTTGACTGGAACTCAGGGATCCACCTGCCTCTGCCTGTCACGGGGTTGGATTACAGGGTTTATCACCACACATGGCCAGAAGACAACTTTTGGGAGTGTGTTTTCACCTCCCATCGTGCAGACCAGCGTTTTTGTTTTTTTGTTTTGTTTGTTTGTTTTGGTTTTTCGAGACAGGGTTTCTCTGTGTAGTCCTGGCTGTCCTGGAACTCACTCTGTAGACCAGGCTGGCCTGGAACTCAGAAATCCGCCTGCCTCTGCCTCCCAGATGCTGGGATTAAAGGCATGCGCCACCACGCCCGGCTCGAGACCAGCATTTTTAAAGCAAGCACTTTCACTGGCTGAACCGTTTCACTGATCTACCTCCCTGTAGCCCAAACACAGGGTCTCTTCATATCATGCAGCCTAGGCTGGTCTTGCACTTCTAATCCTCCTGCTTCTAGCTCACAAGTGCTGCGATTACACTCTTGGGCTACCACACTCAGCTTATGCAGTGCCAGGGACTTGTGCCAACTGAGCGGCATCCCAGCCCCTCAGCCCCTCCAACTAGCCTTGAATTAGATGTCACAGCCTTCCGAGTGGTAAAATTAAAGATGTGGGCCACTGTACCCAGTTCTCTGCTCGCTTGCTTCCTTCCCTTCCTTCTTCCTTTGATAGGGTTTGCTATACTCTCCAGGTTGTCTTGAACGCCTGGGCCCAAACATTGTACCTGGACCATAAGCATGTATCATTACAGCCCCAATTCTTGGGCAATGTCCTCCCAATCATTGAGAGTTGTCCAACCTTCAAAAATGGTGAAAGTCCCAGGGCTACACAGAGAAACCCTGTCTCGAAAAACAAACAAACAAACAAAAAAAAAATGGTGAAAGTCTGGGCTGGAGCAGTGGCTCAGCAGTTAAGAGCACTTGCTGTTCTTGCAGAGGACTCGAGTTATGTTGCCAGCATCCACACGGCTGCTCATAACCATCTGTAACTCTAGCTTCAGGGGATGGCCTCTTCTGACCGCCTTGGGCACCAGGAACACACACGGTGCAGATATGCATGAAAGCAGAGCATTCACACATAAGAGAGTAAATACATCTTTTTATATATGTATATGTATATGTGTATGTGTATGTGTATATGTATATGTATATGTATATGTATATATACACACTGAAAGCTAGGAATAGGAGTCGTGGAATATACCTTTAATCCCAGCACTCGGAAGGCAGAGACAATTGGATCTCTATGAGCTGAAGGGCATCCTGGTCTACAAATTGGCATCTAGGACATCCAGGGCTAGTTACACTGAAAAACCTTTTAAAAAAAAAAAAATACTGCCAGGTGGTGGTGGCGCACTCCTTTAATCCCAGCATTTGGGAGGCAGAAGCAGGCGGATTTCTGAGTTCGAGGCCAGCCTGGTCTACCCAGTGAGTTCCAGGACAGCCGGAGCTACACAGAGAAACCCTGTCTCAAAAAACAAAACAAAACAAAACAAAACAAAAAATACTGAGCCGGGCATTGGTGGTGCACGCTTGTAATCCCAGCACTTGGGAGGCAGAGGCAGGCAGATTTCTGAGTTCGAGGCCAGCCTGGTCTACAGAGTGAGTTCCAGGACAGCCAGGACTACATAGAGAAACCCTGTCTCAACCCCCCCCCCCAAAAAAAAATACTGAAGACAGAAATGGCAGGCAGATCCCTGTGAGCCTGGTCTACAGAGTTAGTTCCTGGAAAGACAGAGCTACACAGAGAAACCTGTCTCAAACAACAACGATAATACTGTAAGTCCTTGGGGATCCCAGTGTAGTCTTTGTAGACTCCTGAATCTCCAGTAAGAGCTGCAGTTCAGGGGTTACAGATGTACCTCAGTTGGTAGAGTGCTTCCCTAGCATGCCTGAAACTGAGTCTCACATAACTGGTTTAGTCATACACACTTGTAATCCCAGCACTCAGAAAACAGAAGCAGGAGTTCAAGGTCACCCTCAGTACAGAGAGAGTTAGAGGATCACCTGAGATACAGAAGACTCCATTTCAACATAAGAAAAAGGAAGTCATCCTTCTCAGAATAGCGGTAAGTATCTCTACTTGCTTCTCAGGGAACTAGGGTCCAACTCCTGGTGGCCTGCATCCCTGAGGCTAAAGAGGTGGCTCTGATTAAGAGGACTTGCTACTCCTGCAGAGGCCTTGAGTAGGATTCTCAGTACCCACATGTTGGCTCATAGCAATCTGTAACTTCAGTTGCAGGGATCCAATCCCTTTCTCTGATTTCTACCAGCACCAGGCATGGAAGTGGTACACAGACATACATGCAGGCACGACACTCATAAAAGCCGGGCAGTGGTGGCGCACGCCTTTAGTTCCAGCACTCAGGCGGCAGAGGCAGGCAGATCTCTAAGTCTGACACCACCCTGGTCTACAGAGACAGTTGCAGGACAGCCAGGGCTACACAGTGAAATCCTGTCTCGATAAAGTAACAACAAAAACCAACCAATCAAACAAAAGGAGATTAAAAAAAAAAAAACAGTTTGGTTGGGGGCTCTTAGGCCCTGGATAAATCCTGGTTGGACTGTACAAAGTTGTGCTGATATGGCCACGTTACCACATGAACTTCTCAGAGGCATAGCTGTGAAACAGAGAGACCGTTAGTCCCCAAAGCCAGAAGCAACAAGCGCTGCAATTGTTGCACTGCAAACTCTCTCTGTGGCCTGGGCCAGGGTTTCTGGTTCCCTGCTGGGTCAGACATAGGTGCTGGCTGCGGTTCATGCTCAGCTGAGACCCAGCAGCGCTTCCTACCTGTCCAGGTGCTGCTGGCCTGGGATCTTCATCCCACAGGGTAATACCCTATACACATCTCTGTCTTCGTGTGCTGTCCAGGGAGGGCAGGCCCATAGGTCTTTCATCGCAGTGACCCTGTATGGTGAATAGGAATTCATCATTCATAGATCGATGAATATTGATGTGTTTAAGTTCTCAGGGAGTGGCACTGTTAGGAGGTATAGTCTTGTTAGAGGATGCGTGTCACTGTGGAGGTGGTCATATATGCTTAATGTATGCCAGTGTGGCACAGTCTCCTGCTGCTTGGCTCTTCCGACATCATGTCTGCCTGCACACGGCCATGCTTCTCGCCATGACAATCATGGACTAAACCTCGGAACTGTAAGCCAGCCACAATTAAATGTTTTCTTTTATGAGAGATGCCGTCCGTGGTCATGGTGAATCTTCACAGCAATGAAACCTTAACCAAGACACTTTGTGAAGCGACTTTCTTGTGAAGTATATGTTCCCCCCTCCCTAGAAAGGGGAAAAAACCCAGGCACAATAATGTGGGTGGGAGGATAACTCCTGTTATACTTTCATATGTCCAGTTTGGGGGCTGGAGGAGTAGCTCCTGGGTCGAGAGCACTGGCTGCTTTTGCAGAGGATCCAATTTTGGTTCCTAGCACCACATCAGGCAAATCACTGTTACAGCTGCTGTAACTCTAGCTCCAGAAGACCCAATGCCTCTGGCCTTTGTGGCCACCTGAACTCACTTGCATAAGCCCACAAACAGAGACATAATTAAAAGTTAAAAATAATAAAATAGGCCGGGCATTGGTGGCACACGCCTTTAATCCCAGCACTTGGGAGGCAGAGGCAGGCGGATTTCTGAGTTTGAGGCCAGCCTGGTCTTCAGAGTGAGTTCCAAGACAGCCAGGGCTATACAGAGAAACCCTGTCTCGAAAAAAACAAAAACAAACAACAACAACAAAAAAAACAAAAAACAAACAAAAAAAAAAGATTTTAAAGTATATGGTTCTATGTGAGACCTTGAACATTCTAGCACTCATTTGCCTGGGTTTCTTTTCCTTTCTATATGAGGAGAAGTACACATAGCAGATGATTCACTGAGTGTCTTGTTAAATGTTTCATTGCTGTATAGACTCACCATGATCACGGCATCTCTTAAAAAAGAACACTCTATATGAGACTCTGGACACTCAGGACCCTAGTGCGGCCTGCAGGGCAGCCGGGCTGCGGAGCTTGCCACCAGACTTTTTCCAGACCATCTGCTCGCTCTGTCTTCCCTCCCGCCCTTCCCCCACCTAGAGGGCCTAGCCGCTCCCAGCCTCAGTCTCGCCCATCCCGCCGATCTTTCTTCCACGTCCCTGCCTCCTCAGGGCAGAGGTCTGAACTCCCGCCCATCTTTGGCTCCCAAGACGGAACACCACCCTCTAAAAACCTCTCCCAATCTCTCATAGGGCCCCGCCCTAGCTCCGCTCCAAAACAGGAGGACTCTAACGCTACTGCTTTCTGGCCCTGGTCTCTTTTGATCAGCAATCAAACCTGCCTCACCTACCTCGGCTCCGCCCCTGGGTAGGGCCCTGCCCCGTCTGTGTCTCACCGTCACACCTCCAGACAGCCCCCGTCCCCACTATCCAATGCATTCACTAGTTTACTAGGCTCCGCCCTTTTGCCCCGCCCACAACCGGCTTCTCATGGCCCCGCCCTCTGTGCTGCTCCCGCGCCTCCTGTCTCGGCCCCGCCTAGACCCCACCCCGATTCTTCTTTGTTCTCGCTGGGAGCGGCGCCTTTTCGGGGAAATGTGGAATTTTCTCAGCTTGGCCCATTTGAAGTCCAGTTCTCACTGGTTCCCGTACGCCCGGGCATGCTCTGGATAAGAGGTGTGTGAGGGCGCTGGGCCAGCCCTTCCTTTGTTCCCGACAATCTTCTTTTGCCCAGCCCTCCTACCTGTGGAGTCCCGGGTTATGCAGCACAGAAACTGATCGCCTTGTGACCCCTGGCCTGGGCCACCTGCTTCCACCTGCAGGTGGGGGCAGAGAACCCTGTCCCGGTACGGATAGAAAGGGTACCCAATGTGTAGCTGCCGGCTCCCACCTTCACACGACCTCCACGGGAAAAGCTAACTCCCGCCCCACGCCCCCACCATGTCCCTCGTTCCACCTCTTCTCTGAACCCCTGTCCTTGATTTCTCAGACACATTCACACCGTTACTCAGTTACCCTAAGGTTCGCTTCTGAAATAATCCATTACCGGATTTTTCCAATTACTGTTTTAACAATCGAGCCATAATTGGACTGGAAAAAAAAAGCTCTGCGATTAAAAGCACTTGCTGCGCTGGCAGAGAAGTCTGATTCGGTTCCCAGTACTCATGTTACAGGCTCGGGACACGATTACGTGAGTTTTCTCCTCCAGGGGCACTTGGTAACTTAGTTTCTTTTATTTTATGTCTAATGTCTGAGGTGTTGGTGTTCACACCCAGGGACTTATGGATGGGGTAAGGGACCCCCCCCATCACTGAGGTCCATCTTAACCCCATTTTTGTTCACTTTGTGCATTCTTTAATCAGGGGTGGGAAGGAAGCCAGAAGAGGTGTCGGTTCCTTTAAAACAAGTTTCAGACTCTTGTGAACTACATGCTGAGAACCAAACCCTGGCCTTCTGCAAGAGCAATAAGTTTTTTTATTTTTATTTTAAATTTATTTTATGAGTACACTAGCTGTCTTCAGACACCAGAAGAGGGCGTCAGATCCCATTACAGATGGTTGTGAGTCACCCTGTGATTGCTGAGAATTGAACTCTGGACCTCAGGAAGAGCAGTCGGTGCTATGACTCCGCTAAGCCATCTCTCCAGCCCGAAATACGTGTTAATTTTTCAGCCATGTCTCCAGCCCCTACTCCTGTTTTTCAACATTTAATTAATGCATTGTGCAGTGATATCTCAGTACACATGTATAATGTATCATATGTCTTATGAATTTTTACAAATGAAATTAGCCGGGCGTGGTGGCACATGCTTGTAATCCCAGCACTTGGGAGGCAGAGGCAGGCGGATTTCTGAGTTCGAGGCTAGCTTGGTCTTCAGAGTGAGTTCCACGACAGCCAGAGCTATACAGAGAAACCCTGTCTTGAAAAAACAAACAAAAAACAAAAACAAAAAAACAAGTGAAACATCCTATAAATCATGCCCTTAAGGAAAATACAGGAAAGTGTCCCAAAAAATAAATTACTGGGGGTTTGGAGAGATGGCTCAGGGGGTAAGAGCACTGGCTGTTTTTCCAGAGGACTGGAGTTTGATCTCAGCTGCCCACATGGTGGCTTGTCTTACTGTCTTCAGTTCCAGTTCCAGGGGATATGATATGCCCTTCTGGCCTTCGGGGGCACGCCATGTATGCTGTACACACACATAAACACCCATCGACATGAATAAAACGAAACGTTGGGGTCCTTCCCCAGCTGCTCCTCCAATATCTGTCTCCATAAGGTAAGTTGTTTTTATTTTATTTTATTTTCATATTTTTTGAGACAGAGTCTCACTACATAACCCTAGATGTCCTGGAACTCACCATGTATGTAGATCAAAGTGGCCTTAAACCCATAGAGCCTGCCTCCAGAGTGCTGTGTATCACCATACCCAGCAAGGTTGTTTTTTTGTTTTGTTTTGGTTTGGTTTTTGGTTTTTCAAGATAGGGTTTCTCTGTGTAGCACTGGATGTCCTGGAACTCAATGTGTATGTAGACTAGGCTGACCTCCTGAGTACTGAGTGCTTGGATTAAAGATGTTCACCACCACAGCCCCTCTTCAAGCTGTATCTTAATATAAATAAAAAGGTAAATGCCTTAGGTTGCCATGGTAGTGTTTGCCTGGAACCCCATCACTCTGATAGCCAAAGCAAGAAGATTTTCAGTTTAAGAGCAGTCTGGTCTACATAGAAGAATTGCTCAAAGGAGAGGGAAGGTTGGATGGGAAAGCTGGAGAGATGGCTCCAGGGTTAAGTGCTCTTTTGTTTTTTGGTTTTTTTTTTTGTTTGTTTGTTGTTGTTTGTTTTTGGAGACAGGGTTTCTCTGTGTAGTCCTGGCTGTCCTGGAACTCACTCTGTAGACCAGGCTGGCCTCAAACTCAGAAATCTCAGAAATCTGCCTGCCTCTGCCTCCCAAGTGTTGGGATTAAAGGCGTGCGCCACCGCCGCCCGGCTGGGTTAAGTGCTCTTGGTGCCCTTCCAGAGCAACCTGACAAGCATCTGTAACTCCAGTTCCAAGGGATACAGCACCCTTTTCTTGTCCTTCAAGGGAACCTTGCAGCCATGTGGCATTTTCTCACACAGACACACATACACAGATACACACACACAGATACACACACACACACACACACACACAGTTTTGTTTTGTTTTGTTTTGATTGTTTTGTTTTGTTTGTTGGTTGTTTGTCCTAAATAGGCTGGAGAGACGGCTTGTAGATTAAGAGAATGTAGTCCACTTGCGGAAGGCTCCAGTTTGGATCTTAGCACCCAGCACAGGCAGTTCACAACTCCCTGTCACTCCAGCTCCAGGGGATCTGACACCCTAGGTTCCCACTCACACCAGCGCTCACGTGCACAAACCCACAGACAGGCAGGCAGACAGACAGGCGGACAGACAGACAAGACAGATGCATAAATAAATCTTTTATTAAAAAAATGCTTTTTATTTCTCTTGCACAAAAGCAGAAAGGCTGGGTCATGGGGTAATTGTGTGGCTTTGTCAGACACTGCCAAACAGCTGTCTGTTGTGATTATTCCCTTTCCCAGGCTCACCGGCAGTGCCTGCCTGCCTGCCTGTTCCTTTTGCCAACACTTTTGTGAGCAGTTGGCATTGCCAATCTTCTCTCAGCGGTTCTCCTGGTGTGGTTAACTCTTGATGGCACTGGCTCGCTCTCCCTCTTTCTTTCTGTCTGTCTTTCCATGTGTGTGCGGTGAGTACATGTTCACCTGGGTATATGGACACGGATGAAGGCCAGGGGTCAATGTCAGGCATCTTCCTTGCTCCCTGTCTTGCCTTTTTTTTTTTTTAAATTACACTTTTTTTGTTTTGTTTTGTTTTGTTTGTTTTTTGAGACAAGGTTTCTCTGTGTAGCTCTGGCTGTCCTGAAACTCACTCTGTAGACCAGGCTGGCCTCAAACTCAGAAATCTGCCTGCCTCTGCCTCCCAAGTACTGGGATTAAAGGTGTGTGCCACCACCGCCCGACTTAAATTACACTTTTTTATTTGTGCGCAGGGACGGGATCTGTACCAGAGCACGCACATGGAGGTCCTCTCTGTGAGTCTCAGACATGCAATGAAGTCATTAGGGCAGGATTATCCACTGAAGGGTCCTGCTACCCCAGCTTGAGTCTTTGTTGTTGTTGTTGTTGTTTTGTTTGTTTGTTTGTTTTTTGGGTTTTTGTTTTTGTTTTTTGAGACAGGGTTTCTCTGTATAGCCCTGGCTGTCCTGGATCTCACTCTGTAGACCAGGCTGGCCTCGAACTCAGAAATCCACCTGCCTCTGCCTCCCAAGTGCTGGGATTAAAGGCGCGCGCCACCACCTCCCAGCATCCTTGTTGTTTTTAGAGACTGGGTTTCTCTGTGTGGCCCTGGCTGACCTGGACTCACACTGTGGGCCAGGCTGTCCTCAAACTCATAGAGTTCTGCCTGCCTCTGCCTCCCAAGTGCTGGGATTACAGGCATGCGCCACCACTGCCCAGCCCCACCATATTTCTTGAGACCACATTCCTGTGGAATCTGGAGTTCGCTCATCCTTTGGGCTACACTGACTGGCCAATGAGCTCCTGGGCTCCTCCTTCTTCAGCTTCCCCAGCTCTGAGGTTACAAGTGCCCGTGCTGCCAGGCTTTCATGTGGGTGGGAGGATTAGAACTCAGGTTTGTGTGGTGGGTACTGTACCAGTTGAGCCACCTCTCCAGCCCTGGCATTATTTTTAAAAAGATGAGTATTAATACAGGCATGCAAAAAAAAAAAAAAAAACTACTTTGAAAATAGCCCACAAGCACCCACCCACAGCAATCCCCCAACTCCCCCAAAAAGGTGAGTTTCAGGAGACCTCCATTCCATTTGAACCCAGCTTGTGTTTGCCTGTCAGTCCTTCTAGAGCCCCAGGAGAAGGGAGACTGCCTGGAGTGTTCACAGCTCCTCTTCTCCACAGCTAATAAGTGTTGTCAAAATAACGTTAGGTGCCATTCAGAAAGTCTCAGCTCCTAGCCTTTATTTTTATTTTTATTTTTATTTTTATTTATTTATTTATTTATTTATTTATTTATTTATTTTTTGAGACAGGGTTTCTCTATGTAGCTCTGGATGTCCTGGAACTCACCCTGTAGACCAGACTGGCCTCAAACTCAGAAATCTGCCTGCCTCTGCCTCCCAAGTGCTGGGATTACAGGCGTGCGCCACCACTGCCCGGCTATTTTTATTTTTATTTAGGTAGGATCTCACTGTGTAGACCTGGCTGGAACTTACTGTATGTGGGCAAGGCTGGTCTTGAACTCACAGAGATCAGATCTGCCTACTTCTGATCCCCAAATGCTGGGATTAAAGTCATTCACCAGTTCATGGGGACTTTCCCCCAACCTTTTATCTGTCTGTCTGTCTGTCTGTCTACCTATTGATTTAGAGACAGGGTCTCCTATAGCTAAGCCTGGCTGGCTTTGAACTCCTGATCCTCCTGCTTCTGTCCCCTGAGTTCTGGGATTACACATACCACTTTATTACGTTTTAATTGAAGAGAGCAGCAGATCCCTTTGGACAAAGCCTGTAAATGGATGATATCAATACAAATGTGTTAAATGAATAACGGACGGTGAAGGAAGGTCCCCGGGGACTCCCACAGGCAAGGCACGCTGATTTATTTTTGCTTTTTTTTTTTTTTTTTAACACTTCCTGTCTGTCAGCTGCTGGGCAAACGCTGAAGATGCTCCTCTGTTATTCTCCTCGAGCGGCATTACCTCACCCTTCTGGTAACAGAATCCCCGACTTTCTCAAGGGGATCATCTTTCTCCACTCAACCCACACTTCCCTCAGCTCCAGGGCAGACGGCTCAGGCCAAACCAGTCAGAACGTGTCCGTCCCTTGGCAACAGTGACTGGCTGTTCCGGGGAGTGGCGCGCCAGGGTGGACCAATGAAAGCCAGCCCTGGACTCAGCGAGGATGGCCGCGTACGGATAATGTCCAGAGGAATTGAGTCGTTAGCCACCAGTAATGGAGGGACACCCCCACCACACTGGAGGGAAAACAGTACAGGGAGTAGAGGCTGTGCCATGGAGAGCTTTGGGTTTTACAGTGAGAAGCTATTCCAATGTTTTGAGCAGAGGAGGCCCGGAAGTCCCCAGTTCAAAGCCAGCATGGACTACATAAGTGAGTTCCAGGCTGCCCAACAGGATTAGCAGTGAATTGGTCACAAAACAAAAGCAAACAGCAAAAGAAATGCAAAGAAAGGAAAAGCAAGCTCTACCAGTAATCCCAAAAATTCCCAGAAATTCAAAACCACCATCCTCAGGCTTTGCAGCAAGTTTTCTAAGCCAGTTTAGGATACTCAGGATCCTGCTTTTAAATGTGTGTCTGTGTGTCTGTGTGTCTGTGTGTCTGTGTGTCTGTGTGTCTGTGTGTCTGTGTGTCTGTATGTGGATGTGTGTGTGTGTGCACGTGTGTCTGTGTGTGTGTCTCTGTGTGTGTGTGTCTGTATGTGTGCATGTGTCTGTGTCTCTATGTGTGTGTGTCTGTGTCTCTATGTCTGTGTGTATGTGGCTGTGGCAGTGTGTGTGTGTGTGTCTGTGTATGTCTCTGTGTGTCTGTGTGTGTCTATATGTGTTGCATGTGTGTCTATGTGTCTTTATCTATGTATGTGTGCATGTGTCTGTGTCTCTATGTGTGTGTGTCTGTGTGTCCATGTCTGTGTGTATGTGGCTGTGGCAGTGTATGTGTGTGTGTGTGTGTGTGTGTGTGTGTGTGCACGCGCGCACACACACATGTGTGTTTGGGGTAGTGTTGTCATAAGATCTGATCCACGGATCCGGGCGTGGTGGCGCATGCCTGTAATCCCAGCACTTGGGAGGCAGACGCAGGCGGATTTCTGAGTTCGAGGCCAGCCTGGTCTACAGAGTGAGTTCTAAGACAGCCAGGGCTACACAGAGAAACCCTGTCTCGAGAAACCAAAAAAAAAAAAAAAAAAAAAAAAAAAAGCTCTGCTCCATGCTCCACGTTGTTAGCTCTTTTGTGAGGGTGTTGAGATGACACCACAGCTGAAGGGGCTTGCAGCCAAGTGTGGTGATGACTTGTGTTTGGTCCCTGGGACCTTTGGCACACAGTAGAAGGAGAGTGCTGACTCCCTAAAATTGTCCTTTGCCCGCCATAACTTGCCCTCAAAATAAATCCATGTTTAAAAATTATAAAATAGAGCACTGTTTGAAGATGAGCTTGGGAGTGAGAGGAAGGGGACGAAGGCCATGGCCGTCGCTGAAGACAGAAGATCAACCTCTGGTGTGGCCGGGGGTTTTAGCTATGGTGACAAGGTATTTGGCACGGCCTGTTTGAAAGCAGAGGGAGAGCAGCTGCTGCTGACGTCACTTGAACACCTGGAGCCAGCTATGCCTGAGGCTGTTTCTCCTAGTTTAACGATTATGTGTGCCAATACTTTATTATTTTTTTAATTGTTATTATACTGGGTTGCATAGGTCATTTTCATGCAAGTACAAATATATACATACGTGTATATATACATTCCCCCCACCCCCTCACCCCCCCCACCTTTTTTTTTTTAATTTATTTATTTCTTGGTTGTTGTTGAGACAGGATCGCCCTGTATAGCCCTGACTGGTCTAAAATTTGCTATGTAGACTGCTCTAGCCTCAAACTTGCTCCATAGCAAAAGATGGCCTAGATCTCACTCTATAGCTCTGACTGAACTCAGACTCATGGGAATTCCCTCTCTCGGTCCCACCCACTTCCTGAGGGCTGGAACTAGGTCTATCCAGCCACACCTGGTTTATGGGGTTCACTTGAGAATGAGATCTCTGGGTGTATGTGTATTCTCAAGAATCGTCAGAGAAAATCAGTGCCGGAGTCGGGGAGAAGGGTTGGAGTGTGTGTGTGGGCAAGTGCTTACATGCTTGAGTGTGTTTGTGTGTGTGTGTGTGTGTGTGTGTGTGTGTGTTTGTGTGTGTGGGGCATGTGCTTACATGCTTGAGTATGTGTGTATGTGCTCATCTGTGTGTCTGTATGTATATGTGTGTGTGCTCATGTGTGTGTGTCTGTGTATGTGTGTGTGCCCACGTGTATGTGCCCATGTATATGTCTCTGTGTTTGTGTCTGTGTGTGTCTGTCTCTGTGTGTGTATGTGTGTGCTCATGTGTGTGTGTTTGTATGTATGTGTGCGTGTGCCCACATGTATATGCCCATTCTGTGTGTGTCTGTGTGTCTGTATATGTGTATATATGCTTGTGTGTGTGTGTGTGTGTGTGTGTGTGTGTATCTCTGTGTGTATATGTATGTGTGTGCCCATGTGTGTGTGTATCTATGTGTGTGTCTGGGGGGGCATTTGTGCACATGCTTGAAATTGTGTGTGTCTGTGTGTGTGCCCATGTTTGTGCCTCTGAGTGTGCTCCTGTGCATGTCTGTGTTGTGTGTGTATGTGTGTGTCTGTGCTGTGTGTGTGTGTATGTTTGTGCGTGTGTCAGTGTACAGGCATGTGAGTGAGTGCAGGAGCCAGAGGCGCAGATCCCCTGGAAGTGAATGAACAGACAATTGTGAGTTGCCCTGTATGGATGTTAAGAAGCAAAGTTGGGCCAGGCGGTGGTGGCGCACGCCTTTAATCCCAGCACTTGGGAGGCAGAGGCAGGCAGATTTCTGAGTTCGAGGCCAGCCTGGTCTACAGAGTGAGTTCCAGGACAGCCAAAGCTATACAGAGAAACCCTGTCTCTGAAAAAAAAAAAAAAAAAGTTGGGACCTCCACAAGAGCAGGACGGACTCTGCTCTAGACTGCTGAGCTAGCTCTCCAGCCCCATCCTCGCACTTTTTTGTTTGTTTGTTTGTTTTTTGTTTTTTCGAGACAGGGTTTCTCTGTGTAGCCCTGGCTGTCCTGGAACTCACTCTGTAGACCAGGCTGGCCTGGAGCTCAGAAATCCACCTGCCTCTGCCTCCCAAGTGCTGGGATTACAGGCGTGTACCACCACCGCCCGGCCTCGCACTTTATTTTTATTTATTATTATTATACTGGTGAGTTTGTGTGTGTGAAACTTGGATGTGTGGTCCACAATCCCAGCGTGGAAGTCAAAGCTGTTGATTTTTCTCCTTCCACAGTGGGATCTGGGAATCCGGTTCCAGTTGTCAGCCAAGCATTGGGACCCATGCCTTTAATCCCAGCACTCAGAGGACAGGCAGGCAGGACTCTGTGAGCTTGAAGCCACCTAGGTAGCAGAGCCATGGTAGAGAGACTATGTCAAGAGAAAGAGAGAGAGAGAGAGAGAGAGAGAGAGAGAGAGAGAGAGAGAAAAGAAAAAGAAAAATTCAGCTGTCAGGTTTGTGCAGCAAGTATTTTTACTCTCTGAGCAATCTTGCAAGTTCCTTTAAATAATTAATTAAATTTATTTTCCCCCTTGCTGATTTTACTGTGTTGTTTTGGCCAAGACAGGCCACCAAGATGGCTCAGTGAGTACTGCCACTAAGCTCGACAACCTGAGTTTGATCCCTGGAACCCACATGGTGGAAGGTGAGAACCGATCCCATGATCTGTCCCCTGACCTCTGAACATGCGCGCACACACACACACACACACACACACACACCCTTGTCATTTTTCCAAAGATTTATTTATTTATTATATGTAAGTACACTGTAGCTGTCTTCAGACACTCCAGAACAGGACATCAGATCTCATTAGGGATGGTTGCTGGGATTTGAACTCAGGACCTTCAGAAGAGCAGTCAGTGTTCTTAACCGCTAAGCCATCTCTCCAGCCACAAATAGGCCTATTCTTTTCCTCTCCTTCGAGAACATCACAGGACAGCAAAACTAGAGATCATCATTTAAATAAAATACACCATGTTTGAAAGAATAAGCATTCTGTTTGGAATGCTTGTGGAATTGTAGAATCTAGAGGAAGAAATTCATAAAAATATAAAAGTCCAAGGCTGAAGAAATGGGTCTCCTAGTAAGAGTACTGGCTGCTCTTGCAGAGGACCTGGGTTTGAATCCCAGCACCCACATGGTGGCTCACAACTATCTGTAACTCAAGTTCCTGGAAATTTGCCACCTCCTTCTAGCCTTCTCCAGCAGCAGGCATGCATACATGCAGGTAAAAAAAACAAAAAAACAAAAAACCTATATTCAGAAAATGAAAACAAATACATCTTTTTTAAAAATAATTGATAGAAGCCGGGTGTGGTGGCACATGCCTGTAATCCCAGCACGTGGGAGGCAGAGGCAGGTGGATTTCTGAGTTCGAGGCCAGCCTGGTCTACAGAGTGAGTTCCAGGACAGCCAGGACTACACAGAGAAACCCTGTCTCAAAAAAACAAAAAACTACAAAAAAAAATTGATAGAATTGCTGGGCATGGTGGCAAAAGCCTGTAATCTCAGCACTTGGGAGGCAGAGGCAGGCGGATTTCTGAGATCGAGGCCAGCCTGGTCTACAGAGTGAGTTCCAGGACAGCCAGGACCACACAGAGAAACCCTGTCTTGAACCCCCCCCCCAAAAAAAAATTTTTTTTGATAGAATTAAGCCATGCACTGGTGGTTCACACTTTACTCCCAGTTCTCCGGAGGCAAAGACTGAGGCAGGCAGATCTCTGTGAGTTCAAAGCCAGCCTGGTCTACAAAGTGAGTTGTAGCCCTAGGACAGCCAGGACTACACAGAGAAACCCTGTCTTGAAAAACCTAAAAAAAAAAAAGAAAGAAAGAAAGAGAGAGAGAGAGAGAGAGAGAGAGAAGGAAAAAAAGAGAAAAAAAGCCAGGTGTGGTGGCACACGCCTGTAATCCCAGCACTTGGGAGGCAGAGGCAGGTGGATTTCTGAGTTCGAGGCCAGCCTGGTCTACAGAGTGAGTTCCAGGACAGCCAGGACCACACAGAGGAAACCCTGTCTCGAAAAAAACTAAAAGAAAAAAAAAAAAGAAAGAAAAAAAGAAAAAGAAAAGAAATTTACTATACATGAATGCATTTTACATACTGAAACCTACAGACACACTCTCCTTATGCATTAATTAAAGATTTAAACAGGGATGGGATGTAGCTCACTGATAGAATGCCTACTAGCATTCATGTTAGGTGGCCCTGGGTTTGATCTCTAGCATTGGAAAACTAAGACAAGAAATAGCATAAGCAGTCAGGCTGTGGTGGCGCACGCCTGTAATCCCAGCACTCAGGAGGCAGAGGCAGGTGGATTTCTGAGTTCGAGGCCAGCCTGGTCTACAGAGTGAGTTGCAGGACAGCCAGGGCTATACAGAGAAACCCTGTCTCGAAACAAACAAACAAACAAACAAACAGAAATAGGATAAGCTAAAGCACAAAGTCCTCCTTTATCTCCTAAAAAGTCTCAGGCGGCCAGGGGACAGTGTACAAAGGACTGGGATTCTGGTTTTCGTTTAGTTCTGAGACAAAGACTTAGCATTTGGGCTTGTTTCAAACCCAGGACAGAGCTGAGGAAGACCGTGCACTTCTCATCCTCCTGTCTCTAGTTGGGGTTTGAAGATTGACTCAACTGGGGTGATTGGAAGAAAGAGATGACAGACAGACAGACATAGAGAAATGCTGGGATCCGGTAGGCCCTGTGATATGACAGACTCTTAGATACAACAAGTGATATATGCTATGCCTGGACTTTTCTAAAGCTAGGCAAAGATCTCTGTGAGCTGAGCTGCAACCCCAGACCTGCTAACAGGAGTGAATTTGTTTGTTTGTTTGTTTGTTTGTTTGGATAGGATCTCTCTGTTCAGAGCCGACTGGCCCAGAACTCACTGTAGACCGGGCTGGCCTTGAATTTATAGAGATCTACCTACTTCTGCCCCCCTGCCAAGTGCTGGGATCAAAGGAGAGCACCATGACCACCACGCTGTTAGCAGGATTTATAACAGGTAGCTACGGTTAGCTCAGTTAGTAAAGGGCTCGTCTACAAGGGGGGTAAGGACTCTTTTGAGCCCCATCCTCAAGACCCGCCCTTGAAAGAGAGGTGGAAAGAGAGGAAAGAGAGGAATCCCATAAGATGTCCTCTGACTTCCAAATACACTGTGGCATGCTCCACTACCCCAGTGAATGAATGAATGAATGAATGAATGAATGAATGAATAAATAAATAAATAAATAAATAAATAAATAAATAAAGGGAAAGCCCCAACAACTGAAAAACAAGGCAGACAGCTCTTGAAGAATAAATACCCTCAGAGGTTGACCTCTGGCTCCCACACACAGATACACACAGAAGGGCTTTACCTGTATGCATACACAAATATACAATCAATCAATGTAAAAGATTAAAAAAACAGGAAAGCTGGGCATTGTGGCGCATGACCTTAATTGCAGCACCCCGGAGGCAGAGGCAGGTGAATGTCTGTGAGTTAAGGCAAGTCTGGTCTAGAGAGCGAGTTCCAAGACAGTCAGAGCTGTGTAGGGAGACACTGTCTCATCTGGGTGTGGTGTCAGTACCCGGGAGTCAGAGGCAGGCAGATCTTGTGAATTTGAGGCCAGCCTGGTCTACAGGGTGAGTTGCAGGATAGCCATGAGATCCTATTTCAAAGAAAGAAAAAAATGAAAGAAAGAAGGAAGGGAGAGAGAGAGAGAGAGAGAGAGAGAGAGAGAGAGAATGAATATACAGGAAATAAATCAGCCAGAATGAGGTATAGTCACACCAAAGAAGCTAGTTAATGCTACAATCAGGGGACTGGTTGTCAAACATTTTTCTGCATACCCTGCGGACACCGGCTACCCTGACTAGCCTTTTTTTTTTTTTTTTTAATTTTATTTTATTTTATTTTGGTTTTTCGAGACAGGGTTTCTCTGTGTAGCCCTGGCTGTCCTGGAACTCACTCTGTAGACCAGGCTGGCCTCGAACTCAGAAATCCGCCTGCCTCTGCTTCCCAAGTGCTGGGATTATAGGCGTGTGCCACCATGCCCGGCTCTGACTAGCCTTTTTACACAGAGTTATTCATAGGCTGAGGAAGCTTCCTGTACGGAATGAAGAGCACCGAAGGGCAGGGACGTGGGGAGCAGAGGAAGTCCCGAGTGAGTGGGTGTTGTGGCCCTAACGAGGCCCCCAATACCCCAGACCCATGAGAATGGCAGAGCCTTTCCCCGGTCCATTGTTGACAGTGTGTGCAGAACATGGGGAACACAGCCTCCTCCCCCTGGATGTTTACAGTCTAAGGCAGCTCCCTACAGAGTCTTCCTACGGACATTAGCTAAAGCAGCCTCCCCGTTCAGCTGTATACAGTGAACCTGTCGTGTTTCTGAGAGTCTGCCTCCGTCAGATCAGATCACAGGGCCCACCAGATCCCAGCATTTCTCTATGTATGTCTGACATCTCTTTCTTCCGTTCACCCCAGTTAAATCCATCTTTAAACCCTGCAAGTCAAGGCTCAGCGGCTGACCTGAGCATGGGCTCACAGGAGACAACGTCTGTAAGCGGGGTGCCCTCACTCTGGAACCCCAGCTTCGTACTCTCATAGACTCAAGCAAGGGGGCACCCTGAGCATAGCGAGTTTGGGTGTTGATGACACAATCTGTTTCTCCACATTGTGGAGTGGGATCTGGGAAGCAGGTTTTAGTGGTCTTTTAGTCCTGAGGAATGTAGAGGTGGGGGAGAGCATACTGGCTCAGCCGGTTAAAGCAACTGCTTGCCAGCCTGAGTTTGATCTCTGGCACCCACATGGTGGAAGGAGATGGGCTCCTGCAAGAATGTCCTCTGATCTGTACATGGCATCATTAGCTCCCATACAATAAATGTAAAAAATAATTTTACAAAAAAAGAAGAGGGCCGGGCGGTGGTGGCGCACACCTGAAATCACAGCACTCTGGGAGGCAGAGGCAGGCGGATTTCTAAGTTTGAGGCCAGCCTGGACTACAGAGTGAGTTCCAGAACAGCCAGGGCTATACAGAGAAACCCTGTCTTGAAAAAAAACACAAATCCGGGCTGGAGAGGTGGCTCAGTGGTTAAGAGAGTACTGACTGCTCTTCTGAAGGTCCAGAGTTCAAATTCCAGCAACCACATGGTGGCTCACAACCATCCGTAAGGAGATCTGATGTCCTCTTCTGGAGTGTCTGAGACAGCTACAGTATGCTTACATATAATAAATAAATAAATCTTTAAAAAAAACAAAAAAACAAAAAACAAAAACAAAAAGAGGAAGAAGAAGAGAATGTAGAGACTGTCAGAGAGACATTTTGATTTTTCATTGAAGGAAAAAAAAACAATTTAAAAGTTTCTGGAGCCAGATATAAAGGCTCATGACTTTAATTCTAGTACTAGAAAGACAGAAGAATCTCTATGAGTTTGAGGTCAGCTTGGTCTACATAGCAAGCTACATAATGGGACCCTCTCTGGGAAAAAAAAAAAGGTTTCAGGGCACAGAAAGTCATGTAGGCCCTGAAAGTGTCCAGAAGGTGACACGTAGAAGGACCTCTCTTGCTTCCCATAAATACAATGCGGCTTTGTTCTGCATCTGTGACATTATCATCTTTGTGACCTGACAGAGGTTGCCTCTGCAAAATGGTATAAGATAGAGACATGAACAGAGAAAGAAATCCATGTTCTAGGATGGATGAACTAGAGATCAAAGGTCCATCCTGTGGAAAGCCAGTGTCATTTTGTGTTATAAAGCCATCAACAGCCAGTGCTCTTAATCACTGAGCCATCTCTGAGTTTTTGAGACAGAGAATTTCTCAACGATCTGGAGTTAGCTGATTAAGCTAGGCTCGCTAGCCCACAAGCTCCTGGCATCGGGGTGTCTCTGTCGGCCATTCTGCCGTGCTTACCCCAACCACAGCTGGAGTTAGAGATACGACTACTGTACCTAGCTTTAACTTGTATTCCGTGAATCAAGCTTGCGGCCTCCAGTTGCAAGGGCTGCAGTTTACCAACTGAGTCATGGCCCCAGGTTTCTTTCTTTCTTTTTCTTTTCTTTTCTTTTCTTTTCTTTTCTTTTCTTTTCTTTTCTTTTCTTTTCTTTTCTTTTCTTTTCTTTTCTTTTCTTCTTCTTCTTCTTCTTCTTCTTCTTCTTCTTCTTCTTCTTCTTCTTCTTGTTTTGTTTTGTTTTGTTTTGTTTTGTTTTTCGAGACAGGGTTTCCCTGTATAGCCCTGGCTGTCCTGGAACTCACTCTGTAGATCAGGCTGGACTCGAACTCAGAAATCCGCCTGCCTCTGCCTCCCAAGTGCTGGGATTAAAGGTGTGCGCCACCACTGTCCAACTCTGGCCCAGGTTCTTATGCTATGCTTGGCAGCAAGATCCTTTTTCAGTCTGGATCATATCTTTTTTATTTTTATAGATAGGCACTCGGTCTGTAACTCAGACTAGCCTCGATCTCAAAGCAAACCTCCTGCCATAGCCTTGCAGTTAGGGGGTTGCAGGGGTAAGTCACCCCATTCAGCTCAAAGCAATCTTTCTCAGCTCAGTTCACAACACTCCACTCGCCTATGGAGGATGAATGGGCAGGACTCTGGCCCTCTTTTCCAGTTTGTTCCTGTCCTAATAATTTCATTTGTTATGTCTAATAGAACACTTTCACTGCCGGGCTGTGAATGGAAAATGACAGGGTCGCGGTCCTGAGAGGACAGTCCTAGAAAGACAAACACCACACGCTCTCTCTCCTTCAGGGATCTCAGTAGTTAATTTAAGACAGGGTTTCAACCAGTCTGTGGTGGCACAAGTCTTTAATCAGTACTCAGGAGGCAGAGGCAGGCGGAGCTCTGTGAGCTCAAGGCCAGCCTGGTCTACAGAGCAAGTCTAGCACAGTCAAGACTCTGTTACATAAATAAATAAATAGTTAAAAGTCAGGGTCTTGGGTTGGAGAGATGGCTCAGTGGTTAAGAGCACCGACTTCTCTTCCAGAGGTCCTGAGTTCAAATCCCAGCAACTTGTAATGAGATCTAATGCCCTCTTCTGATGTTCTGAAGACAGCAACAGTGTGCTTTTATATAATAAATAAATAAATCTTTAAAAAAAAAAAAGTCAGGGTCTCTTTTTTTTTTTTTTTTTTTTTTTTGGTTTTTCGAGACAGGGTTTCTCTGTATAGCCCTGGCTGTCCTGGAACTCACTCAGTAGACCAGGCTGGCCTTGAACTCAGAAATCTGCCTGCCTCTGCCTCCCAAGTGCTGGGATTAAAGGTGTGCACCACCACGCCCGGCCTAGGGTCTCATTTTTTTAAAGATTTATTTATTATTATATGTAAGTACGCTATAGTTGTCTTCAGAAATACCAGAAAAGGGCATACAATCACATTACAGATTGTTGTGAGCCACCATGTGGTTGCTGGGATTTAAACTCAGGACCCTCGGAAGAGCAGTCAGTGCTCTTAACAGCTGAGCCATCTTACCAGTATCTCATTTTTTAATTGGGTTATTTGGGTTTTTGGAGTCTAAGTTGTTCTTTAAAAAAAAAGATTTATTTATTTATTATATGTAGTTACACTGTAGCTGTCTTCAGACACTCCAGAAGAGGGCATCAGATCTCATTACAGATGGCTGTGAGCCACTATGTGGTTGCTGGGATTTGAACTTATGACCTTTGGAAGAGCAGTCAGTGCTCTTAACCGCTAAGCCATCTCCCCAGCCCAGGAGACTAACTTTTTTTTTTTCTTTTGGTTTTTTTTTTCGAGACAGGGTTTCTCTGTGTAGTCCTGGCTGTCCTGGAACTCACTCTGTAGACCAGGCTGGCCTCGAACTCAGAAATCCACCTGCCTCTGCCTCCCAAGTGCTGGGATTACAGGCGTGCGCCACCACGCCACCTGGCTTGGAGTCTAACTTCTTGAGCACTTTGTATATTTAGATATTAGTCCTCTATGGGGTGTAGGATTAGTGAAGATCTTTTCCCAATCCCAATGTTGCTGTTTTGTCCTACTGACAGTACCTGTTGCCTTACAGCTTTTCAGGTTCCTGAGGCCCCATTTATCAATTGTTAATCTTAGAACCTGAGCCATTGGTGCTCGGTTCAGGAAAATTTCCCCTGTGCCACTATGTTCGAGGCGATTTCCCACGTTCTCTTCTGTTTGATTCAGTGTATCTGGTTTTATGTGGAAGTCCTTGATCCACTTTGACTTGAGCTTTGTGTGAGGTGAATATGGCCAATTTTCATTCTTCTACATGGAGACCACCAGTTCGACCAGTACCATTTGTTGAAGATGCTTTCTTTTTTTTTTTTTTTTTTTTTTTTTCCCATTGTATGGTTTTGGCTTCTTTGTCAAAGATCAAGTGCCCATAGGTATGTGGGTTTATTTCTGGGTAATCAATTCTATTCCATTGATCGATCTGTCTGTCTCTGTGCCAATACTATGTGGTTTTTATCGCTATTGCTCTGTAGTACAGCTTGAGGTCAGGGATGATGGAAATACAGGGACAAAAATGGTGCAGAGACTGAAGAAAAGGCCACAAGTCACCAGCCCAACTCGGGATCCATCCTTTGCGCAGGCAGCAAACCCTGACACTATTACTGATGTCATGTTGTGCTTGCAGACAGGAGCCTAGCATGGCTGTCCTCTGAGAGGCTCTGACAGCATCTGACTGAGACAGATACAGATACTTACAGCTAGCCATTGGACTGGGATCAGGGACCCCTATGGAAGAGTTAGGGGAGGATTGAAAGAACTGAAGGGGATGGCAGACCCATAGGAAGACCAACAGTGTCAACTAACCCAGGCCACTGGGAACTCCAGAGACTGAGCCACCAACCAAAGAGCAGACATGGGCTGGTTCGTGACCCCCAGAACATAGGTAGCAGAGGACTGCCTTGTCTGGCCTCAGTGGGAGAGGATGTACCTAACCCTGTAGAGACTTGATGCCCAGAGAAGGGGGATGCTGACCTGGGTGAGGTTGGGGACACCCTCTCAGAAGTAAAGGGAGCAGGGATAGGCTGAAGAACTCGGCGGGGGGCGGGGAGTGGAAAAGGACTGGGAAGGGAGACAACATCTGGAATGTAAATGAATAAGTTAATTTAATAAAAAAAGTCAGGGTCTCTGTGTGTACATCTGGCTGGCCTGAAACTTGCTATGTAGATCAGACCAGACTGGCCTGGAACTCACAGAGACCTGACTATTTCTGTCACCTGAATTCTGGAATTAGTCATGTGCCACAACAACTGGAAAAAAAAAGTTTTTTGTTTTTTGTTTTTGTTTTTTTTTTTTTTTGAGACAGGGTTTCTCTGTGTAGCCCTGGCTGTCCTGGAACTCACTCTGTAGACCAGGCTGACCTCGAACTCAGAAATCCACCTGCCTCTGCCTCTCAAGTGCTGGGATTACAGGTGTGCGCCACCACCGCCCGACTAAAAAAAAGAAGTTTAAAAAAAATGTATTTGGGGTGGCTGGAGAGATGTCTTCATGCTTAAGGGCACCTATTGTTCTTCAAGGGGGCCCAAGGTCATTCCCAGCACCCACTTTAGGTGGCCTGTGACTCCAGCGGTGGGGGATCCACTGGACTCTTGGGTCCTCAAGTATCCACATGTATGTAGAAACCTGCAGACACACAACACACATGTAAATTAAAAAATTTTTAAAGTTTTTTAAATTAAAAAAATATGCATGTATATGTACATTATATGTATATGATGTGGGGGAGGGGCACAAGTTCCTCAGGACGTATATGAAGGTCAGAGGACAAGTCTAAGGAGTTGGGTCTTTCCTTCCACCTTTATTTGATCCTGGGAATCAAACTCAGGCTGCCAGGTTTCTGTGGTCAGCACCTTTACCTGCTGAGCCACCTGGACAGCCTAGAAAAAGAGGAGGGGCAAGGGGATAAAAGCCACACCTGAAAATGGGAAGGCGACTCAGGGAGGCGGACGGGTTCAGGGCAGGAGAAGTGACGTCTACTAACTTGTATACTGGTTGAAAAAATAAAATAAATAGGGCCAGAGAGATGGCTCTGCAGCTGAACCACTTGCTGTTCCAGAGGACTTGGCTTTGATTCCCGAGACCGGCACAGCAGCTCTAGATAAATAAACAGCCAGCTTTGGTGGCACATCTTTAAAGCCCCAACTCTGGAGGCAGGGGCTTACGGATTCTTATAGAGTTCCAGGCCAGCTAGGGCTAAGTGGAGAGATCTCGTCTGGAAAACAAAAACCAAAGAAAGAAACAAAACCAACAACAGACATTGCCTATGAAAGCTCAGTTCTAATAGGAAATCCCTTGCTTGCAATGCGTTCATTGGATAATCGTCCCTGGAGAGTACCGAAGCTGCCCATGGCGTCCACACCCTGTGCAAGTTCCCAGTGAGATCCACTGGACAGAAGGCATTTTCTCTGTGGGAACAGAGCACTGTCGGGAGCAGGTGACGGGGTCTACCATTCCTTAATTGCTAGGTAGCTGTGATGCGGGCATGGGAGAAGGGGCAACCCTTGCCGTGAGGACAGCTGCAAAGGTCCTTTCCCACTGCCAGCAGTGACATTCTGCGGGATTTCCAGGAACTCTCTGCTCCATCGGGGCTCAGTCCATCAGCCTCCGCAGCTGGAAAATCAGGAATGTCAGTTGCGTTGCGTTGTGTTAAGAGACAGGAGCAGGCGCTCCGCAGACCTGATCCATGCCCCGAGGGAGGGAGTCCAGACTTCACACAGACAGGAACACTAAACCTTCAGGCATCAAAGTTCAAGAAGAAAATGCGTTTACGATGGGGGATCTGGGTGAAGTGGCACATGCTGTTGGGAAGGCAGAGGCAGGAAGAAGGCTAGAGGTTCTGGGACCACCGTGGTCCACTCAGTAAGTCCAAGCCAGCCAGGGCTGCACAAAAACAAGCAGACAAAGGGGAGAGGCTGATGGTTCTTCATGATGAAAACCCAACTATAATGCAAAATACTGATGTGCTCCAGATGTGCTCGAGAGAGAGAGAGAGAGAGAGAGAGAGAGAGAGAGAGAGAGAGAGAGAGAGAGGACAATAAAACCTAAAGTCACACGACACAGACGGCCATAATGAAGTTCAGAGACAGATGAAGGGTGTGGGAGCCGCAGCTTAGGCGAGTGATCTATCTTAGAGAAGCGGGGTGTTTATTAATGTAACTGACTCAGAGCTGGGCTTCCGGGCACAGGCTTGCAGTTCCAACACTCAAGAGGCTCAGGCAGGAGGAAGGCAAGTTCAAAGCCTGCATAGCCTAGACAAATCCTATGTCAAACACAGAGAGAGCAGGTGAGGTGACTCAGCACCTAAGGGTGTTTCCGGCCAACCCTGATGCCCTGGAAGCCACGTGGTGGAAGGAGAGAACGGAGTCCCCCGCAAGTTGTCCTTTGACCTACACAGTCAAGCCTGCATATGCGCGCGCGCATACACACACACACACACACACACACACACACACACACCACAGAGCAAGACTAAATAAATAAATGTAATTTTAAAAACCACAGTTCCCAAAATGAAAACAAACTCCCCAGATGACGACTGAGCTTCACAGGGCATCCTCTAGAGAGGCCTTGAGTTTGAGCCGCAGCATCCACTCAATAACAAGAGCAAAACCAGCACAGCCTGGCTCCGCACACGGGGAGGCTGTACCCGCCACTCCAGCTACGTGGGAAGCAGAAGAGTCCAGGAATCTGAGGCCAGGAATCTGAGGACAGCCTGACCAACACAGCCTGTCTCCACGAAGCAAAACTAATCCCTACATACAGAAGGCAGAGGCAGGAGGATTACTACAAGTTCAAGGCCAATCAGGTCTACATACTGGTGTTGACTTCTGGTCCCCTTATACACATGCACGAAACCTGCAAACACATATGTGCACATCTTTCACGCCTCTCAATAAAGAAATTAGCTAATTATAAATTAAAAGCTGGGAATAGTGTAGGAAGCTTGCACTCCAGAAACTGGGGAGTTGGAGACAGAAGAATCAGAAATTCAAGGTCCTTTTAAATTTGATCACTGAATCACACATGGTGGATGGAAAGAACCCACTTCTGCACACGTGTGTGTATACACACACACACACACACACACACACACACAGAGTCAGACAAAGTAAAACAATAAAAAACAAAAAATACCAGGGCTACACAGAGAAACCCTGTCTGTGGGATTAAAAAAACAAATCAAAAAGCAAAAAAAAAAAACAAAAAGGTAATTTTATAATGTGTATATACTGGAGTCAACACCTTTGCATGAGCTGGATCTGGCTTTATATATATATATATATATATATATATATATATTTTTTTTTTTTTTTTTTAAAGATTCTTTCTCTGTAGCCCAGGTTGGCCTCAAACTGACATCAATCTCCCTGCTTCTGTCTCCCCAGTGCTGGGATTACAGCAAGAGCCACCCAGCCTGGCTTTAGTCAGCACCTCTGGCCTGCATGCCTTGAGCATCCTGTGCATTGCTTTTCTTTCTACTGAAGACAGAACCTAGGACCTCACACAGGCTAGACCGGCCCTTCCCACTTGCTGCCCCCAGCTCTGGCCAGCGTTTTAGGAAAGGGCAGACGAACTGAGGCCTTTCCTTTCCTTTCCTTTCCTTTCCTTTCCTTTCCTTTCCTTTCCTTTCCCTTTCTTTCTTTCTCTTTCCTTCTTTCTTTTTGTTTGATTTTGTTTGTTTGCTTGCTTTCAAGACAGCATCTTACTATGCAGTCCTGGCTTTCCTAGAACTGCGATGTAGATCAGGCTGGCCATCAAACTTAGAGATTTGACTGTGCTTCCCGAGTGCTCAGACTAAAGACACATGTCACCATGCTGGCCTAAACACAGAAATTTCATGATCATGGGGGGAGGGGGGACCTACATACCTCTGCTGACAGTTTGTTCTTCCTCTGGGTTCCAGGACGCCTGTAATATTTGGCTTTAGGAAAAGATGCATGTGTCACTGTGCATGTCCCCCGAGGTCCCTCACTCCCTTGGCCATTTGTCACATCGAGGGCACGATACAGGGCGAGGCTTAGAGCCTGGTTCCCTCGAAAGGGTGGCTGGGTCAGAGGACAGGCCGGGAGCTGTCAGTCAGTTCGTTTCAGTCTGTCCCCCAGCTGTTGGGGCAAGGACTTTGTGACCCACACCTTGAGCAGAAAGTCCACCTGGCCCCACGGAGGCCTTCTAGACTTGGCAGGAAGACTCCTAAGGACCTAGCTAGGGCTCTCACTTCCGTCTGAGGATGGGAGTTTGGATGGGGTTGCTCAGAGGCCTAATAGCACTTGCTTGGCAGGTGTGAGGCCCAGTTTCATCTCCAGCAAAACTATTCACTCACTCACTCACTGCCTGGATTAAGTTCAAGAGCTAACAAGGAAAGCAACTACCTGACCTGGAACTTGCTCAGTAGACCAAGCTGGCTCTGCCTCTGGAGCGTTGGGATTAAAGGCATGTGATAACACTCACCGGCTGGCCAAGCTGATCTCCTGCTGAACTTAGGTAAAGCAGGCTGGTTTTGAACTCACAGAGACCTAACTGCCTGTGCCTCCCAAATGCTGGGATTAAAGACAAGCCTATCTAGGTACATTAGTGGTGTGCAGATAAACATACAGGCCAAATATATGTACACATAAAATAAAGGTAAATAAGTGTTTAAAACAAATATGCCCATGAAGACTGGCTGTGTGTATGTACATGTGTGTACATGTGTGCACATGTGTGTGCATGTGTGTTTCTCATTTGGCCCAGCTTGTCCTCAGACTCTCTACTAGCCAAGGATGATCTTGAACTTTTGATATTCTTTTTTCTCCAACTACCAAGTGCTGTATTAGTATAGGCCTGTATTAGTCATTAGACCATACCTGGCTTATTCAGTGCCGGGATCAGTCCATGGTCTTGTGTGTGCTAGCCAAGTACACAACCAAAAATACTATTTTCTCCTTTTCAACAGTGTTAGGGATTAAACATCCCAGGGCTTCACTTGTACTAAGCACATGCTCTACAGGGACACTTCTGAAATGCTACAGGGCTTTAACAGGTTTTTGGTAGTGTTGTATTGTGCTGCGTTGTGTTGTGTTGTCTTTTGGTTTTCAGATAGGGTCTCTCCCACTGAGCTGGGGATGGAGCTCCTGATCCTGCCACTGCCTCCTGAAGGCTGGAATTACAGGCAGTGCTGCCTCCCCCGAGCCCCCACCCCACCCCACCCCACCTCCGCTCCTGCACACTCTTTGTTCTTAACAAAGACAATGGCAATTTAATCACGAGGTGATTTCAGCCTTTGCGGCTTGTCTCAAGTCTCTCCTGCTAAACTAGCAGGGAGTTGAAGTAAGTCAGCGGGAGTGCTGGAAAGGCCCAGTAGCAAGGGGGTGTGAGGAAGAGGGAGGGCAGGTGTCCAGGAGGTGGCCGAGGACAGTCATGATTAGGAGGCGGAGACTCTAGGCCTTGGGGGGTGGGGGGTGGGGTGGCTCCGGGAGATGTGACAAAACAGGAGCTGGAGGAGAAACTGGGAGGCCCAGAGGCTGGCCAGGGGACAGAAAGCCAGGAGCCCAGGCTGAGCTTTCTGACCTGTGTCCCCAGGGCAATGGGAGTGCTGGCTGAGGTTCTCTGGTTATATCAAAGGGCAAAATTGCAACAAACTTGGTCATAGATCAAACTGGCTCTTATTCTGCAAGTTGGTTTGAGAGTTCAGACTGGAAAAAGAGTATGTTTTGTAAGATGGGAGCGAAGAAACAAAACAATAAAAATGCTGATTAGTTTGTGCTATTTTTGGTACTGGTTAAACCTGGGACTTCCTTACTGTGCTGACTCAAGTGGACTGGCATCTCCTGTTTTGAGGGACAAGCAGTCTCTTTTGGAAAATGTCTGCTTTGTGAGAGTGTCCCTGAGATTTTGTAGCACAAGACTTGAGTTACCCCATTTTAGCCTGTTGGGGCCTAGCACAGGTTCCATTCCAAAATAATGGCCTCCTGAGATTTTTTTTTTTTTTTTTTTTTTTTTTTTTTTTTTTTGGTTTTTCGAGACAGGGTTTCTCTGTATAGTCCTGGCTGTCCTGGAACTCACTCTGTAGACCAGGCTGGCCTCGAACTCAGAAATCCGCCTGCCTCTGCCTCCCAAGTGCTGGGATTACAGGCGTGCGCCACCACGCCCGGCTCTCCTGAGATTTTTTTAAAGATGTATTTATTGTATTTATTGTTAATTATGGGCATGTGTGTGTGAGTACAGGTGCCCTTGGAGGCTCGAAAGGGGGATGTCAGATCCCGCAGAGCTGGCGTTACAGGCTGCTGTGAACTGCCTGACGTGGGTGCTGGGAGCCTAACAGGTCTTCTGTGTTTGTGCTCGTGGATGGAGAGATGGTTCAGTGGTTAATATCTGCTCTTCCGAAGGTCCCGAGTTCAAATCCTAGCAACCACATGGTGGCTCACAACCATCTGTAATGAAATCTGACGCCCTCTTCTAGTGCGTCTGAAGACAGCTATAGTGTACTTAGATATAACGATCAATAAACCTTAAAAAAAACAGTATTTGTGCTCTTTGTCGCCCCACTGTGTGCTCTTAACTGATGAGCAATCTCTCCAGTTCTCACCTATCATCTTTGTTTAAGCAGCAAAAGATGTGGTGCAAACTTGTAATCCAAGCTATGATAGACTTGAGGCAGGAGAATTGCAAGTTCCAGGCCAGCCTGGGGGAACTCAGCAAGACCATGCCTTAAATAAAAGTGAAAAATGGGCTGGGGATACAGCCCAGTGGTAGAGTGCCTGTCTGGAATACACAAGGCCTTGGCTTTGATCCTTGAAGAAAGTAGCTTGGCAGGGGATTGCATGCAAGAGGATCACTTGTAAGTTGGAGGCCAGCCTGTGATAGGCCACATATTAAGATATAGTCTCCAAGCCGGGCGGTGGTGGCGCACCCCTGTAATCCCAGCACTTGGAAGGCAGAGGCAGGCGGATCTCTTGAGTTCGAGGCCAGCCTGGTCTACAGAGTGAGTTCCAGGATAGCCAGGGCTATACAGAGAAACCCTGTCTCGAAAAAAAAAAAAAAAGAAAAAAAAAAAAAAGATATAGTCTTCAAAACAAAACAAGGCCAGCGAGATGGCTCAGGGATTAAGCCTTGTTGCTTTTGCAGAAGACCTGAGTTCATTTCCCAGCAACCACATGGTAGCTCACAATAGTCTGTAACTCCAGTTTCAGGGCATCTGATGCTCTTCTGGACTCTGTAAGCTCGAAGCACATATGTTTCATATGCATACATGCAGGCAAAACACTCATGCACATAAAAAACATACATATACACAAGCAAAACAAAGAAAGACAGAAAGAAAGGAAGGAAGGAAGGAAGGAAAGAAGGAAGGAAGGAAGGAAGGAAGAAAGAAAGAAAGAAAGAAAGAAAGAAAGAAAGAAAGAAACCAAACTCTTAAAAATAAGCAGGAGAACTGGGTGTGGTGGCGCACACCTTTAATCCCAGCACTTGGGAGGCAGAGGCAGGTGGGTTTCTGAGTTCGAGGCCAGCCTGGTCTACAGAGTGAGTTCCAGGACAGCCAGGGCTACACAGAGAAACCCTGTCTCGAAAAAACCAAAAAAAAAAAAAAAAAAAAAAAAAAAAAAAAAAAGCAGGAGAGGCTGGGGGTGGGGAGGGGAACTGTGGCTGAAATGTACTATTTGAGAGAATAAAAACCAAACTGGAACAAAAAGCCCTGCCTGGGTGCCTTGTGCCACCCAGCACTCAGGAGGCAGAGGCAAGTGGATCTTTGTGAGTTTGAGGCCAGTTTGGTCTACAGAGAGAGTTCCAGGACAGCCAAGGCTACACAGAGAAACCATATATCCAAAAAGAAGCAAAAAACCCAAACAATTACAACAACAAAACCAAAAATACCAAGCAAAGGCTAAGCAGAAACTCAAAATAAATAAAAACGATACAACCAGAGAGCCAGTCACGAGTTGAGTCAATGGGCTGAATTTGCTGACCGTGTTTCTGATTAGGAAAAGTTGTACCTGATTTTGCTTTACATTTTTGACTGTTTATTTAAGATGACAGAATTATCTTAAATTATCTCCTTGTGTTGCCAAGAATGGTCTTGAGCTCCCAGGCTCAAGGAAGATCCTATTTAAATTTCCAAAAATGGGAGGACAGGCTTGCTCCTGGTCACACAACATGAGAGGCATTACAATAACAGAAACAAGAAAAACAAAAACAGAGTCTTTAGGTGTAGCCCTGGCTGTCCTGTAATTCACTCTATAGACCAGGCTGGTCTTGAACTCAGAGATCCACCAGCTTCTGCTTTTAGAGTGCTAGGATTAAAAGTGGGGCCATCAAGCCAGGCAGTGATAGCACGTGCCTTTAATCTCAGCACTTAGGAGGCAGAGGCAGGCAGATTTCTGAGTTTGAGGCCAGTCCGAGTTCCAGGACAGCCAGGGCTACACACAGAGAAACTGTATTGAAAAAAACCAAAACCAAAAAAAAAAAGATACCACCATGCCCACTCAACATTTTGAATTTGAATTAACTACTTCTCAGTCATAATAACTATTTCAAGTGTGAATACGTAAGAGTGTGTGTGAGGATGTGTGCATTTGTGTGTGCAAGTGTGCATTTAAATGTGTGAGTGTGGGAGTAGATGTGTGTATGTAGCATATGTGTGTGAATGTGTACACAAATGTGTGTATGTGTGTGAATGTGTGCACATGTGTGTGCAACTATGTATTCAAATGTGTGTGTATTGTGTGAATGTGTACATATGTGTGTGCAAGGGTATACAAATGCGTGTATGTGTGTGAATGTATGCATATGTGTGTGCAAGTGTGTATTTAAATGTGTGTGTGCCCTGTCTCAGAATAAATAAATAAAAATAAATAAATAAATAAATAAATAAATAAATGTGTGTGAGGGGGTCTTATTCAGCATGTGTGTGTATGTATGTGTATGTATATATCTAGCATGTGTGTTCCTATCCAGCATGTGTGTTCTTATCCAGCATGTGTGTTTCTATCCAGCATGTGGGGGAGGGGGGAAACACATGTTGCCAAGGTAACTAAGTGTGCGGTCAGAGGGTGATCTCTGGTATTGATTTGCAGAGCAGGGTTCCTGCTGCTTCCCACTGCATGGGGAATCTGTGAGCTGGGGATTCTTCTGTCTCCACCTCCCATCTCACTGTAGGAAAACTAGGATGTGCCTGGCATTGCTTGAGTTCCCAGGCTCCCACAGTAAGTCCTCCTGCTTGCCTATACTTTCACACTGAGCTGCCAAACTCCCCTTTTCTTTGCTGTCTTGCACTGGCCTAGGGCCTGCTAATTAGGGATGTGTCTGTTTCTGCCTCCCCAGCATTTGGGAATGTAGACACACACCATCAGGCTGGCCAGATGGCTCAACTGGTAGAGGCACTTGCTGCCAAGGCTGATGACCTGAGTTCAGTTCCTGGAGCGAACACAGTGGAGAGAGAATGGACTTCTGCAAATCTTGTTGGGAGTTTTGGTTTGGTTTTTGAGACAGGGTGTCATTACATAGACTTGGTTAGCCTGGAACTCTAACACTAACTCTCAATCTCTCTCTCTCTCTCTCTCTCTCTCTCTCTCTCAAGATTTATTTATTTTATGTATCTGAGTACACTGTTGCTGTCTTCAGACACACCAGAAGAGGGCATCAAATCCCATTACAGATAGCTGTGAGCCACCATGTGGTTGCTGGGTTTTGAACTCAGGACCTCTGGAAAAGCAGTCAGTGCTCTTATCCTCTGAGCCATCACTCCAGCCCCGGCCTGGAACTCTGTGTAGACTGAGCTGACCTTGAACTCACAGAAATCTGCCTGCTTCTGCTTCTAAAGTACTGGGATTGAAGGCATGCACCACCTCATCTGTCTAGCTCAAGTAATTCTGAACTTTAGTTTTTCATCTTGGAAATCACAATGAGTCTGTCTGCTAGGCTTCATGGCATATGCCTGTAAGCCTGAAGCAAGAGGATCTCCAGTTTGAGTTAACGACCTAGGTTCACAGTTATGTACTGTGTCAGAAAATGAAGGGCTGGACAGAGACCATAGTGTGGAGTGCATGCCCAGCATCTAGCTGGGACTGAACCTATGACCCTTAAGCATGCTCTTTTACTACTGAGATAAGACCCAGCCCTACAGACTGATTTATAAGATTTCGCCTGTGGATTATTTCCTGACAGCTAGTGAGTAAATACCTTTAAGAGATGAAATATTCTGGGTGTAGAAATACTCTTGGGAGGCAGAAGCAGGAGGATCAGGAGTTCCAGGTCATCCTCTGCAACATACTGAGTAGGAGTCCAGCCTGGTCTATAGAGTTCCAGGCCAGCCTGGGCTACACAGCGAGTTCCTGTCTCAAATACCATCAACAACAAAACTACCTGTGTGCGTATGCTGAGGCTCACACCAAAGGCCTTTGCATGCTAAGCACGCTCCACCACTGAGCTGTTCTCCCAGAGCCAGAGGAACTTACGGAGGAGATAAATATTCCTACAATTACCTTCCAAGGCTCCTCTGTTGCAATTTTTTATGGGTCCCCCACTTCTTTGCTCCATCTTCATGTCCCTGGGCCGTTAGTTTATTTTTTATCTACATTCATTTCTTTTGTAAGTATTCCTATGAGGCTGTAGGATCCTTCCCTGGTTGAGTTCTCTGCAAAGTAAAAATCCCCCAAAACATTTATATGTAAATGTATTTAGGAAAAACAACACACTTGAAATGACTGTTGGGTTTCCTAGACAGCTTGTCCCTGGAACCTTATCTTAAAGTGAGTGAGGAAGGCAGGCGGCATTGGCCAGGCCTGCAACCTCAGCGGGTGGGGGTGGGGTTGGGGTTGGGGGTGGGGTGGGTTTAGGCAAGAGGGCTGCTATTAGTGTCAGCCCAGCCTAGACGTGACTTGGAAAAATGAGCAGCAATGATGGCGCAAAATAAAATTAAAAAAAAAAAAAAAAAAAGACTGAGTAAGGATCTCAAAGTGTGGCTTTTGTCAAGGAACTGGGTTCCTATCTCAGTAATAAATAAATCATAAATAAGGCTGTGGTGGCAGATGCTTTTATAACCCTAAAGGCATAAAGACAGAGCACGTAAGTCTCTGAGTTCAAGATCAGCCTGGTCAGGCCTGCTCTTCACCCCTGTCCCTCTTGCTCCTTCTCCCTCTCCTGCTCCCCTCTCCTGTCTCTTTTCTTCTCTGGCTCTCCCTCCCCTCTCTCACCCCTCATGGCCTAGTCTAGTCTTCTGGCCATGTTCTGTCTGGGCTCTTCCAGATGCCTCCCGCTGTTCTCTCCCGCACAGCTACAAACGCAAACCTTATCATCGTCTACCATGTCTTCATGTCTTCATTTTGCTTCGGAGTCCTCCACAAGAACAGTCCCGTGGGTGCTGTTAACCACCCAGCCGCCTTGCTTCTTTGTTTTGTTGGGTTTTTGAGACAAGCTTTCCCCTGTGTAACATGCCTGGCTGGCCGGCCTGGAATTTGATGTGTAGACCAGATTGGCCTTGAACACACAGAGTCCCATCTGTGTGCTGTGCGATCCATCCTGTGTATTGGATAGATGCATCACGTGTCATTTCGAAAGCCTATCACCTATGGCTGAGGCCGGAAGTAGAAGGCGGGACAAGGAGGGACATCCGGGAGGAAAAAGAACTCTGGGATAGAGCTGGGAGCATGAGAGCCACCTGGGAGGGTGTGAGGAGCTGGCTGGGTGGGACCTGAGAGCAGGTGAGCAGCCACGTGGGAGAATGGAGGGGGAAATGGTGGCTTATCTAAGTTATATCTAGTCAGAGAAGAGCCTGGCCATACGGCCAAGGTATTTCTAAATATATTTTGAGTCTGGATCTTATTTCTGGGAGCATGGCGCTGGGAGGAAGAACCAGACATAACTCTGCCTCTGCCTCCTGAGTGTTGGGATTAAAATTATGCACCACCATGCCCAGAGGTTTTTTTTTTTTCCTAAATGTATTTATTTATATATATGAGCACTTTATTTGCATGTAAACACGCACAACAGAGGAGAATGTGAGAGCGAAAAGGGCATCTCTATAGATCCTACTAGATCGTTGTGAGTCACCAGGTGGACACTGGGGATTTGAACCCAGGTCCTCAGGATTATGCAGCAAGTCCTTTGACCCACTGAGCCATCTCCTATTGTTATTTTATTCTATTATTTTTATACAAGGCCTCCCACTAAACACAAAGCTTGCCATTTCAGATCAACTAGCTGGCCCACAAGTTCCCAGGGTCTGCCTGATTTTGCCTGGCAACACCGGGAGCAGAGTCACCTGCTTCTACACGGGTGCTGGGGATTTGAACCCAGGTCCTCAAGGATTTTGTAGCAAGTGCTCTTACCCACTGAACCATCTCCCCAGGTTCTGTACCTACAACTTTAGCTTTGTCTTATTCTCCACCTAAACAATGTGTGATAATAAGTTGTGCCAATATTTCTATCCTGCCTAGATATTCTGCCATAACTGTATTAAATCGTACTGTGATTCTTGCCAAGGAAGAGAATTTCTCATTATTGCACTCATCAACTTTTTTGGATGACTCTAGATATTCCAGCAGTAAGAATCTGAATCATAAAATCATAAGCATCATGTCTTGATGACAGCTCCTGGCTTCCCCCCACTTTCTCACGAATGTGTGCGTGTGGATCTTGGAGTCAGGTTTCAGTTTAGTTTGGTTTCTATGCCTTTCCATTTCCATTTCCTCGCGTTGACTGGGAACGTGGCACAGAGGCTGCCAGTCTGAGTGTTCCTTCTCATTCTGGTGTTGGTGAACTATTTCCCAGCCCCACAGACCTCGTAGTGCAGACAAAACAATGGATTGTATTAAGACGTGACGTAAGCAGGACAGGAAGATCACCCTCACCCGTTCCCACGTCCCCACCTCCTTCCTCCAAGGTGGGGAGGGATGACATGCCCTCCACAAGCTTGAGCGTTTGAATACTTGGTCCTTAGCTGGTAGCAGTGTTTGGGAACCTTAGGAGGTGTGGCCTTGCTGGAGGAAGTCTGTCACTGAAGATGGGCTTTGAGAGTTGGTTTTTGTTGTTGTTGTTGTTATATGTTTTTGTTTTTCGAGACAGGGTTTCTCAGTATAGTTTTGGTTGTCCTTGACCTCACTGTGTAGACCAGGCTGGCCTCAAACTCAGAGTTCCGCCTGTCTCTGCTGGGATTTGAGGCCTGTGCCACCACAGCCCAATGGTCATGGTATTTATCACACAATCAACAAAGTAACTAACATACCCCTACAATTGTTTCGTTTCCTTAAAATTTCTACCTGTGTCATTATTTAGAAACTGACAAATTCTTATTTGAAATATTTATTTGTTTGCTTGTTTATTTGAGACAGGGTCCCACTATGTAGCCTTACCTAGCTCGTTACTCATCATGTGGACCAGGCTGCCATCAAAGATGACAGCAGAGATTCTAGCTTCTGCCTCTTGAGTGTTGGGACGAAGAGTGTGTGCTGCCATGCCAGGCTCAATTTAATGATTGTTTTTTTCTCGAAACAGGGTTTCCCTTTGTAGCCCCGGCTATCCTGGAACTCACACTGTAGGCCAGGCTGGTCTCGGACTCAGAAATCTGCCTGCCTCTGCCTCCCAAGTGCTGGGATGAAAGGCACGTGCCACCACTGCCCAGCAATTTAATGATTTTTATTTGTCTTTTATTTTTGAGTTTTCTATCAAACTCCATAAAAGCCTCCATCAGGAGCCCCTTTGCTACAGTCTCACTGTATCTCCTGAAACTTTTGTTGAAACTCAGCTGTTGCCAAAGCAACAGTATTAACAAACTGGTCTTTGTCAGTGAGTGGTTCTTAGGCCCAGAATTCAGGAGGCGGAGGCCAGTGGATCTATGTGAATTTAAGACCAGCCTGGTCTACATACTGAGTTCCAAGCCAGTAGGGTTGCACACTAAGAACCTGTCTCAAAAAGAAAGAAAAAAAAAGTGTCTGTGTGTCTGGTTGTTTTGCCTGTGCGCAGGTTTGTCTGTACAGCGTGTTTGTGTCTGCTGCTCTCAGAGGCCTGAAGAACTCACTGGTGTCACTTCTGGGTGTGAGCCACCACATGGGTGCTAGGAATTGAGCAGCCGATGGCCCCAACTGCCGGCCATCTCGCCAGCCTAGTTTATTTAATGTTTTGAAGGAACTTAGCTTTCTTTGAGTCTGGAGCCAGGATTAAACACACAGCTGCCCTCCTCACTGCAGTGGCTGCTGCTTCAGGCTGATGGCTTGCTCCCTATGTCGCTTCTCAAGAAATTCTAACCAAAAACCAAAGCAGGTTCAGAAGCTAAGAAACCACACTAAAGGACCGGCTGTGACAGAGGCAGATGAATGTGTGTCTCTGGGTCCCCACGCACACTGGGGGGGCCTGGAGGACTTGAAATGCACAAATGAACAAAAATTAAAGTTGATTTAAAATTTAAATAAAATAAAAATTAATTTAAACTTTAAATTTTTATATAATTTGCTAAATTATATAACTATAATAAAATAATTTTAAATTAATTAAAAATAAAATTTTATTTACGAATTTATTTTATTTTATTTTGCTTTTTAAGGCAGGATTTCTCTGTGTATCCCTGCTATCCTGGAACTCACATTGTAGAGCAGGTTAGCCTCAAACTCACAGAGATCAACCTGCCCCCTGCTTTTGCCTCTGGGGTGGTAAGACAAAAGGTGTGTACCACCACTGCCAGACTTTTTTTTTTTTTTTTTTTTTTTGAGACAGGGTTTCTCTGTGTAGTCCTGGCTGTCCTGGAACTCACTCTGTAGACCAGGCTGGCCTCGAACTCAGAAATCCGCCTGCCTCTGCCTCCCAAGTGCTGGGATTACAGGCGTGCACCACCATGCCCGGCTCTACTTTTTATTTTTATTTTTACTTTTTGAGGCAGGGTTTCTCTGTGTAGCCCTGGCTGTCCTGGAACTCAATCTGTAGACCAGGCTGGCCCCAAACTTAGATATCTGCTTGCCTCTACCTTCTGAGTGCTGGGATTAAAGCTCTACCACCACCTGGCAAATTTAAAATTTAATTTTCTGAGACAGGATCCCCCTACATGGTACTGGTTCACTTAAAACTTACTATACAAACCAGTCTGGCCTTGAACTTGTGGGGACCCTGTTGCCTCTGCTTCCCAAGTGCTGAGATTACAGGTGTGTGACATCACCTGGCACACAGGTGGTTTAAATCCTTTCTTAGTATGCTCTTCACCATTATCTGTGTTCAGTCACTACCTGTCTGCCTACTACAGAGATCTGGGGGTCATAGCCCAGGCTTCCAGGGCACGGTTCCCAGGAAGCAGGTGCCTGATCAGCTTTTGGGTTATCACTGCACACTATGCAGGCCCCAGATGTGAATGCAGTGGGTATGGGCTTTGGGTGAGATTGCGCTGGCCTCTGGGCCTCCACCTCCCTCTGAGAAGGATTTCACGGCAGAGTGCGATAAAAACTCCCAAGGGAACAAGAGCTGACAAGCTAAAAGTGTATCCAAGGACTCTAAAAAACCAGCAGAAAATTAAAAAAAAAAAAAAAAAAAAACCAAACTGATTTACCCATGGTATCAGCAAACAAGATCTTCTTCTTCTCCTTTTGTTTCTTTTTTTGTTTGTTTGGTTTTGGTTTTTCTGAGACAGGGTTTCTCTGTATAACCCTGGTTGTCCTGGAACTCACTCTGTAGACCAGGCTGGCCTCGAACTCAGAAATCTGCCTGCCTCTGCCTCCCAGAGTCCTGGGATTACAGGCGTGCGCCACCACTGCCCGGCTACACCATATTTTTATGATGGTTCTTAAACACTTCAAGGTAATGGGAAAGAAAGGATATGGAGGAGCCAGGCAGTGGTTGCCCACACCTGTAATCCCAGCACTTGGGAGGCAGAGGCAGGTGGATTTCTGAGTTCGAGGCCAGCCTGGTCTACAGAGTGAGTTCCAGGACAGCCAGGGCTACACAGAGAAACCCTGTCTCAGAAAAAGAAAGAAAGAAAGAAAGAAAGAAAGAAAGAAGGAAGGAAGGAAGGAAGGAAGGAAGGAAGGAAGGAAGGAAAAAAAGAGAGAAAGAAAGAAAGAAGGAAAGAAAGAGAGAAAGAGAAAAGAAATGAAAAGAAAAGAGAAGAAAAGAAAAGAAAGAAAGGATATGGGGGAAGTAGAGCAGCAGGAGGGACCCAGAGGGATACCAGGAAAAGTTCTAGGCTGTGTCTCTCTTAGGGAAGCAAAGATCAGAGAAAATGAGAGACCCGCAAGCCTTGCAGAGCCAGCTCTATAGCAAGCCTAGCTCTGCCTCCATCACTGTCTGTCCCATTTAGACCCTCCAAACATCATGTGTCCTCCAAGGGTCTGGCCCCAGCATGTGTCTTGACTCAGTATATTCGTCTGTCTCAGCTGACATCACTCTGCCCATCAGCCGGAGTCCACAGAAGCACCAAGAAACTGCAGCACACCACTAGAAGTTTCTGGTGCGTTTCTCTCTATGGAGTCCTGACAAATGCAGCTCAACTACACAATGTAAGGCGGACAAATACATGCATGTCATTAGCAGAGATTCCGTCATCACGTGTCCTTTCACAAGCTTGCTTTAGCAGAACGTTCTTTCACCTGTGTCTACTTCAGCTAAACAATCCTTCATGTGTTTGCCCAAGCAAAACAACATCCAAATGACTTTCCAAAGAACCCTTAAGTTTCCACTTTACATTCTGTTGCTCAAACTTAAAAAAAAAAAAAAAAAAAAAAAAAGGCCAACCAGCACCTGAAAAGGCTGTGTGGAAATCTGAAGCCTTTGTCCTGTTGATGGTAACATACCGTGATTCAGTCACTTGGAAGAACAGGCTGACATGTCTCAAATGATTAAGCATAGTTACTGTGTAACCCAGCCTGGGAGGTCCATTCCTGGGTGTGTACCTGGGGAAAATGAAGACACTGCCACAGACACTTTGCACATGGATGTTATAGCAGTACTCATTGGGTCGCAGCCAAGAACAGTCAAGTATTCCCTTTATGCATCAAAGAGGATACGGTGCCATGGTCATACGATGATGAATTATTTCGTTATTAGAAAGGAATGAGCCAGGCATGGCTGCCCATGTCTTTAATCCCAGCACTCAGGAGGCAGAGTCATGTAGATCTGAGTTTAAGGCCAGCCTGGTCTATAGAGTGAGTTCCAGGATGGCCAGAGCTATGTAGAGGAAACAAACAAATAAACGGACAAACAAACCATGATCCCGCCGCTGCCTAAGTCTCTGGAGTCGCTGGGATTATAATCGTGCAATGGTGTGAGACCTTACTCAGAATTTAAAAGTAATCTATAGAGACAGAAAGAAATTTCAGTGGTGTTAAGGAGACAGCTCAGTCGGCAAAGTTCTTGCCAGACAAGCGCATGACTTGACTTTGATTCCCAGAGCCTGTGGGAAAAGCCTAGGCATGGTGGCATATGCATTTGTGACCCCAAAGCTGGGGAGGGAGGCACGTGAGTCCCTTGGGCTCCCTGGTTACTTGCTATCCTAGGTGGTGAGCTCCAAGTCCATGAGAGACTGCTTCTTAAAACAACAAGGTGGGGCTGTGGTTGGAGAGATGACACAGCGTCAGGAGCAGTGGCTGTTCTCCCAGAGAACAGGTATTCAATTCCCAGCATCCACAAGGCTGCCCACTCACATCTCTAGCTCTAGTTCAGGGGAACCAATAACCTCTTCTAGCCTCCCAGGGCACTGCAGAACACCAAAGCACTCAGCATAACATAATCTTTTTTTTTTTTTTTTTTTTTTTTTTTCCGTGACAGGGTTTCTCTGTGTAGCTCTAGCTGTCCTGGAACTTACTCTGTAGACCAGGCTGGCCTCGAACTCAGAAATCCACCTGCCTCTGCCTCCCAAGTGCTGGGATTAAAGGCTTGCGCCACCACCGCCCGGCAACATAATCTTTTTAAAAAAAAGATTTATTTATTTATGGGAGTACACTGTAGTTGTTTTCAGACACTCCAGAAGAGGGTATCAGATCCTATGACACATGGTTGTGAGCTACCATGTTGTTTCTGAGAATTGAACTCAGCACCTCTGGAAGAGCAGTTAGGGCTCTTTAACCACTGAGTCTTCTCTCCAGCTCATTAATAAATCTTAAGACAAAAAAAGAAAGAAAGAAAGAAAGAGAGAGAGAGAGAGAGAGAGAGAGAGAGAGAGAGAAAGAAAGAAAGAAAGAAAAGGTGGGTTGGGCGGTGGTGGCGCATGCCTTTAATCCCAGCACTTGGGAGGCAGAGGCAGGTGGATTTCTGAGTTCGAGGCCAGCCTGGTCTACAGAGTGAGTTCCAGGACAGCCAGGGCTACACAGAGAAACCCTGTCTCGAAAAAACAAAATAAAACAAAACAAAACAAAACAAAACAAACAAAAAAAAAAAGAAAAGAAAAGAAAAGAAAAGAAAAGGTGGGGTGCCAAGGCTGACCCCTGTGCTCAAATGCAATCACTGATTGAGTCAAACCACATTGAAAAAAGGCCCTGTGTGATGCTTTAGTGGGTAAAGACACTCTCCGATGAGCCTGATCCCAAGGACCCATATGGTGGAAAGGGAGAACTAACTCCTGGAATGTGCCGTCTGACCTCCACAATAGTACCACGGTACATGAGTGCACATGCACACAAGTATACATACAAATAAATGTAAAAGTACAAGAAAAAAATTGAACCATGTTGAGGGAAATATTAAAAAAAAAAAAAAAAAAAGCGCCGGGCGTGGTGGCGCACGCCTGTAATCCCAGCACTTGGGAGGCAGAGGCAGGCGGATTTCTGAGTTCGAGGCCAGCCTGGTCTACAGAGTGAGTTCCAGGACAGCCAGGGCTATACAGAGAAACCCTGTCTCGAAAAACCAAAAAAAAAAACAAAAAAAAAAAACAAAAAAACAAAAAAACAAAAAAACAAAAACAAAGACAAAAAAAAGCCAGGCAGTGGTGGTGCATGCCTTAAATTCCAGCACTTGGGAAGCAGAGGCAGGTAGATTTCTGAGTTCAAGGCCAGCCTGGTCTACAGAGTGAGTTCCAGGACAGCCAAGGCTACACAGAGAAACCCTATCTCAAAACAAAAAAACAAAAAAACAAAAAACAAAAACAACAACAACAAAAAAAAAAAAAAAGGAGAGAAAAAAAAAACCCAATAACAACAACAACAACCCGGCTGGTCCCTGTGCTTGTGTAGGCGCCTCTCTGCCCCAGAGGCCTGGCCGCCATGCACTAGAGGGCAACGGCCCGTCTGTTATTATCTCATGGAGACTCTCCGACTTAGCGCTCCAATCTTTCCACCCAGCTCACTACGTTCCTACTGGCAGGTCGCTACCACGCCAGCCCCAGGCTTCCAAGCCCCCACGGCCTTTGTGGAGCACCTCAGGCAAACCCACACTTTGCCACGGGACCTTTCTCTCTTAAACCCAGATGAGCCATTGAGTAAAGAAAAATGTAACACGAACTTAGTTAAGAAACAACAGTGACTCAATTGCTGGATGCAGCAATTAAAATCCTAACTTCTAAATCCTCCCGTGGTAAATCCCCATGGATCCACCATTGAAAACACGAGACACTAGTAGTTACTTCTTGTCCTCACACTATCTCTGTCCAAAAGGGCCTTTCTCCTGCTTCCTCTGTCCAACCTGGAAGTCCCTCCTACTTGCCCAGTGATTGGCTCCTTTATTCATTAGAGGATTTTTTTTTCACAGGAAGTCACCTGAGTATGTGACTCACATCTTGTCTGTTGCCCCTCCCTTGAGAGCAGAATTAGCATCAAAATACAAACAGCACGAGGCCCATCCACAACACACTTGCAGTTGTTTAGGCTTGAGGTAGGGAAAATAGAGGGCCAGGAGTGATGGTTAGCAGGAATAGGGCTTTTTCTTTCCCTTGTCTTTGAGATGGGGTCTTTTCCAGCCCTGGCTGTCCTTCAAGTTTTTTACATTGCTGAGGATGGCTTTTATCTCCTGGTGTTCTGACGTCTACCTTGCAAGTATCAGGATCCCAGATATGTTCTACTGTGATCGGTTTCAGAGTTGCTTTCAGAGCTAATAAAAATTTTTTTTTGATTTGGTTTTTTTGAGACAGGGTTTCTCTGTATAGCCCTGGCTGTCCTGGAACTCACTCTATAGACCACCAGGCTGGCCTCGAACTCAGAAATCCGCCTGCCTCTGCCTCCCAAGTGCTGGGATTACAGGCGTGCGCCACCACTGCCCGGCAAGTTTTTTTGTTTGTTTGTTTGTTTGTTTGTTTTTTTGTTTTTTGGATTTGTTTTTTTTTTTTTCCGAGAGAGGGTTTCTCTGTATAGCCCAGGCTGTCCTGGGACTCACTCTGTAGACCAGGCTGGCCTTGAACTCAGAAATTCTCCTGCCTCTGCCTCCCAGAGTGCTGGGATTACAGGCGTGTGCCACCACCGCCCAGCGAGGTAATAAAATATTAAAAAAAAAAAATGACTGTGGTAATGGTTGCTAGTAACTTTACTTAAAGCCGAGTAAAGAATCACTTTTGGGTTACCATCACCTGGCTTATTTTTTTTACAATTTTTATTTATTTTCCTCTCTCTCTCTCTCTCTCTCTCTCTCTCTCTCTGTATGCATGTGTGTATGTGGTGTATGTGTACGCCCACTCACTTGCGCCCATGGCGGTTAGAAGAGGGTGTCAAATGTCTAAGAAGTAGAGTTAAAGGAGGTTGTGAGCTTCCCTAGCCTGGTGTCACACACTTTTAATCTCACACTCAGTAGGCAGAGGCTGACTTGAGTTCGAGGCCAGGCCAGTCTACAGAGCAAGTTCCAGGACAGCCATGGCTATACAGAGAAACCCTGTGTAAGGAAAAAGGAGGAGGAGGAGGAGAAAGAAGGTGGTGAGCTGCTCAGTGTCAGTTCTGGAAACCAAAAGTGGGTCCTTAGCCAGAGAAGCAAGCGCTCTTAACCACTGAGCTGGCTTCCCAAGCCTGACTTCATTTTTTTTTTTTTTAAAGTACTGTAGGCTTAAATTTTTCTCAACCGTAATTTTGACAGTGGTTCTTAACGTCCCTTCTAGCCCCCCACTCACCAGCGGGAAGTGGACCTGTTTAGAAATTGTTCTTTGGAGCAACTCCCATCTGTGTTGTCAGGAAATCAGTAGTTTACAGGTTAGCAGAGGCTGCTTGATTCACCTGCAAATACTTCACAAATATCCCGGCAGTCCAATTTGGTAGTGTTAGGAGAGCAAATATGAAGCAGCAGCGGTGACCCTACCTAACAGAGGCAGCCAGGCCTCCACTGAATCAGCATGGAGTCAGCAGGAGCAACCAAGACCACCAGAGATGCTAGGAGAAGTTCTTTGCCAGGCCTCTCTCAAGGAAGCGAAGAAGCAGAGATCAGCAAAGGTGTGAGAGCAGGAAGCATTGTAGAGCTGGCTATGCGAGCTAACCAAGCCTCCGCCGCTGCCCACTGATCCCTGGGCGTCCTCCTCCACACATCAAGTGTCCTCCATGGCTCTTGCCTCGCCATGTGCCTTGCCTCAGCACTTTTGAGTCTGTCTTAGCAAAACTCCACATGAGTCTGTATCAGCTAACATATCCAGAAAGTTCCATTTCACTCTGTCCATGTCCACAGAAGCAGCAAGAAGCTGCAGGAACCTCACAGCAAGTGTCTTAATGTATTTCCCTCTACGGAGTCCTGACAAATGGAGCTCAGTTATGCAGTGGAAGGTGAACCGATACAAGTGTGTCATTAGCGAAGAATCCTTTGTCACAAGTCCTTTCATGTGTCTGCTTTAGCAAAACATCCTTTCACCTGTGTCTGCTACACGAGTACATTCCTTCACGCATTTGCTCTAGCAAAACACCATCTGACACAACTGACTTTCCAAAGAAACCAGAAGTTTCCACTTCAATGTACACATAAATACAGGTGCCCAAGAAGGTCAGGGGCATCCTATCTCCCTAGGGCTAAAGTTCTAGGGAGTTGTGAGCCCTCTGACATTGATTGGTGCTGGGGATCAAACTCAGGTACTCTGCAGGCTTAGTCTGTGCTCTCAACCCTGAGCCATCTCTCCAGTCTTTGCTGGTGTCCATGTTGAATTATACACTTTAAATAAATTAATCAAAAATGACATGAGGCCAGCTAGATGAAGACACCTCCAAGTTGTCTTCTGACCTCTGAGGGTGCACTCTGGCCACCCCCTCCCCCACCAAAAAGTACAATAAAAAAGATATATAAACAAGCTGAAGTGACATACATCTGAGATCCTAGTTCTTGGGAGAGTGAGGCAGGAGGATTACAAATTGGAGATTAGACCAGCCAGAGCTATATAAAGAGAAAGTGCCTCCAAAACAAAAACCAGGAATTCAAGGCCAGCCAGGGCAGTATGAGGTCTTTAAAAAAACGAAACAAGACAAAAAACCAGAGAGGGCCTCATGGGTCAAGGCGCTTGTTAGCAGACCTGATGGCTTTTATTTCAGAACCCACATGGCTTCCAGGCAGCTAGGATGAGGGTCTTAAAGCCTACACCCACAGTGACACACCTACTCCAACAAGGCTACACCTCCTCACAGTGCCACTCCCTGACCCAAGCATATATAAACCATCACATTCCACTCCCTGACCACTATAGGCTTATTCAAACACATGAGTCTATGGGGGCCATACCTAAACATAGCATAGCCGGGTGGTGGTGGTACACCCCTGTAATCTCAGCACTCTGGTAGGCAGAGGCAGTAGGATTTCTGAGTTTGAGGCCAGCCTGGTCTACAGACTGAGTTCCAGGACAGCCAGGGCTATACAGAGAAAACAAACAAAACAAACAAACAAACATAGCATAATGCAAATTCCATTTAGTTCAACTTCCAGAGTCCCCATAGTCTATAGTACTCTCAACAGTGTTAAAAGTCCAAGGTTCAAGGTCTCTTCTGAGAGCCATCCAATCACTTTACTGTAATCATCAAAGCAAGACAGGAAATCAGCTGGACAAACTCCAAACTGTGCATCTCTATGTCTGGTGTCAAATTGGTGCTGGGATCAGATCTCCAACTCTTTTGTTTGTTTGTTTGTTTTTTTGTTTTTTTTCGAGACACGATTTCTCTGTGTTGCCCTGGCTATCCTGGAACTCACTCTGTAGACCAGGCTGGCCTTGAACTCAGAAATCCACCTGCCTCTGCCTCCCAAGTGCTGGAATTACAGGCGTGCACCACCACGCCCGGCTTTTTTGTTTGTTTGTTTGTTTGTTTTGAGACAGGGTTTCTCTGTGTAGCTCTGGCTGTCCTGGAACTCATTCTGTGGACCAGGCTGGCCTCGAACTCAGAGATCCACTTGCCTCTGCCTCCCAAGTGCTGGGATTAAAGGCATGCACCACCACTGCCCGGCTTCCAACTCTTTTTTTTTTTTTTTTTTTTTTTTTGGTTTTTCGAGACAGGGTTTCTCTGTGTAGCTCTGGCTGTCCTGGAACTCACTCGGTAGACCAGGCTGGCCTCGAACTCAGAAATCCGCCTGCCTCCGCCTCCCAAGTGCTGGGATTAAAGGCGTGCGCCACCACCGCCCGGCCCACCAACTCTTTTTTGATCTTGGTTGAGTGCAGTGAACTCCTTCCTGCTGGGCTGGTTCCACTCCCTGTTATCAGTTTTCCTCAGTAGACAGCCCATGGCTCTGGTATCTCGAACATCTTGGGGTCTCCAAGGCAACCTCAATGTTTCAGTTTCTTGTTTCAATGTCTGGGATCCACACATGATCTTCTAGGCTCTCCAAAGCACTCCTCCAGCTCTGCCCTCTGTAGCAGTCTATGCTGAGGTTGATTGACTCCACTGCTGCAGCTGTTCTTGGTGATCATCCCATAGTACTGGTATCGCCAATACACTGGGGTCTTCAGCTGCAACTAGGCTTCACCAATAGCCTCTCATAGGCTCTCTTCATGGAGCCGAGCCTCAAATCCTTTGCATGACCCCTTCAGTCCTGGGCTGTCAACAGCAACTGTGGTTACCAGTGACCTTTCACAGCACCAAGCCTCAGCGGCTCTTCACGATCCCTTCGTGCCTTTGAAATCAGTACCACCTGGGTGACTTTTACATATCACCAAGTACGGTTGCAGTACAGTTTCTTTACCTTAGCCTCAGGCAGACTCTTGAGACAAGGGTAAAAAGCAGCCACAATTCTTCACCAAATATCAGAAAACCAGTTTCTAGGTCACATTCTGAAATTCTTCTCCACTGAAATCTCTTGGGCCAGGCCTGCACAGTTCAAATCATGCTCAGCAACAAAGTCTTCCATATTCCTACCAGGATAGCTCACTAAGCCCTATTTGAAGCATTCCACTGCTTTCTAAATCCAAAGTCCAAAAATCTACATTCTTCCAAACAAAAGCATGGTCAGGCCTATACCAGCAATACCCCATTCCTGGTACCAACTTCTGTCTTAGTTAGAGTTTTACTGCTGTGAACAGACACCGTGACCAAGTTAAATCTTATAAAGGACAACATTTTGTTTTGTTTTGTTTTGTTTTTCGAGACAGGGTTTCTCTGTGTAGCCCTGGCTGTTTTGGAACTCACTCTGTAGTCCAGACTGGCCTTGAACTCAGAAATCAGCCTACCTCTGCCTCCCAAGTGCTGCAATTACAGGCGTGCGCCACCACATCCGGCAAAGGACAACATTTAATTGGGCTGGCTTACAGGTTCAGAGGTTCAGTCCCTTATCATCATGGTGGGAGCACTGCAGCATCCAGGCAGATAAGGTGCAGCATCTACTCCAACAAGGCCACACTGTCTAATTGTACCAACTCTGGGCCAAGCATATACAAACTATCACACCCCTCACCCTGGAGCCCACTCCCTAGACAGTGGTTCTCTGACCCTGGCTGTCTCGGAACTCTGTAGATGAGGCTGCCCTCAAGGCACAGAGTTCTACCTGCCTGTGCCTGGGATTAAAGGCATGCACCACCATGCCTGACTGTTTCAATGTTTTGACAAGAGATCTGTTAAAAAGAAGCTTTAACAGTTAAGGTTTACATATAATAAAACAAAAGTAGAAGTTACATTGTTTACCTTAAAGATATTTTCTAGCAAGGCTGATGATGACTCACACCTGTCATTTCCGTACTTGGAAGGTAGAGGCAAGAACTCAAAGCTAGCCTAGTCTGCATAGTTCCAGTCAAAGCAGGACTATATCATTAAACCCTGTTTTGAAAACCCAATAGACGAACAGCCCCTATCCCCCATCAAAACAAAAACCTAAGCAACCAAACCACAACAAAAACAAATAAAAACCAAACCCCAAAGAACCGCAGACCTCCCCCTCTTCCCCCCAGCCATCTATCTAAAAAAAATAAAAAAAAAAAAAAACCAAAACAAAACCCTCACCAGGGAAGTAGTTCCAAAGGAGAGGAGGAGGGTTCTTCAGCACCTCCTAGACCCTGGCTTAGTAATTAATTCTTCACTTCCTCCTTAGCTTTCCAATACTGCCAAACAGAGCTTTTTAAGGGCTCCTGGTGCCACCTCCCAGTCCCCAGTTTTTTTAGTTTTCCAATGGGAGGATTTCTTAGATCTAAGTCTAGGTGTGGGTGGTGGGTGTGGCCGTGGGAGAGGAGGTTAGTCTGCTGAGATCTGTGAAGAAACAAAGTGCTTGTTGGAATGGTAACCGTGTAGCAAAGAAAATAAAGAGAAACCTTCTGAGGGAGTCTGAGACCAAGCCAGCGGACTAGTGGAACACAGATGCCAGCTACTGCTTATGACAAAGTGTCTTTTCAGAAAATTAGAAGACATAAAGGCTGCCTCCGAGACTTTACAGTGTTTACAAACACAACTTTTTAGTTATTAAGATGCTGATGTTTTAAAAACATTTGTTAGCCAGGAATAACAGTACAGGAGGGACTGAAAGTGTCTCTGGAGTCATTGTCAGGAACCAGTTTGTCCCTGCCCACACTTTGAAATATGTCAGGTCCAATGAAAGCAGACACCTACTTGAAAGGCCTGTCTGTCTGTCTATCCATTCAATCCATCCATCCATGTGTCTATCTATCCTTGTTGGTCTTCTTATGAAGGCTGGCTAGCCTGAAACTCATGGTCCTCTTGCCTCTGTCTCTCAAGTGCTGGGATCATATACCCAGTTTCCAAGGTTTTCTTTTTTCTTTTCTTTTTTCTTCCTTTCTTTCTTTCTTTCTTTCTTTCTTTCTTTCTTCTTTCTTTCTTTTTTTGCTTTTTCGAGACAGGGTTTTTCTGTGTAGTCCTGGCTGTCCTGGAACTCACTCTGTAGACCAGGCTGGCCTGGAACTCAGAAATCCGCCTGCCTCTTCCTCCCAAGTGCTGGGATTACAGGCTTGCTTCACCACGCCTGGCCCAAGGTTTTCTTGAATGATCCTCACTAGAAGTTTCTGCCTAGAGACTTCTTGAGTTTCAGTTACATTGTAACATTCAGTTACAATAACATGGATTAAGTTTCTGCTGATTGGATTAAAAATACCTTTCTCAAATCCATTCTAATTCTCCTCCTTATCAGCTTGATTATATATATTTTTTTCTCTTTCTTTCTGAGACTGGGTCTTACTATGTAGCCTTGGCCAGTGAGGAACTTTCTGGGTAGCTCAGGCTTCAAACTCATAGACATCTGCTTGTTTGTGACTATGGAGTGTTCAGATTAAAGAGGAGTACAACTTCATCTGCACTTGATTAGATAACTTTTTAAGTTTTATGAACTGAGGATTGATATTATGTTATACGTAAGTTTGGCTATATGAATGAGAGAAGCCCGCATTTTTTATTTTTTATTTTTATTTTTATTTTTGGTTTAGGCTTGATTGAGACAATGTTTCTCAACTCTGTGTAGCTCTGGCTGTCCTGGAACTCACTCTGTAGATTGGGATGGTCTCAATCACAAGAGATTTGCCTGCAATTGCCTCCCACATGCTGGGATTAAAGACGTGCATCACCACTACCTGGCTAAATTTTTCTTTTCATTTTAAGTGTGTGTGTGTGTGTGTGTGTGTGTGTGTGTATACACAAATGAGTTTGGGTGCCTGAGGTATATGTTCCTCCGGAGCTGAAGCAACCAGCCTTTGGTGTCATGCAAGGTGGGTGCTGGGAACTGAGTTTAGGGAGTGCAGTATGGGCTCTTCCTTGCCAAACCATCTCCCCAGGCTGCGTTCTCTGTTTTTTATTTATTTATTTATTTATTTACTTACTGTTTTTTTCTTTTCTGAGACAGGATTTCTCTGTATGGCTCTGCCTGTCCAGGAACTTGCTCTGTGAATCAGGCTAGCCTGGAACTTACAGAGACCCATGACCCACCTGCCTCCTCTTCTGTGTGCTGGGATTAAGGCATGCACCACCATGCCCACTTTATGTTCTCTCTCTCTCTCTCTCTTTTTTTTTTTTTTCCGAGACAGGGTTTCTCTGTGTAGCCTTGGCTGTCCTGGAACTCACTCTGTAGACCAGGCTGGCCTCGAACTCAGAAATCTGCCTGCCTCTGCCTCCCAAGTGCTGGAATTATAGGCGTGTGACACCACTGCTCGGCGATATGTTTTCTCATTTTAAAACAGGAATACTGGTGTCATGTCTACTATGACTACTATTTCGTAGTCCGGCAGCTTTATTTATTGTTTATTTTAGTTTGGAAAAAATTTTAGATATATTTATTTTATGTATATGAGTACACTGTAGCTGTCTTCAGACACCTTAGAAGAGGCCATTGGATTCCCTTACAGATGCTTGTGAGCAAGCCACCATGTGGTTGTTGGGAATTGAACTCAGGACCTCTGGAAGAGCAGTCAGTGCTCTTAACCGCTGAACCATCTCTCCAGCCCCAGTTTGGAAATTTTAAGAGTCTGAGGGCAGCACATGTCATGCTGGTAAACACTTGATAACAGCAGTCAGGATCCTGCTGGAGGCCGTGCTCTGATAGGGCTATTCTGGGGCTGGGCTTGTGTCTTAGAGCCTTTGAGAGTAATTTTTTTAGTTTATTTTTAGTTTAGTTTGGTGAGATCAGAGATGGGTGATGCTTACTCGGCTGGGATTGCCTCACTTGATTGAATAGAGAGCCCTTAAGACTAATATGTCCTGACTATGGCTAAACCAGCATTAAAATCTCACCGAATGAATGGCAGAAGCTGAAGTTAAGTCTAAGGAAATTAAGCTGCACAGTGGTGGCACTATCTTTAATCCCAGTACTCAGAAGGCAGAGGCAGTTGGACCTCTAAGTTTGAGGCCAGTCTGGTCTACAGAACAAGTTCTAGGACAGCCAGGGCTATACTTGAGAAACCAAAAAACCAAGACAAATCAACCCACCAGACAGACAAAAAAGAAACTAAAGAATAAACTATGGCTCTCAGGATAAAAGCACGGAGCCCAGAGTCTGGTAAGAAGCTGAAAGGTATAATTTTCTCATATCTGTCATCTTCCTTCCTCCTGTGTGCTTTTGTCCTACGGCTATTCAGTACTGTCCAGGGCCCTGGCCTTTATGGAGCTAAATGCATTATCTACTTGATTTCACAAAGCATTGTTAGCAGTGTGGGAAACGAAGGTTCAGTTAAGTAATTTCAGGTCTGGTTTCAAGCTTGCTTTCTGAATACAGTATGTTCTTGAGTTGAATATTGAGAACCGGAGATGTAGCTCAGTTGTTAGTTGCCTGAAGTCCTAAGTTTGGTATCCAGCACTGCATAAACTGGATATGGTTGAACACGGCTGCAATAACTGATGTAGGAAGGTGTGAAGTAGCTCAGGGATTCAAGGTAATTCTCAGCTACACAGTGAGTTTGAGGGCAGCCTGGGCTATATGACGGCCTCTTTCGAAGAAAGAAAGAAAAAGAGCAAGGTAGTGGTGGCAGAGGCCTTTAATCCCAATACTCAGGAGGCAAAGGTGGGGGTATCTCTGTGAGTTCTGAGGACAGCCTGGTCTATAATTTGCGTTCCAGGACAGCTAGGACTACACAGGGAAACTCTTGTCTTGAAAAAATCAAAAAGAGAGCAGGGCAGTGGTAGCACACGCCTTTAATCCCAGCACTTGGGAGGCAGAGGCAGGCGGATTTCTGAATTCGAGTCCAGCCTTGTCTATAGAGTGAGTTCTAGGACAGCCAGGGCTATAGAGAGAAACCCTGTCTCGAAAAACCAAAAAAAAAAAAAAAAAAAAAAAAAGTGGATGGTTCTTGAAGGCAGAGGCAGGTGGATTTCAGTAGGTTAGAGAACAGCCAGGGGTACAACAAAAGACCCTGCCTGTCACATTAAAAAAACAAACAAAAACCAACTAACCAAACAAAAAAACCGACCAACCAATCAACCAACCAACCAAAATGGAGTGCTTGCAAACACCTCTGGTTTCTAGGTTTCAGCTTAATCTGCTTAGTTTGCATCTTGATATTTATAATGACCTTTGAACAAGGGTCCTGGCTTTGTCATTGTGCTCCAGATCCTGCATTTTAGATTGAGGTCCTGCCCCCCATCAGCATGGTCGTTCTGTTGCTCTTCTCTTTTGTATGTTACACTGGGGAAAGGGAGGCAGGAGGAAGATGCAGTAAGGCCAGGAGCCAGAAAGCTGGAAGGGCTTCGAACTTAGCCTCTGGCCGGGCTGTGCCACGGTCCATGCGCAGCCCCAAGTCGGCGTCCCCTCCCCCCCCCAGCCCCCCTACGGCTGCCTGGGCACTCCGTGCGCGCTCCCGCGCCTCCCACCCCGCTCCCTAGGCGGCGGCGCGCGCTCGCCCCAGCGGGCGGGCACAGCGGTTGTGTGGCTTGCGAGTTTCCCCGAGTTCACGCAGGCCCTGGTGTTGGCATGGCAACCGGGCAACCTGTTCTAGAGCCGCCCGCCCGCTCCGCACACTCCGCTGCCACCGCCGGAGCCGGGGCCGGCGCCGCTCCCATGATGCACCGCGTCAGCCCAGTCCCCAGTGGGCCGCCATGTTGTCGGAGTGAAAGGTAAGGGGGAGCGAGAGCGCCGGCGAGCGAAGATCGGGGGGCCGGAATCCATCTTCATCCTACCGCTCCGCCCGTGAGTATCCGCGCCCCGGTGGCCCCAAACCGTGCTTCGAACCCCCGAGGAGCCGATGCGCCCCTCGTATTGGCGTTTAGCAGCGGTTGGCGGGGCGAGAAGGGCTTAGAGACGCCGCCGGGCCTGGCGGAGGCTCCGCGCTCGCTCCGCTCGTACGTGTTTGGGAGGCGGCAGCGAGGCCCTATTGTTATCCGCGAGGAGGGGGTGGGGAGCGGGCCGCGGCCGGGGCCCGGCCCGCAGCTGGCGGCGGCTCCGTGCCTCCGTTCGGCCCTGCTGGGTGTCCCTGGAGGTTGGTGGTGCCGTTCGGCTCGGCTTTTTCTTTTTTTCCTTTGTATTATTTATTTATTTTTGGATGGGTCTGGGCAGCCCCAGGTCCCCTCTTGTGGCCGTGGAGTGGAGATTCTGTGCTCCCGCGGGCTCCTTCGACTTCTGGAGCTTCCGCGGCGGCGCCGAGGGAGGAACAATACATCGCTTTAGAAAGCAGCGGAGGGCCCGGGTCCTCGGGCGAGCCCCCACGGCGGTGGGGGAGTGGGCGATTTTGCAAACCTTTAATGTAGGGAGGTGGCCATCAGGAAGTTTCGGATCGCTTTTTAAGCTCCTGGGTTTCTTGTGGCCTTTTGTTTCTGTGAGAGCTTGTGGTTTTTTTTTTTTTTTTTCTTTTCCCTTGAGGAGGGGGTGTTCTTCCTCTCTGAGCCTCCCTGTGTTGGTGTGCTTTCCTCTCCAAGGGGCTTTCAGTAGGTAGTAGGAAAAACATGTAGATAGCTACACAGTGCTACAGTTTCGGTCCACACAATCGCGGTGGGTAAACATGGATCATTTGTTTTACTCGTCAGTACCACTCCCACGATAAGTGAGGAACACTCCTGTAACTTTTCTCCAGTGAAGCTCACCCCTCTTCCCAAGAGCTCCCCTCCCACATCGCGAAGAACTCCCACACAGATGACCAGAGAAGGCTTTATCCTCACCATAACTTTGAAGGATTGTTCGTTTTCATTGTGCAAATTACGATAACGCTTCGTTACACTTGATCATTTTGCTCACCCCATTAATTACTGGGATCATTAAGATGATTTATGAGGGCTTTTGGGCGTTGAGTTTTAAAAACCAGTTACTTCTGAAGATAGGATTGTAGCTTTAGCTTTTCGTTTTGGTGTAAAAGTTACTAATGTGGTTTTCCCTTTAAGATAAGCAGCTTCCTTTGGGGTTTTTAGTAAACATTTTGACCCTTTGCTCATTGTAACTTTGTAAACTAGGGGCTGCGGATCTTTATCTGAAGGTTTGGAAATACTGGGTTCTGAACTTTAGTATTTTGCCTTCCACGCATGAGTTCATCTTGTCTACGGCCACAGCTTTTTGAAGTTGGGATTTGTTTAGTTTGGGTCTGCGAAATGCTTTAAGATAAATTTATGTCCACAGAAGTTTTTTTCAGTGTAGTAAAAATAAACACCTTTTAAACCTGAACATCTTAGTAGGAGATAGATTAAACCGTGCTGCTTTGTTTAAAGAAAACTCCTATTAGTGATAATTAAAAAAAAAAACAAAAAGAAAAAACAGTAAAAACAAACTACAATGTGATCTATACAATTTGAAAGCTAGGAATTACCTAGGCTTGCTACTTAATTATATTGCTTAAAATATTTGTTTTTAAATGATATGTCATTTACTTAAAAAAGAATCACATTTTAAATACTGCACATAACTTTTTAGTGACAGTTGAGATTTCCCCTAAAAGGTATCATTGACTTCTTGTTTTCTGGTGACAGATTAGTTTTTGTTCTGTCATTGCCAAGATGTTACAAACTTCTCTCAGACCTGTTAGTGTTTAGGTGTTTGCTCACTTGTAAGTTGTCCCTCTTGCCAGGCTTTCCCTTGTCTGAGAAACTGCCTTGCCTCACTCATTAGGGAAAGCAGGAAGTCTGGGGGCCTCCAGACAGCCTTACAAAGGCCAATTGTTTTGTTTTAATATTTTTGTAAGTGACCCCTCCCCAGTTATATTTTAGAATGAGATTGTTTTCAGGGACAATTTTTCATCATTTAATTGTTTGTTTACTTATTTATTGGTTTTTGAGACAGGGTTTATCTGTCTAGCCCTGGCTATCTTGGAACTCACTCTGTAGCCTAGGCTGGCCTCCAACTCAAATCCATCTGGCTCAGCCTCCGATTCCTGAGTGCATAACCACTGGCCAGCTAAACTTTTTCTTTTTCTTTCTTTCTTTTTTTTTTTTTTTTTTTTTTTTCCCCGAGACAGGGTTTCTCTGTGTAGTCCTGGCTGTCCTGGAACTCACTCTGTAGACCAGGCTGGCCTCGAACTCAGAAATCCGCCTGCCTCTGCCTCCCAAGTGCTGGGATTACAGGCGTGCGCCACCACGCCCGGCTTAAACTTTTTCTTAATATGAAAATTCATTCATAGGTAACTTTTAGCAGCTCTTTTATGTTAGAAAATACTGCACTTACTATTTTATGAATCCTCCTGATGATTGAGGCTCTGCTGCCTTGACTGGTGTAGGTAACTAAATAAGTGGAACCTTAAGCATAAGTGATTTGAGAAAATTTAGAACTTTCTACATACTGATTAAAAGCTATCAAAAACCAAGGCATGGGGGGAAAACTTTCTTTGGAAGCTCACAGAGAGATTGTTAGTTTGGTAGCAAAACTTGAGTTTTGCATCAATTGGCCTGAAGTAAAGAGATGGAGATTCTCTTGTAGAAGCAAATGTACTATGTGGCATGAGGGGACTGAGGTCCTTAGAGAACCAAGTGAGGAGGAGGCTTAGGCTGGTGTATACTTTACAGAGGCTGATAGTGAAACAGCTGTACTTTTCTGGGTTTGTACTTTATCCTAGACAGCATTTTATTCATGAGAGCCTAAAAGGCTAAAACTATTTGTGTGTAAGGTTTAATTGGTGTGTATGTGTGTGTATGTATGTATGTATGTGTGTGTGTGTGTATAGATAGAAGGGTATTGGGATTTTTGATTTATATTAGGCATATCCAAAGCAGAGGTTTGATTTTTGTCTTTTGTTATTTTGAGAGAATTTTACTGTTCTCCATGTTTGCCTTAAACTCACAGTATTATAATTCTTCTACCTCAGAATATTAGCAACCCTCTGTTTTAATCTCCTAGAGTGCTGGGATTACAAACTAGGTTTTGAACAGATTGTAGATTCCATGTGACCTCTACTAGCTTCATAACCTCAATTAGTAGTGAGATGCTAGGATTACTTTTCCAGGAGGATCCTTATCTAATGAGAGACCGTGGCTGGAGGCTGGAGAGATGCTCAGTGCTTTTGCACGTTTGACTTGGTGCTTTTGAGAGGACATGTGCTTGGTTCCCAGCACACAACAGTCACAATCATTCCTGACTCCAGTTTAAGAGGATATCAGTCAAGCCGGGCGTGGTGGCACATGCCTGTAATCCCAGCACTTGGGAGGCAGAGGCAGGTGGATTTCTGAGTTTGAGGCCAGCTTGGTCTACAGAGTGAGTTCCAGGACAGCCAGGACTACACAGAGAAACCCTGTCTCGAAAAACAAAAACAAAACAAAACAAAACAAAAAAAAAAAAAAAAAAAAAAAAGAGGATATTAGTCTCTGGCCTTCTTGGACACTGCATGTACATGATACACATACACACAGGAAAAACACAAACAAAATAAGACTAAATATTTCAAAAAAGAGAGAAAACAGATTTCTCATTTGTTTTAAACAGTGTTGCTAACCTTGGAAGTTCACTGTGGGTGTAGACAGACTACAGTAGTTGGTAACCAGTTTACTTTGTTCCTACAAATGTAATTATTTGGTTTTATGGAACTTAAGTAGCAATGGTTCCTAGTAGCATTTGAATTCTTTGTTGGATTCCCAGAGTTTAATGTACTACAGATACTCACAGGGGTGGTGACTTACATCTTTAATCCCATACTTCAGACAGGCCCATGTCAGTGAGCTCAAGGCCAGCCTGCTCTACATAGTAAGTTGTAGACCAGCCAGGACTGCATGATGAGACCAAAACCAAAACAAATGAAAAAGATAGTGATACTGTTGCTAGGATTCTAGAAGGAACCAGGGTTGGTTTCAGAACAGCTTGAGATCTCTGTTGCTAGCTTGGACAGCCATGGCTCCTCCTAACTTCTGTAATGTTTTACTTGTAAAAACAGGGCTAATAATGCTTCCCTTTTAGTGTTTCTGTGATGAGACAATGTCTGCCTTGTATTTGCCACCCTATGACTGGTGAGACAGACCTGGTTTTTACAGTGAGGTTTAGTACCGGCAAAGTGAGTTGGATTTGTCTTGTCCTGTTTCTAGTTAATCAATAATGCGCATGATAGCATTGTTTGTAAGGTAAAAGTATTGATTTTTCTCATGTTATAAAACACAGCTGATGTAGGTGTTGTCCCACAAATGTGTTAGATATTTTAAATGATCCTTTTAAGTTATAGAGTCTAAGCTATAGACTTGTTTGGTTATTGACATGTTTGTTACAGCTGTAAATTCTTTTAACACTAATTAGGGTGGGGAATTGGGAGGGTCTATGGGATTGAATCTGCAGAGGCTGGGGTGGAGTCTAGGGGATTGAATCTAGGGCCTGTTCAGGCTAGGCCAGCACCCCATTGAGCTACACCTCCACCCTATAAACTTCTTAAGGATGCTTTCAAAAGTTTCTGGTCACAGTCCTGTTGATGCATGTCTGTAATCTCAGCACCTAGCCAGCTTTGACTACCTTTTAATTTCAAAGTCAGTCTGGTTACATGAAATCTCACCTCAGGAAAAAAGAAGTGTTTATTTTTAAGTACAGTTGACTTAAGGTTAAATTCTGATTCCATATTGCTTTTTTGCTTGTTTGTTTACTTTTTTATTTATGTGGTTCTAAGGCTCCAACCTAGGTCCTAGCATGTTAGCAAGTTCCTTGTCTTTATGATTGCTGTTTAGTAAAACTCTGGTTACAGCAGTGGCCCTCATCAGCACTTGGTGGAGTACCTGCTGCTGTTGACCTTTATTTCTTTACACACAGGCCCAACAGCTTCAAAGGAGGTTCAGTTCAGGAAACTGTTACAAGACACTTGACTTCTTGGTAGAGACAGTATTGACTTGGCAAAGAGAGGGAATTGTTTAGCATTTTGTACTGGAGTATATGGAGTTTTTTAAAAATGCAAGCATTAAACATCTGTTAACTTTGTTCTCAGGTGTTGGTGGAATGAGCGTTGCATGTGTCTTGAAGAGAAAAGCAGTGCTTTGGCAGGACTCTTTCAGCCCCCACCTGAAACATCACCCTCAAGAACCAGCTAATCCCAACATGCCTGTTGTTTTGACATCTGGAACAGGGTCGCAAGCGCAGCCACAGCCAGCTGCAAATCAGGCTCTTGCAGCTGGGACACACTCCAGCCCTGTCCCAGGATCCATAGGAGCTGCAGGCCGTTCCCAGGACGACGCTATGGTGGACTACTTCTTTCAGAGGCAGCATGGTGAGCAGCTTGGGGGAGGAGGAAGTGGTGGAGGCGGCTATAATACTAGCAAACATCGATGGCCTACAGGGGATAACATTCATGCAGAACACCAGGTAAAAAAAAGTTCCCTATTTCAGCTTTGAAACTTGTAATCACTGTCTGCTTAGGCTGTCTGCTTTCAGCGACTGTCTTGAAACTCTTCTTGCTTATTTAGTTTGTTGTAAACAAGAGTCACTTGTTTTTAAAGAATGGTTGCTTATTGTAATTGCCACTGGCTTATTTACCATTCTGGCGTTTATATAGTAAATTCACTAAAGAAATCTGAAGAGTGTCTTAATGTTCACAAGGTATTTCTAGGACTATCTTTTAACAGAATCTTTTTTACCATTGACATGTTCTTAAGAATTGTTTGGGTTTACAGGACGATGTAAAGCAGAGCTTCTCTGTTCCGTTGGGTGACTTTTATCAAGATCCTGTTATTTGGAAACAATGTGAGAATGTTTAAATTTCCAGGAAGAACTAAACTTGTCAGATGTTATAAATTGAAAATTAAAAGAATTACTGAAATAAAAAGATGTTATGGCTAAAAGTGGGGGGAAATTAAGAAGTCAGTTGCTCACTTGAGATTTGTTATTCAAAGTGAGGGTTGATTGTACCTTTTAGGTTTTAGCCATCTTTCTCTTGTTCTAAGAATTTAGTTGATATTAATTTGTTTAAAATTTTTTTTTCATTAACATCTTTTGAGAGATAGGGGCTCTCGTGTAAGCCATGTAAATCAGGCTGGCCTTGAATCCACAGGGGTTGGCCAGTACTGGGGTTAAAAACTTGAGCTCTGTGTCTGACTTCATTTTTTTTTTTTAAATAAATCTATTTCACTGACAAAGTTTAGCCTGCTCTGTTTCGTGAGTATTAGACTTAATCAACTGATTAAGTCTACTCTTGGCAATTGGGTATAAGTACCTTTGATATTGCTATTCCAGTGCTTATTAGAAAAAGGAAAATGATATCTTTTCTAGGGTGTCTAGTTGTTGTTTTTTTTCTGTTCTATTTCAAAAACATAAGCAAGCACACTTACAAGTCTAATTTTTCAGTTACATGCGTCTTGAATTCGCCAGGAAGGATAGTAGTTATGTGTGTGTGTGTGTGTGTGTGTGTGTGTGTTTGTAGGTGTGCTGGTGCCTGAGAACTAGACAAGGCTGTCAGGCATTTTTCTCTACTGTTTTCTACCTTTATTTTGTATTTTGTATTTTTATTTTTATTTTTATTTTTTTTTTTATTTTTTTTTTTGGTTTTTCAAGACAGGGTTTCTCTGTGTAGTCCTGGCTGTCCTGGCACTCACTCTGTAGACCAGGCTGGCCTCGAACTCAGAAATCCGCCTGCCTCTGCCTCCCAAGTGCTGGGATTACAGGTGTGCGCCACCACGCCCGGCATATTTTTTATTTTTTTAAGATAGGGTTTCCCTGTGTAACAGTCTTGGCTATCCTGGAACTCTGTAGATCAGGCTGGCCTCAAACTCACAAAGAGATCTCCTCTTGCTTCTGCCTAAAGTGCTGGGATTAAAGGAATTCAGTTTTGAGACTGATTGCTTACTGAATTTAGAGTTGGGTGCGCTGGCTAGATTGGCTGGCATTGAGTCCCTGGGTTCCCATAGCTTGCTTTCCCACCAAGGCAGGGGTTACAGTTAGCTTTTATGCCAGTGCTGGGGAGCTCAAAGCTTCATGGCTTAGTGGCAAACACCTTACCCAGTGATCCATCTGACCAGCTCCTATTTCATTCATTTTTTTTAAAAGAGATTTTATTTTATGTTATGTGAGTACACTAGCTGTCTTCAGACACACCAGAAGAGGGCATCAGATCCCATTACAGAGGGTTGTGTGCCACCATGTGGGAATTGAACTCAGGAACTCAGGAAGAACAGTTGGTGCTCTTAACCATGGAGTCATCTCTTCAGCCCTCATTCATTTTTATAAAATAATATTTATTACATTTTATTTATATGTGTAGGTACATGTATAGACAACATGTACAGGTCAGAGGACAGATTGTACTCAGACTTGCTGGTAAGTGTCATCACTCATCAGTCATCTTGCCACCCTACCCCTGTTTGTTTGTTTGTTTGGTTTCTGTGGGTTTGAAACTGGGATTCTCTGTATAGCCTTGGCTGTTCTGGAACTCTCTGTAGACCAGGCTGGCCTTGATCACATGCATCTACTTACCTCTGCCTCCTGACTGCTGGGATTACAGATGTGCCACCTGAGTAGATGACCGATCTTCGTTTTACTGGCAAGGGCATATGGAGGGGAGGGATGCTGATGATAAGGAAAAGGAAGCGTCTTGTGTTCCTCAGGTTGTTTTAGTTTCTATTCTGTACTTAAAGCACAGCACTGCATTTGTTTACTGTTATAGCAGGGTCACCCCTTTTTTTCTTGGCTGAAGATAGAACTTGGGCTTGAGCTTCATAGGCAAGACCGCTCCCTCTGATTTACTATATCCTCAGAAAGGTTTAGAGTCTTGAAGGTGTTGATTAAATGTACTCATCTCAGTATCAGTCTATACACTTTAGCCTGTGAGAAGGTTTGGGAGCTGGATGTTGTGTCATATGCCAGCACTTGGGGGGCAGGGGACAGGAGGCAGGCAGATCTCCAAGTTTGAGGCCAGTCGGGTCTACAGAGTGAGTTCCAGGATAGCCAGGTCTGTACAGAGAAACCTTGTCTTGAAAAAACAAGTAGAAAAAAAAGTTGGATGAAAAATTTGATTTCATGATTTCCTAACTTTAGCTTTTTAATAAGATTGTAGAAAAAGAACATGGTAGTAGAGGAAAAGTCCTTAAATGCCAGGCTAAGATGTTGGTTAGTGTGTGTGTGTGTGTGTGTGTGTGTGTGTGTGTGGTGCTAGGTGCACAGTGGTAGAGAACTCTGGGTGGCTCATATATAGTTATGGGGTATCCACACGGATAATTACTTACACAGTAGTTATAGTGTTGTAATGCCCCCCCACCCCCATTTTTTGTTTGTGCGTAATTGAGGCAGCAGCTTACTCTGCAGCCCTGACTTGCCTAGGACTTGGAGTGATCCTCTTTCCTGTTCTCAATGTTGGGATGACAGCCTTGTCTGTTTTGATTTTGGTATTTGTCTCACCTTTTGGAACGAGCTAGACTGTAGGGTAGAGATTCTGGATGGAGTCTTTTTGGTACCCTTTCCCCTGGAAATATTCTGTGATTTTATGTTAACTCAGGACAAAACAGTTTTGTTGTGTCCTCAGGCAGATGAGTGGGTCTTGTAGCTCAGCTATCTTGGAAATGCAAGGCTTCTGACAAGGAGTGGAGAGAATACTGGGGAGGGCTGTGCAGGTTTGTTTGTGTTTTGTTTTGTTTAAAGCCAGCCAAGGTGGCTAACTCCTGTTTAGTTAGTGCACTCAGCAGGAGGAGCACTCTAGAGCAAAGGATCATAACTAGGTGGGAATTCTGTCCTTCTCAGCCATGGTTACTGGTGAGATAAGCAGGAGTCTATGGGATCTGTCAGGAGCCCGGCAGGGTCTAGGCACTGAGTTGCTTATTATTTCCTGAATTTGATCCTTTGAATTCTGTGCTGTAGCTAAGACTCTCTTGTGAGGGATAAGAAACTGAGGTATAGTTAGGAGGTGGACCTTAGTGCTGGCATTACAGGCATGTGCCACCACCATACCCAGTTGGTGAAGGTTTGAAGTAAGCATGGGTTGGTTCACTGTGGAAGCTCTAGGTAGACTTTTGCCTTCCCAGGAGACATGCTGAACCCCAGAGAATTATTGAAGTAGCAAATTTTTAGGGGAACGAGTTACTTTACTAGAAAGATAGAGCTCCTAGGCTTGATAGTAGATAAATACAAATGATACAGACTCTCATAGCACTGCAGTCTTGTCAGTCCCTTGACTGGTGTGTGCTATGTGTTCTGTTTTTGTGTGGGTTCTAAGTAGTAATCACTTCACTCAGTATGCAGCAACCTCACTGCACTGCTTGCCACTGTGCTGCTGGGTTAGTCAGTTTTGGTGGTGGCTCTTTTCAGAGCCTTTTAATTTATTTTAATTTTTTTTAAAGGTTCTGTCATTTTTTTAAAATTATTTTTTAAATGTATATGAATATACTGTAGCTGTCTTTAGACACACCAGAAGAGGCCGTCCAGTCCTATTGCAGATGGTTGTCAGCCACCATGTGGTGCTGGGAATTGAACTCAACCTTTGGAAGAACAGTCAGTGGTCTTAGCTACTGAACCATTGCTCCAGCTCTGTCTTCATTTTTGTTTTGTTTTGTTTTTTTTTGTTTTTGTTTTTGTTTTTGTTTTTGTTTTTTTGAGACAGGGTTTCTCTGTATAGCCCTGGCTGTCCTGGAACTCACTCTGTAGACCAGGCTGGCCTCGAACTCAGAAATCCGCCTGCCTCTGCCTCCCAGAGTGCTGGGATTACAGGCATGCGCTACCACCGCCCGGCTCTGTCTTCATTTTTACATTTTGTTTTTAGATGACTTTTTATCAGAATAGCTTGACCCTCCCCCCTTTTATTTTACTATTTGTTTTGTTTTGGAGTTAGTCTTGCTCTGCAGCCCTGGCTGTCTGAGTTTACAGACATTTGTCTGTCTTTCCTCCTGAGTGTTGGGATTAAAGGCACTTCTGTGTTCTCTTATGATGGGACAAAATTTCAGATCAAACACTTTTGGTAAAACACTCATCATTGAGATGCTCAGGGTATGGTAAGATTTATACTTAACAGTGTCAACATATTTTAGGTTTGTGTTCCTCCCTTTTGTGAAGAACTACTTTGGGGGCTTGGAGAGATGGCTCAGCAGTTAAAGAGTACTGACTGCTCTTCCAGAGGTCCTGAGTTTAATTCCCAGCAACCACATGGTGGCTCACAACCATCTGTAATGGGATCTGATACCCTCTTCTGGTGTGTCTGAACAGCGACAGTGTACTCATACAAATTAAATATGTAAATCTTTAAAAACTTTACTTTTTAAAAAGTTTATGTGTGTTTTGCCTGCATGTAAGTGAACCACAAGCATACTTGAGTGCTCACAGAGGCCAGAAGAGGGCATCAGATCCCCAGGAACTGGGGTTAAGATAAGGTTGTGAGCTACCATGTAGGTGTTGGGAAGCAAACCTGGGCTCCCTTTAATAGCAACTAGTGCTCTTAACTGAAGAACCATCGCTCTAGCCCACTTTTTTTTTTTTTTTTTTTTTTTTTTTGGTTTTTGGATTTGATTTTTTCGAGACAGGATTTCTCTGTATAGCCCTGGCTGTCTTGGAACTCACTCTGTAGACCAGGCTGGCCTCGAACTCAGAAATCTGCCTGCCTCTGCCTCCCAGAGTGCTGGGATTATAGGCGTGTGCCACCACCCCACTTTTCTTTTTTTAAGATTTTCGGGGCAATAATTTTTCTTTCTTTTTTTTTGTTTTTGTTTTTTCAAGACAGGGTTTCTCTGTGTAGCCCTGGCTGTCCTGGAACTCACTCTGTAGACCAGGCTGGCCTCGAACTCAGAAATCCGCCTGCCTCTGCCTCCCAAGTGCTGCAGATTACAGGCATGTGCCACCACGCCCAGCTGACAATAGTTTTTCTGTGTAGTCCCAGCTGTCCCCAAACTTGCTCTGTAGACCAGGCTAGCCTCAAACTTGGAGATCCACATGAGTCTACCTCCTGAGTGCTGGGATTAAAGGCATACACCACCACCCTGGTTTTTGTTGTTGTTTGTTTTGTTTTTTTGTTTGTTTTTCAAGATAGGGTTTTTCTTTATAGCCTTGGCTATCCTGGAACTCACTCTGTAGACCAGGCTGGCCTCAGAAATCTGTCCGGCCTCTGCTTCCCAAGTGCTGGGATTAAAGACATGCACCACCAATGCCTGGCTAACTGCCCAACTTTTGTTTGTTTGTTTGTTTATTTTTGGTTTTTCGAGACAGGGTTTCCCTGTGTTGTCCTGGAACTCACTCTGTAGACCAGGTTAGTCTCGAACTCAGAAATCTGCTTGCTTCTGCCTCCCAAGTGCTGGGATTAAAGGCCTGTGCCACCACCGCCCAGCTATTTGTTAATTTTTTAAAGTGAACTGATTGTATTTTTGAGATGATGGTCTTGCTCTATTGCCCAGGTTTGCCACAAGCTCAAGATCTTCTTGCTTTAGCTTCTCAAGTAGCTGGGATTACTAGCACATATTATATATACTGTACTTGGCTTTTCCTCTTTATAATGCTTAGCTGAGGTTTTTTTTTTTTTTTTTTTTTTTTGAGACAGGGTTTCTCTATGTAGCCCTGGCTGTCCTGGAACTCACTCTGTAGACCAGGCTGGCCTCGAACTCAGAAATCCGCCTGCCTCTGCCTCCCAAGTGCTGGGATTACAGGCGTCTTAGCTGAGTTTTTCAAGGACAGGATCTGTATATGTAGCTCTGCCTGGTCTGGAACTTGCTTTGTAGACCTCAGAGATCCTCTAACGTCTTTGTCCTGAGTGCTGGGATTCAGGTCATGCCCTGTCAGACCTAGCTGTACTATGTTATATTCTTAGGAAGGAGACATATAGGAGGTCCTCCCCCAACGTGTAAGGTGTGCATGGTGAGTCTAGGTTCTAATACCAGTATTTAGTAGGCTAAGACAGGAGAGAGGTGAGGTGGAGGGTAGTCTGGGCTTCATAGTGAATCCATGTGTTAATGCATGTCCCCATATTAACAGTAAAATCATATATAACTTTCTGCATAATTTGATTTAATATGTAGCATTGCTATATATAAGTTTGAAATGCCAAAGCACCCATTTTGGACTCAGTGGAGGTCTCTGGGGGAGGAGGGAAAGTTAACTTGGGTTTGGTGAGTTGAAAAGTGAGTAAGCCATTGGAGTACAGATAGACACTGATTGCAGAAATAGCACCACAGCAAGCCATTAAGACAAGGAATGTGATGAGGGTGCTAGAGAAGAGCTGGAAGACCCGTTTTACATGTAAATGAAATATATTTAAACAGTAAATTTTTGTGATTTAAGTTTCTCTGACTAGTATTAAAACTTTATCTTGCAAAACTAAAACTTTGACATGTGATTGTTGTACTATTATTGTAAAATCTGTTTTCTCTGTAAAATGCTGGGAGATAAGTAGGTGATGAAATAGGGGAAACATTAAGGTCCATGCCTAAACTTTATAGGGACAGACACGAACAGCTCTGTCCAGGCCACAGGCCAGGCAGCATATGCATTTTGTTTGTCACTGGCAGGTTCGCGTCACAGAAGTGCAAGCAGAACTCAGTGGATTAAATGTCTCATTGGTGTTATGCTGGTGTTTGTCTCCTCTGACTGTGATTTGTTTTCCTCTCCAGTTCTATCAGGGAACTACAGCTCATAACTGATCACCTGGGCTAGATTGCTTAGGTTGGTCCTCAGCATTTGAACCAGGAGCTCGTGATTAGATACTCCATCTTTCTTTCTTTTCTTTTCTTTCTTTCTTTTTTTTTTTTTTTTTTTTTGGTTTTTTCAAGACAGGGTTTCTCTGTGTAGCCCTGGCTGTCCTGGCACTCACTCTGTAGACCAGGTTGGCTTGAACTCAGAAATCCGCCTGCCTCTGCCTCCCAAGTGCTGGGATTACTGGCGTACGCCCGGCTGATACTCCATCTTTCATATTTTATATCCTATTATTTCTACCCTCTTCATCCTTCTTCTCTGTGTTCTGTACTTCCAAGATTTAACATTAGTTAGGTATTTTGTTAAAAGGGTGATCATCAGTCTTTGACTGTGTACTCTGAAGAATCATGGTTTCACTTGAAGAAGTGGTCCAGTGGTCCTGGCATGTGTGTATGTCCAGTCAAACATCATTCAAGTGCTGAATAGAACTTGATGTGCATGCCTTCCTTGTAGGCAACACATTGTTTGTCTCAAAAAGGTTTTGGTAAGGTATTGGTAAATGATAGATGGTAGTGAGATGTCAGGATGGAAAATGAAATTCAGAATTTATTGTAAGTTTTAGGCCGGCCTGGACTATTCAACAAGATTCTGTGTCAGAATTAAAAACAAATAAATAGAAAACTCACA
>OZ030009.1:24888271-25115771 GCA_964023405.1 Apodemus agrarius | reverse complement strand
CTAAATACAACTGTTGATTTTAAGGGAAGATTCTGGGGAGTCAGCAGAGGTCAAATCCTCCAAAAATGTAATTAAAACCCATACAGACTTGTGGGCACCGATTTCTATTACCATTAAGGATTTTTTTGTCCTTGTTTCTATTTTTGTCTTATTGTAGTTTTGTCGGAGTGAGAGTGACTGCTGGGGACAGGGTCCCAGCTTCTTTCCCTAGGCTGTGGCTGACCCTGCGGGGAAGGCAGGCATGTCTCCATGGTGACACAGTCAGGATGCTGAGAAATATGTAATTCTACCTGACTCCGCTGTCATTTCTTCCAGGGAGATCATAATATTTTGACACCCATGACAATCTGCGTGACTCACGAAGGCCTCAGAGTCCCATGAAAATGTCTTTCAGGTCTGACCTGTGTGTCTCGAGTTGAGAGCGTCCACGGGATGCAGACCCCTGTGTTTGCTTGTTATAGAAGCCCCTCCCATTTGGGGGGAGGTGGGTACATGCTAAGGGACATCATCCGGAACCTGCCGCCACCCTGTGCCCATCCATCTGCTGGCCGTGGTGTCTCTTCCCACTGAAGATGTGAGGGGTAAAGAAGGCACCGATCTGGAACCTCCTGTCACCTGCCTGTCAGATGCACACGCAGAGCCGTTTGATTGGCAGGCAAGGACAAACAACCTCACCCACCCGTGGGTTATTCTACAGCACCTGCTCCTACGGGACTCTTCCTTCTGTAGCTTCATCAGCCATCAGATGGGGTCAAAGAGCGAGAAGGCATGTCCTGGACTGAGGCGTGGTGCTGGCGGGGATGGAACCTTGGCTTCTGTTTCCCATCCCTCGCCCTTGCTCCTGTCTGTCCTTCTCTGCCAACCCCCACTCCTGGCTGGTGGGCGCCTTGATTTTCCTGCTTCTCCATGAGCCCCAGGACTGTCTTAGAGACCGACGTAGTCGACTATAACAGACTTTAGTTGTGTTGTTCATGTGCTTGGGCCAATGTAGTAGGAATTTATAATCCCAACAAGCCTGTATAAAAGACACACACACAATTCAGGTATTTTGTTTACGAGCCAGAAGCCCAGACTGGGAAGACATAGGGCTATATTAACTTATTCTCCAGCTATAAAGTCCCTTGTTACTTGCTGTTTCTCCATGTGGTCCACGACGGCTTTTATTTCTCCATCTTCATCTTCTCTCTCTTTTTCTACCTGCTACCCCTTCGCTCAAACTTCCAGTCCCACCTTTTCCCTCCACTGCTCAATCACAGGCTCTAGCCTTTTTTTTTTTTTTTTTTTTTTGGTTTTTCGAGACAGGGTTTCTCTGTGTAGCCCTGTCTGTCCTGGAACTAGCTCTGTAGACCAGGCTGGCCTCGAACTCAGAAATCTGCCTGCCTCTGCCTCCCAAGTGCTGGGATTAAAGGCGTGCGCCACCACCGCCCGGCCTTTTTATTGACCATTTAAATTGGGAGAAAGTTCACATGGCATCACTTTGAGTACACAAAGATCTGCTTGTTTTGGGCAACCATGTCTAGAGGAAGCAATATTAAGGATTAGAATATTCGCAGCCTAAGACCAACCCACTACATCTCTTTCTTTTTGTTCAAATAACTCTTTCTAAGCCAGGCAGTGGTGGCACACGCCTTTAATCCCAGCACTTGGGAGGCAGAGGCAGGTAGATTTCTGAGTTCGAGGCCAGCCTGGTCTACAGAGTGAGTTCCAGACTGCCAGGGTTACACAGAGAAACCCTGTCTCAAAAAACCAAAACCCAAAAAAAAAAAAAAAAAAAAAAAGGCTCTTTCTCTTGTAATAACAACACATAGTAGGTAGGACCAATGGTAAAACAACTATGAAACCTCTGAGGTAAGAATATTCATGATGTCTAATACATTTATTTCTGGCAACTTGGATAAAGTATGTTATTATCTATCCTATGTTAATGAGTTAGGGGTTTATATCTGAATCATCTTCTGTCCTAATTTGTATTATCATCCTAAAGAACATCTTCTCAGACCTAGAACTTCTTAATCCTAAACAACACAAGCTTATGGTCAGACTATGACCATCAGCCCCATCAGAGGCCCGAGAAGGCACAAGCATCGCCGGAGGGCCCAGGAAGCACAGCGTGGCAGCTTCAAAAACTGATAAAAGTGTGGAGACAGCCTGGACAGTCCCTAATATTCTCTATGATGCTGGGGCATCAGGTCTTCAGCCTTCTGGCCCAGAATATCTGGCAGACCTTTTGTGAAGCAGGAACTATGAAGACTCACTTACCCTGCCTTGGCAGTGCTCGGCACCTGACTTCCCTGTGTTCCTTTGCCTCTTTTGGACAGTATTTTGTCTGAAGATGAACTTAAGGCATTTTCTTTGCCTTGTGGCTAGCCTGTCACAATTGAAGAAACTCCGTATAGAGGACACTGACGCTTTTCATCTTCTTCCATGTTGAATGGAGCACTACCAGGAGTTAACATGTCTCAATGTTGAAGAGATCTTAAATTAATAACATTATGTTTAAATGTCATTCTGTAAGTCTCTGAGGTTTTTGAAGACCATCTATCTATCCCTAACATATCTGAACATTGCCTGCCTCTGACTATCTGTTCAATCTAGGATGTGTATTTCTGGGAGAATCCAGACTAATATCTAACATGACTATGAGTTTGATTGACTGAATATTAACTTGCATTATTTAATTATCCTAAACAGTTCATAATAGCAGCTATTAAAAGGACTTGGACTAAACCTTGCATAATGAATCTTAAATTTTGTGTCAATATAAAAAGATATATACCAATGAAAACTTTAAATCTTTATCAATATACAAAATTCTGTATTAATGTAACAAAAATATAACCTCAATTTTTCATCAAAATATAAAGGTCTCTACCAATGTAAGATTACATTATAAAATATTTTGGTTTAAAGGTAGATTCAATAATCTACCCCTATTTGTCTAATTTTTTATAATATTTCAGTATCCCCCTTTTTCTCTCAACCCTCTACCCTTTATCTAAGAAAGAAAGAATAGAATAAAGAAAGGGAAGATAGAAATCCCTGTCTAAGCTCTGTATTTTGTTTTCTCCCTGTCAAGGACCATAATTATTTGTAATCATCCCCTAAAATAACAACATATCTATAACTCATAAAGTGACCAAAACAATTCACCCCAACTTAAGGGATAACAGTCTTCTTATAATTGCTTTCTGCTGAATTGGGGAAGAGAATTCCTTTTGGGAATCCAAAAGGAAATTGGAAAAGTGGTTACATCAAAGAAAGCTAGCTAGCATCATTTGTTGTCCAGTTTCTATGTGCTGAGAAAGTTCAGGGCTTAGCCAAAGTCCTGACTGTAACAGTCTGAAAGGCTGGAGGAGAGAGCCAGCTGTTCTGAAAATGTCTCAGGAGCAAGTCTTGAGAGTAAACAGCTTCGATGCAGTTGAGGTAGGGTGGGTCAGGGAGCTAGGACGGCAGGTCCCAGTGTCTCAGCACCCCAGAGGGTGAATCCTGTCAGGGCCGGGCTCTTGGTCTTTGATTCTGTAATATATGAATCTTACAAGCAGTACATAGTTCTATGAAGACATTTGTATGGAATGTGCAGGGTGTATAGATCGATTAAGGATGATTTTCTAGTCCCTGATTTTAGTGGGATTGCTTCAAGTTTCTCTCCATTCAGTTTGATGTTGGCTACTGGTTTGCAGTATATTGCTTTTATTATGTTTAGGTATGGGCCTTGAATTCCTGTTCTTTCCAGGACTTTTAGCATGAAAGGATGCTGAATTTTGTCAAATGCTTTTTTGGCATCTAATGAGGTGACCATGTGGTTTTTTTCTTTTAGTTTGTTTATGTAGTGGATTACATTGATGGATTTCTGTATATTGAACCATCCCTGTGTCTCTGGGATGAAGTCTACTTGATCATGGTGAATGATCATTTTGATGTGCTTTTGGATTCGGTTGGCAAGGATTTTATTTAGTATTTTTGCATTGATATTCATAAGGGAAATTGGCCTATAGTTCTCTTTCTTTGTTGGATCTTTGTGTGGTTTTGGTATCAGCGTAATTGTGGCTTTGCAGAACGAGTTGGGCAGTGTTCCTTCCATTTCTATTTTGTGGAATAGTTTGAAGAGTATTGGTGTTAGGTCTTCTTTGAAAGTCTGATAAAATTCTGCACTAAAACCATCTGATCCCGTACTTTTTTTGGTTGGGAGACTTTCTATAACCCCTTCTATTTCTCTAGGGGTTATGGGACTGTTTAGCTGATCTAATTGATCCTGATTTAATTTTGGTATTTGGTAGCTGCCCTCTCTCTCCATATCTTTTCAATATAGTACTTGAAGTTCTAGCGAGAGCAATTAGACAACATAAGGAAGTCAAAGGGATACAAATTGGAAAGGAAGAAGTCAAACTATCATTATTTGCAGATGATATGATAGTATACTTAAGAGACCCAAAAAACTCCACCAGAGAACTCCTACAGCTGATAAACAACTTCAGCAAAGTGGCTGGTTATAAAATCAACCCAAGCAAATCAGTAGCCTTCCTATACTCAAAGGACAAGTAGGCTGAGAAAGAAGTTAGGGAAATAACACCCTTTACAATAGCCACAAACAATATAAAGTATCTTGGCGTGACTCTTACCAAAAATGTGAAAGATCTGTATTACAAGAACTTCAGGTCCTTGAAGAAAGAAATTGAAGAAGACCTCAGAAGATGGAAAAATATTTCTTGCTCTTGGATTGGCAGGATCAATATAATAAAAATGGCCATCTTGCCAAAAGCAATCTATAGATTCAATGCAATTCCCATCAAAATCCCAAATCAATTCTTTATAGATCTAGAAAGAGAAATTCTTAAATTCATCTGGAATAACAAAAAACCCAGGATAGCTAAAACTATTCTCAACAATAAAAGGACTTCTGGGGGAATCAATATCCCTGACCTCAAGCAGTACTACAGAGCAATTGTGTTAAAAAACTGCATGGTATTGGTACAATGACAGGCAAGTAGATCAATGAAATAGAATTGAAGACCCAGAAAGGAGCCCACAGAGTTATGGTCACTTGATCTTTGATAAAGGAGCTACAATCATCCAGTGGAAAAAAGATAGCCTTTTCAACAAATGGTGTTGGTTCAACTGGAGGTCAGCTTGCAGAAGAATGCGCATTGATCCATTCTTATCTCCTTGTACTAAGATCAACTCCAAGTGGATCAAGGATCTCCACATAAAGCCAGACACACTGAAATTAATAGAAAAGAAACTGGGGAAGATCCTGGAGGACATAGGCACAGGGGCAAAGTTCCTGAACAGGACACCAATAGCTTATGCTCTAAGATCAATAATTGACAAATGGGACCTCATAAAATTACAAAGTTTCTGTAAGGCAAAGGACACTGTCAGAAGGACAAAACGACAACGAACAAATTGGGAAAAGATCTTCACCAACCCCACATCCGACAGAGGGCTAATATTCAATATATACAAAGAACTCAAGAAATTAGACCCCAAAGAACCAAATAACCCTATTAAAAATGGGGTACAGAGCTAAATAAAGAATTTTCACCTGAAGAAGTTTGGATGACTGAGAAGCACCTTTAGAGATGTTCAACATCATTAGTCATCAGGGAAATGCAAATCAAAACAACCTTCAGATTCTACCTCACACCAGTCAGAATGGCTAAGATTAAAAACTCAGGAGACAACAGGTGCTGGCGAGGATGTGGAGAAAGAGGAACACTCCTCCACTCTTGGTGGGATTGCAAGATGGTACAACCGCTCTGGAAATCAGTCTGGCAGTTCCTCAGAAAATTGGGTATAACGCTTCCACAGGACCCTGTCATACCACTCCTGGGCATATACCCAGAGGATTCCCCTGCATGTAATAAAGACACATGCTCCACTATGTTCATAGCAGCCTTATTTATAATAGCCAGAAGCTGGAAGGAGCCCAGATGTCCCTCAAAGGAGGAATGGATACAGAAAATGTGGTATATTTATACAATGGAATACTACTCAGCAATTAAAAATAATGAACTCATGCAATTTGTAGGCAAATGGTTGGATCTGGAAAATATCATCTTAAGTGAGTTAACCCAATCATAAAAGAATACACATGAAATGCAATCACTGATAAGTGGATATTAATGAGCCCAGAAGCTCTGAATACTCAAGGCACAATTAGCAAATCAAAAGATTCCCAAGAAGAAGGAATGAGAGGACACTGGTCCAGAAAAGACTGGTTCCAGTCTTGCAGGAGAGTACCAGAACAGAGAAAGGCTTGAGGGGTGATTGGGGAATGCACAGGGGGCAGGGGGAGGACTTATGGGACACATGGTGAGGGGGGAACTGGGAAAGGGGAAAGCCTTTGGAATGTAAACAAAGAATATAGAAAATAAAATTTTAAAAAAAGGATGATTTCCTGCTCTTTGAGCAGGTGAAAGACAAGTCTTTCTTTAGAGGTTAGTTTGATTATATAGTTTGATTATATAACTGCAGTATAAGTCTCCATTCATGCCATCTTGAAAGGATGGTATGTAATAAGTCATGAGAATTTTGTAGTCACAGCTTCATTGTCTTTTACCACAGGTGTGTTTCCCTGTCTGGTGATGCTGGGAAGGAACTCAGCTCATAGTCTGATGCTCACAGAGTTGCTGGCCCATCTATACCCCAGGGTAGGTACATGACCAGCCTCAGCCAATCAGAATCTTCCCTGAGAGCTGCTGTGTGGGATGTGACTTAGGAGTGGGATCACAGGATAAGGACCACATAGCCTGGGATTCTTCCACACAGAGGTAGAGGCCTCCCTGTGTTGGGGAGATAGGGGCCAAGCCCAGGACCTGCTGGTAGGTAGAAGGGTCATGTGACACTGTGGTCATAGCCTGGATCTGTAGGCTCAGATCAGAGAGGCCCTGGATGCTGTCTGAGGTACCCACATACAGCTTGTATCTATCCCATGGTGCTCTCTGCATGGCCCTCTGGGCCTTTGGGGCAGTTGAGATCCTTAGTGACACAATAAAATGTAAAATTGGAGACTTGCAGAGGCGACAGATTAGAGAATCTTGTATGGTGTGGTAGTTTGCTTGGTACAGGGAGTGGCCTTTTAGAAGATGTAGCCTTGTTGGAGTAGGTGTGTCACTGTGGGCATGGGTGAGACCCTCCTCCTAATTGCCTGGAAGACACTCTTCTCCTGTTTGTCTTTGGATCAAGATGTAGAACTCTCAGCCCCTTCTTCAGTTCCATGTCTGTCTGGACGCTGCCATGCTTCCTGCCTTGATGATAATGGACTGAACCTCCGAACCTGTAAGCTAGCCCCAGTTAAGCATTGTCCTTTATAAGGGTTGCCTTGATCATGGTGTCTCTTCACAGCAATGGAAACCCCAACTAAGAAAGAGGGTCTGAGCCCCTCCAGTAAGCACAGCCGGCTGTCCTCTCGGACCTCACACTATGCTAGCTGCTAAGGACTCGGGACAGAACAGTTGTGGTCTCTATGCTCATAGATGTCACCTTCTAGAATCATGTAGCTTTAAGCTAAAGGGTCTGGGAAGGGCCTTTTGTTCCAGAGACCAGAGGGCAGGCTGTGGGAGGACTTGCTGGAGGTCAGTGAGAGTGGACTGGAAAAGTTACTCTGAGTTGGGGAAATTGGGAAGACAATTTCCCTCACCAAGCTGTGACCCTTGCTGCTGGATGTGGTCTCCTTACTGCACTAAAGTGGCTGTCCTTGCTGTGACAGATCTGTCCCCCCAAAGTGATTCTCAGATAGCTATTTATGAGACAGGGAGAGTGGGTGACCCCTACCAGGGCCTTTGAGAAGAGGCCAGCAGAGCACAGAAGAGTCTGACCACCTCTAATCCCCAGCTACCATTCAAGACTCCCAGAGTCAGGGCACAGAAGGGACTTCCCAGCAACAGAATCTCGATGACCCCTGTTCAGGGGCCAAGTCCAGCCTCTGGCGCCCAGCAATGCCCCTCCTTGGAAGAGGCCCCTGGGACAGTCCTGACGACTGGGGTCACCTCTTTCCAAGCCATTCTTCCTTTAAACTCCAGAGAGCAGGTTCCATTTTGAAGCCCCAGCAATGCCATTCGCTTCAATAAGATAAAAGTTATGTGGCTTTTAATGTTTAGCATTCTCAGTTACGGGCGTGAAGTATTATTTTTATAAAACAAAAAAGTAAATGGGCTTCTTCAGCCAAGTCGATTTCAGGAGCTTAAATTGTGTTGTGCGCCCGACTTATGTGGCTGCAGATTTGATTATGCAAAGTGGCTCGCGCATATGGTGTTAAAAACAACAGGACAGAGAGACTGGTAATGAGAAGTAGCGGCCCCTTGAACCCTTCTGCGCCGAGCCCTTCTCCTCAGAGGTGATCAATTGTGCTCCGGGCGACTGTCGTCCTGTCTTTCCCCCATCGCTTTCCTCATAAACACTAAATCATGTTTGCTCCGTTGCCTCCTAGCTGCCCGCCGTGATGAGTGAGCTCCTGGCTCGTTCCTGCCAGCCGGCTCCCTTCCTGCCAATGGTATTGTATTTTTAGTTCTTCCTTTGGTTACCTTGGAAACGTGAAGGGATGGACTCAGACGTTTATTCCTGTGGAAGTTAACGCTCTAACTTTGAAGGCAGAGGGAGTTAACGTCGACACGGGCAATATGGAGGGGCGTGTGCGTCACTTCTGGGGGGCTGAGGCCCTGACCACTTCCGTCCGTCCCTTCTCTTTCTTCTGAGATGACCCCATCCTCAGGCAGGCTTTCTCTGCTCTGTGTCACAGATTTGGGTTCCGTTCCTTGCAATGAATGGTTTTGTCTAAAATAAGCCATCCCTAAGGGCCAGGCCACATTCCTTTAGGGACAGGGCACAAGAACTGGGACACGGGGAGTGTTCACTGAGGCCAAGGCCGTGACTGTTCAGCTTCTCAGCAAGAATTGATTGGGGTCTTGCTTTGTGACAGAACTGGGGACCATCTCATGACCTGAGAGTAACATAAGAGACAGTCAAGTTGGTCAGATAGAAACTGTGGAAAGGTAGCAGAGTTTCCTCCGGGTTGACTTCTGTACTGGAGGGTGCCGAGAGGCCAGGAAGCCTCCTGGGATTTAGCCTTGTTACCGCAGGTTAGAAAGGGCAACCCGAGGGCATGGCGCTATGCTGAGGTTAAAGGGTCAGAGATGGACTATGGGAAATGGGCAGAGAGGAGAGCCGCACAGAGGTCCTGTGGTGAGGACGATGGTGTCACTCACAGGAGGCTGAAAATTTGGAGATCAGGACAGCGGGAGAGGTGAGCCTGTCAGGGTTCACCTCACTCACAGGAGTGAGTTCCACCCTCACTGCACACGGCTGTCTGTCAACGAGACTGGTTTATTCTAAATCTCGGAAGAAAGGGAGGCATGGAACCTGGAACACCAGGCCAAGGAAGGAAGGAGACAAGCCGTTCTGTGCTCTGGGGGGATTCCTCAGCTGCCTCACCGGGAAAAGATGGCATGTTGGGTCTGGGATGGAAGCAGAGAAAACTCACTTTGGAGTCAAGCTTAAAAATGGAAGCTTTATTTTCTGAGCGCTCAAGAAGGCAGGTCAGTTTGGGATCTGAAGGGCCTCCCTAAAGGGAGATGGTGCGACATTTTTATAGGATGGGACCACAAGGGGAGGGGGAGGGGGAGGGGGGTTGTCGATTGCATTGACGAATCATATTTTGACACAGGGATTAAGCAAGGAAGTTAACGTTGGTGACTGGGTCTTATCCTGGGGTCACCAGGTTTCAGGGTGCTTGGGTCAGCTTTTGCAGCCAGGTCCCCTCCTAGTGTCTGGCTGCAATTTCATAAAGGGAACAGGGGAGCAGGCAGGCTGCACACAGTCAGTTAAGTCAGGATGGGCAGCACATTTATGACTTGTGAGCCTTAGTTTAGGTAACGGGCTAACAGCATCTTCCCCCTTTAGATCCCTTACTGGGTAACAGACAAGCATGAAACACCTGAAGAAGCAGGGCAGGGGCTGGGTTCCGGGGCCTGGGAACAGGAACTCAGTTTTGACCCTGCCAGCAAGATGGAACTTGTTCCTGAGATGGCTGGACTCAGGAAACTGTCTCCTAAGAAGGAAGGTCCTAGAACTGAGAGGCCGGCTAGGAAGCAGCTTCTGGCAGGAGGGTCCTGCAGCTAAGGAATCCTGGTTTCTCACCTGCCCTGGCCACAGCTGCCCATGAGCCTGCACACAAGGGTCTCTCTTCTCCCTCGGGGGAGGGGGGCAGGTTAGAACCATTCACTTCCATTTCTAAAAGAAAAGCAACTCATACAATTGTGTCCAGCATAAAATTCAGAACTCCCAGAAAGACAAAGAATATGAAAATGTGAGATCAAATCATGGAAAGGGGTCGTCACAGACAGTCTGCCTCGGAGAGATCCTAATCCACGTGTGTCAGCTGCATGTGTCAGACCTAGACTTGGGCTGGCGAAATGTGTTTCCAGCACTAAAGGATGGGAAGGGAGACTATAAGGTGAGATTAAAAACTATGAAAAGAAATCAACACAGGCTGAGCATCTCGAATAAGAAAGCACAAAAGGTGAGATTCCTCGCAGACAGAAGGTCTCTGAGCACACACGTGAGACCACAAGTGTGAGCACACGTGTGAGACCATGAGTGCAGAATTCCATACCATGAGCCTTGCTGGATGCCTAATATGATTCTAAAATATGTGTAAAATTACCTTCAGGTTAAGTGTAGTTAGGTATGTATGAAACATAAATAGATTTTGGGTTTAACCGTGAGTCTTCTCCCCCAAGGAATCTCACTATGCATGTGCAAATATTCCTAACTCTGAAGCCACAAACACTCCTGTGCTTAACATTTTGAGAGAGTGGCAACCAGCTTGCAATTTTAATGCACTCGATGGCTTCGTCAAAATTTGAAGACAAAAGGAAGAATCAAGAAGAAAATATTTAGGAGGAAATTTCCGGTTGAAGACTTTGGAAGTCTCAAAGACTTTTGCAGATTAGCCGAGGAAAAGTGCAGTGCACTTGAAGCCTATGGTTTTGGTAGGGTGGGGGTGGGGAGGAGAAATGGCCGAAGGGGAGGAGTGTAGACACAAGAAAAGAGGGAGGGAGAGAAAAAGAGAAAAACAGAAATGAAATATTGGCTGAAATTTCCCCCAATTTGGGGAAAGATACATATTTACAGGTTCAAGAAACGCAGCAAACCTGAAGCGGGGCACATTCAAAGAAAATCGCATCTAGACACAGAACACTCAAATTGCTTTTAAAAAAAAGTTGGGAGGATTTTGAAAGTCTTTAGAATAAAATCAACACACTGGGTCTTAAAAAAAATGCCAGTTGAAAAGACTGGATCCAGTTTTGTAGGAGAGTACCAGAACAGAGAAATGGTGGTGGTGGTGGTGGTGGTGGGGTGATTGGGAAATGGGCAGGGAGAAGAGGACTTATGGGACATATGGTGAGGGGGGAACTGGGAAAGGGAAAAGCCTTTGTAATGTAAACAAAGAATATAGAAAATAAAAATAAAATAAAATGAAAACAAGTTTATTTTTAAAAAAAGTGCCAGCTGGTCTGGCAGCAGACTCTGGTGAGAAGGAGGTAGGGCCAGGGGATGCCTCAGGGGCTGGATGACTGGGAACAGAGGGTCAGCAGCAATCGAACCTAGGGAGTGTTGGCGAACTGTCACATGGAGATAGTCATGGGGGCAGGGAGACCGCTGTAGCCAGAGAATATCCAGCAATTGCATGGATTGTTTTTTTAATAATTGCATGCAACATATATGTGTGTGTATGTCTATATGAATATGAATTTGTATATGTATGTATGTATATATGTGTGTATGTGTGTATTTGTATATGTGCGTATGTATATATGTATATGTGTATGTGTATGTGTATGTGTATGTATGTATATATGTATATATGTGTGTATGTGTGTATTTGTATACATGTGTATGTATATATGTATATGTGTATATGTGTATATGTAGGTATGTGTATATGTATATGTGTATATGTGTATATGTAGGTATGTGTATATGTATATGTGTATATGTATATGTGTATATGTAGGTATGTGTATATGTAGGTATGTGTCTATGTGTCTATGTGTCTATGTTAACTGGAATTTTCGCTACTTTTAGGTTCTTCTTTCTTCTACCCTTCTCCACCCTGTTCTTCCCTTTCAACCCCCTACCACTAGGTAGGAGAAATAAAAGCATAAAGGGGTTGACAATATCATCAGACAACTTCCTGCTGATTAGAGGCATTGAGATTCTTGGGCAAGTTTGATTTTCGCCAGCAGGATATCTAATTTCTTCTTTTAGACTTTTTGCAGGCAACTACTTGACAAACAGCATCCAACTACCAAGCAGTCAACCAGCCCCTTCTGTCAGGGTTCTGGCATTTATAAACCCTCTGCGGGTTTATAAACCCAGAATTCCAAACGTCACCCACTCATACAAACTATGGGTATGCAGCTGGCAAAACCACGCCCCTGCTAGTGCACAAGGCAGATCACGGTCAGCTGCTGTGGACAGTCTGAAGCAGGCCCACTCGGGATTAAAGCAAAAGGAAGTCACATAATATTTCTGTGGTTTTTTTTTAAAGAAACTAAAATTCTCACCACACACACACATACTCAATGTGTTTAATTCAGATCACTTACAGCAATATGGGTGAAGAGACATTTATAGGACTATGGGCACTTCACCTGTGGCTACATCAATGAATGTTTTCCTCCCGCAGCAACCAATAATTGCCTATAAATGCACCAGCTACTATTAACTGCCTATGAATCCTCAGAAGGGCTCCATGAGCCCTTCCTTCCCTGAATCATGACAGGGCCTAATGATGTGCAGGTTCAAGAATGCCTTGGTCATGTCATGTCTGGAAGACAGCTATGGAGACGGTGCTCTGATCTATCCTCGGCCCTGACATCCTGCCTGGACTTTCTTCCCCAGCATTCTCTGAGCCTTGGCAGAAGCGATACAATGCCCTGTTCACGGCTGAGTGCTCAGACAACACTTATTCTCAGCACTTTGATCGGTCCGTGTAGTCACTGCTGTCCACTGCAAAACGAGGAGAGCGGCCGGCAGTACGGCTCAGCAGGCATAGATCATCTCTGGGGAGGACATTTTGCTGGGCCCATCATGTTCATTCAGCAAAATGTCGGCAGTGGCTTCCACACAAGGGCTTTCAACCAGGTTTGCAGTGTCGGATGTGAGTTCCCTTCTGGGAAAGGGGCTTCAAACCCAATCAGAGAGTGATGGATGGTCGCCACAACCAGATTTCCACTGTTACTCCACTGGGAACATGTTGTGTGCCTGGTTGGCAGTGCAGCATGCGCAGTCCACAACCGGGTAACGCTGTTGATGAGAGTTCAGCAGTGTGCACACCATAGTTTGCCACTATGAAGACTGGCCAGCAGGAAAGAAGCTCCCAAGTCAGTCCTAGCATGACCTCTCTAGGTTCTGTAGCTAGAGGACATGGTATCTTCAGAAATGGGGCCTTTTTATCTAGTTCTCATGGGCAAGCAACTGTAGTAGCAATTGCCTGTCTTGTTCTGGGGTCTTAGAAGCTTCCTGAGCAAATGCCTCCCTGGGAGGCAGCCCATGCCCAGCATTTGGATTTTCCCTTAATGACTTGTGGCTTCTGGCTTTTTAGATTTTTCTTAGCTCTGACCTGTGCTAACTGTATCATTTCTCCCCTCAAAGATTTCATTTTCTTCAATCAAAAAATAACAATAAAGACATAATCTTTGTAAAAACAAAAAATCTCTGATTCAGAGAAGCACGAAGGTCAGAGATTTCAGGACCTGAGGGGAGGGCTAGGGGTCACAGTATTGTGTGACCTTCTGTACTGGCTTTTTGTATGATGTGGATTTGCCTACAGAAAGTACATGCTGGATGTACGTTTTTCTGCCCTTCGTCAGAACCTCTACTTGGCCATGGGCAAAGTCTCCCTGCAAGAGAATAATGGACAAGATTTCCAACACTAATGTGGAATCAGAAAGCGGGCATGTGCTCATCCCTGGACACCTTCCACTCTGAAGCCACTCTGTGAATTATCAATAACACTTTAAACCAACCCTGACACGGGAGAATTTTTTTTTTAAATGAGAGACTAATTCCCAAACATGGTCCAAGACTTAGCATAATTAAATGACTGTGTCCCACAACTCTTTAGAGATCTACCAAATAACTATTAACATAAGGGAGGATATTTCTAAATTAGGGGTGAATATATTTGAGTGCAATATATATGTATGTGTACATGTATGTACATATGTGTATATACATATATGTATATGTATCTACACTCATAGAGCTTCAGTTTGTTGGGAACAAAGTCATTATTCATATAAAAAGCAGATAGATGCTACACTGGAGCTACACAGAGCAAGTTCCTAATCACCGGTGTGCCTGTATCCAGTCTTCACAAACCTGTGACATATTTGAGACTAACTGGATATTCAAACCAGGCGTTACATGGCTAGCACCCAATGGGTCATGATGGCTCTGCAGAGCCAAGCCACAGCCTTGGCTTTCCTCAGCTGGCTGGGAACAGATAAAGAGCATTGAAAGCCCCCAAGTCTCCTGAGTCTAGACAGATGTGCTCAGCCAGGAGCACCCCTATGTTTGCCCACGATAGACCCTAAGTAATGTTTGTTCTCTTTGCAGGATAGGAGATGACAAATGTTTTTCTGCAGTTCCATATTGACCACTGGACCTGTCTAAGGTCAGTCAAGTATTTAAAAGTTCTTCCCATCAGTCAGATCTTGACTCAGAGAAGGCCCCCACTGCATTAGCAGTATCTCATGGTTCCTTCCAAATGCAGAGCAAAAACAATGGGCAGCATCTTCATGGGGTTCTCTGAGTTGCTGACAAACTCTGGCAGGGGTAGCCTTTAGAGTGCAGGTCATTCCCTCTACGTTCCCTGGTGACCAGGGACGTCAACTAATGCTCAAGTGGTATTTTACCCTCAGAGCACGTGCTTGTTATTTTTTTTGTGATTAAGGAGAGTCCATCGTCACTCTGCATGATCAAGGTAACACAAGTCTAGGACTAACTTCCATTAACAATCATTCACATCAATCTGATTGCATGTTTCCATGTAGGTGGGGAACAGTTTTTCCCATCCAACAAAAGAAAAAAAAATGTCATCAGAACTAGAGACGTTACACACTGTGGTGGAGAACACCCGGGGCAAGTCCATTTGCCAATCTTGATTGAGAGAAATGTCCTTTAAACTGGGTAGGACAGTTGAGGGGCAGCAGCCTGGGACGAGCTTGAGAGTTATTTTTATAGCACAACTCGAAGGATGAACCACCTGCTGGATCAGTTCTGTTGAGCCCCTGCCTGGCAAAATTCCATACCAAGTTCTGTAAGCCTCCCAAACAGTGAGAGCTTTCATGTAACCTCTTCATAAGTTTCCATCAAACAGCCTCTGGGGAGACAGGCTCCTGCCTTCTTATTGACTGCAGGGCCTTCCGAGTCTTCCGAATAACAGCTCAGTAATGCCTCTTCATCTTCATTTTCAGTAAGTTGTGGTTCCTCCCACCAGGAAGGCTGGTCCATCATTTATCATAAAGTTGAGGCAGGATCTGGGTCTTGAGTTCAGGCCACCGTCACAGCAGTTTGCTCTGCAAAGTCACTTCCTACATTTTTATGTTATGGTTTTCTATCATCAGCTCACACTCTGATTCCTGTGGTTAACCTAAAACCTAGGCAGTGAACTGGTGGCTGAAAGATTTGGACCTTTAAGGGAGAGAATTTGCACCTCTGATTAACTGGAACCATCAAAACAGTGATACTGTATATGGCATTACTAGCAATTAACAGATCATCTCCATTTGTCAGTTTGGCTAGATTCAGAATCACTTATGAGACACACTTCTGGGCATGCATTTGAGGTTTCCAGAGCTTTCACTGGAAGGGAAAAGTCACTCTGAATTTGGGAGGCATCCTCTGACCGGGCTAGTGTTGCAAGGTGAATAAAACGGAGAAGGAAGAAAGCCAGCCAAGTACCAGAACTCCCAGCTCCCAGGTTCTCATAAACAGTGCCACGATTGTCACTGTTTTCTCCTGAACTGTGAGCAAAAATAAACCTCTGCTGCTGTAAACTGCTTTTGTTGATGTTGTTGTTAGTCATTTGATAACCAGAAGAGAAGTAAACGGCACAGAAGATAGGCACAGAGGAGAGAAGCCTCCACTATGATCGTGCGGTTCCTTGACTTGAGAACTGGCTCGTGGGAGGGATATGGAGGAGTTCAGACCCATGTGCTACAAAGGCTAACGAGCTGGACTTAATGGGCCATTCTAGCCAGAGTGTAGAAGAGCAGAGCACCAGTAGAACTTTGGACAGCAAAGTCCCAGATCCCAACAAGGCTTCAGAGGGAAGCGAAGACTCTCCGGAAACTGTACTAGAGGGAATTTGTGTTATATACCATTTAAAGAAAGAGGAATTAAGGATCGCCTGCTTTATTTTATGAAGATGAATTATAAAGAAACAAAATTAATGACCAACAACTCGCACGCGCATGCACACACCGACAGACGAGCCGGTTGTTGGAGGGGTGGCACTGAGGCACCTTAGCGTCCAGGCTGTGCCTCGTTATTGCTTTCTTCATTTGTCCAGATTTACAATTTGATAAAACAACAGTGGACCAGAAAGATGTGAAAAATGTGTGGTTTGGTGGAGGGGGGGATTGAACCAGCTTAATGCTGACCACAGGACAGGTTTGGATAAAGTGCCTATCATTGTTAAAGACATAAGTGGAATTAAGGAGAAATTTCACATTCTGGATCAGAACAGGAGGAAAGACACTTTCAGGGCAATGTCTGTAGGCTCCGGGTGTAAAAATGAACACACACACACACACCACCACCACCACCAAAAACCCCACTCATTTGAAAGCAATGTGACTGGAAAACCTCCAGGGTGCCTTGCTGAGAAGCAAATGCTGGAGAAATCCTTTTCCAGGTTTAACCATGAGGGCCCAGAGAGGCTGCTGTAGCTGTGTCCAAGAAGACCAGACAAACGTGGCACCATCCTCATCTCTGCTTTTGTAAATATACAAACACAAGAGTGGGTAAGTAATAGGAGCATTCACCGAGGCTCTGGAAAGCTCTGAGGCTCAGTGATTTGTGGCAGGGCTGGGTTCCCTCCAAGGGGCTCCCGAGAGACCATTGCACGAAGCCGTAAAGGTAGAGCTGAGCTTGCGATGGGGCGCTCAGGATGCTGGACACACAGGGCACTCACCCAGAAAAGACACATGCATGAGGTGGAGGCCTAAGGCAATAGAAGAGCTTCAGCTTAGAACTATTGGAGCCTGTTGGAGCCCAGGAGATGCTGCCAAGAGCTCCTGATGTCTGACACCGTGCTATAGGGTTTAGTGCGTGCGCTGTTGGGTTTCAGTCTGGTCCTGTCTTCATCTCTCCTCCCTGTGCCTCCATTCTTCTCATGGAAAAGGAACATTTACTCTGCAATTGTATGTTGGAAGCCAGCTGATCACTAATCTCTCTCTCTCTCTCTCTCTCTCTCTCTCTCTCTCTCCAAGGACTTTCTCCTGACAACTAACTTTATGTAACCAGCCACCTCATTTCCATAGCCTTAAGTCTGTCCTGTTCACATGTACTCCCCATGCATGTTTACATGCATTCCTGATATATATATATCCCTTTCATATATGTATATGTGTATGTGTGTATGTGTGTGTATGTGTATATGTATATATTCCTTTCAAATACTGGGAGTTGCCTGGGTGTTGAAATGAGTGGTGGTGAAGACCCTCCCATTCCTTCAAGGTTGTGTGGGAACCCCCCTCCATGGCTGATTTAAGAGCATAGCCAGATCCTTCTCCTCCTGACTTACTTCCTTAATTTGTCATACTTTACAAGCTTAGCCAGGCATCTTCTCATTCCCGCTGCCACATGTCCCCAAATGGAGCATCCTTTGCTCGTGTGTCTCACTGTCAGGGCTCCACACAGGGTCATGCGGGCGGGCCAGGCACCACCGCTGGGGACATCTGTTGCCATTTCATTAGCTAGCTCTCTTGTCTTTTAAAGGATGCACTCCTTTTCTTCTCAGCCTGGAGACAGTGATGGATCAATACTGCTATTGCACTCCCCCGGTTAAAAAGAAAGCGGCTTCTTTTCTTCGGGAGTTCCTCCCTGAATCCATCCGGGCTTCCTGAGAAGCATCCAACTCCCTCTGCATCGAGCCAGGTCGTTGAGAGGCAAGGATGCCTGCATGCCGCTGATGTCTTTGGCCCCTGCCACCTCTCCTGTTGGGGGCAATTCAGTCTTTGCAGTTTGTAGTGCCTGGGCCGAGGCTTATAGGATGAGTCAGGAAGTGTAGGTGAGGGCTGAGGGGAGAGACCCCTAAGAGGCACAGATACCCAGGGAAGCAAAAGAAGGTGTCAGCAGTACATGGGGTGAGGTGTTCAAGGGACTGTCTCAAAGATTTTGCTCCGTGTGTTTGAGCTCAGTGCAAGCGACCACACAAATGCGACTTTTTCTTTCATCTTAGTTGTTGAAAAAAAGAGGCCTAAAAGCTTGGATGTCTCATAGTTCTCTTCAATATTCTGGAGTAATGTCCCATTCAAAGCTCATCGACTTCAGTCCCTCACATACATTGAGGCCAAGGGACATTACTTCAAAATATTAGTCTGTTAACCCATCCCTATAAACGCACTGCATTTTGTCAATAACCACCCCACAGGCTTTAGATGTTTGTGGTTCCCATTTTGTATCAATCACACCCCAGGGCCACTGGGCCCAGAGAACAATGTGCTCCTAACCTCAGCCATTAACAATTTCAGGCCTGGGAACCGGTGAAGCCAAACTTGTAATAAGGAAAGAAACAAATGTAACACTGGCTCTGCAAACTTATGCAGAAATCTGTTAGCTATACATTAAAAGGAGTGTGGTTCCCTGTACCAAAGGGACTAGGGTAGGTAGGAAGGTGACGAAGGAGCCCCTGGGGTCCCTTAGGTGTCTGGCTCTGTAAGGAACCAGTCATATTGACTGGCACAAAGAAATGAGCCAGAGAAGCACAGGTGATGTCTTTGGGCCACAGACTCTCATAGCCCCAGAGAGAAGTAAGCACCCCTCAGTAAGAGGTTAAACCATTAGCCAAGCAGGCAGCACTTTGTATCAAAAGGCTGGCTTATAGGCAAGCCCTGGATAGACTCCAGATCACAAGCACTGGCCCTTCTAGTATAATGGTGGGCAGACACACTGGGTGGTGGTGGTGGTGGGGTGTGTGGAGGCCACTGAAGTTTATTCTTTTAATTCCAATGTTGGGTGAAGGCTTGGTCTATAATTAGAAACAAGTCTTCCAGAATTTGTCTTAGAACTAAAAGGAGAGTGGAGTGGGGGGGTATTGGTCCCCCAAATCATAGGTATGGGGCACAGAGTATGCTCCTGCGTGTGTACACATGAATAAAAGGAGTGAGGCCTTTGACTGAGGGCATTCCATAGTTTAGGAGGTGCTGGGGGGGCGGGGCTCCTCAGGCCACAGGCCACAGGGAGGGGAAAATCATGATGCAAGATTGGCCAATAGCCAAGACTAGGATTTCTGCCAGAGGGAACTCATCTTAGGGAGAGATGAGCTAACAAGGTTTGTAACGATGAGGTCGATCCCATGTCTAGGCAGTTTAGCACAAGATGCTAACAGAGATCTGCAGAGCAAAGTCTTGGGAATCATGGACTCAAGCAGAAAGTGAAAAATCCCCTCCTGCCTACTGTGGAGGGAATTTTCCAGCTGGAGGTCTTGAACCTTCTCATACAAGGAGACCCTTGCTTGAGATGCTGGTAGTCTCACTCCCATTAGCCTCTACCCTGGAGATCAGGTCTGGGTGCTGGCACCCCAAGTTCCTCTATCAGGGAGAAGCCTTTGTCTTTTGCACTCAGAAAATGAGTGTACCGAAAGAGTTTAATCGTCAGTTTAAAGAGGCAGGCAGACTGAGAGTGGGGCGAGTGGAATGTGACCCCGGGGATAGAGACAGCAGGATGCAAAGGCTCCCAGACCGATTTTCCAGGTGACGGCTCAGTCAGGCCTGAAGCAAGTCCAGGTGGCCTGTTTCTGAGAGCTCATCCAGGTCCTCAAAAAATGCTCATGACCCTGTGGGTCCCTGTATTTCCTAGACAGAAGCCAGACAGAGGTGTAGTCCTCAGAAGCGAGACCTTTGTTCTTTTTAATATTTTAAAAGATTTCTTTGTTTATTTTACGTGTATGGGTATTTTGTATGCATGGATGCAGTGCACTCGTAGGCCAGAACAGGACATTAGATCCCCTGAGATTGCAGTTACAGACATCTATAAGCCACTATGTGGGTCCTCTGGAAGGACCAATGCTCTTAACCACTGAGCCATCTCTCCAGCACAAGATGTTGTTCTTATGCTTCTGTGCTGGTGGGGAGTGGTGGAGGAACACCCACAGTTGTCTCAAAGGAGGAACGTTGGGAGGAAGGTTCCCTGGCCCCTTACCCCCACATCAGATAGACATGAGGTGCTAGCTGTATCAACCCACTTCCAGCAGGCTGGTTCCTGCATCAGTCTTATGTCCTGTTTAATCTTAAGTATTTGCCTTGGGGGGAGGGGCAGGGGGGAGGTGACTCTTGTGTTGCCCTAAGGTAAAACTTATACCAGTAAACTCCCGGTGACTATCATACAAGTCTGTCATGTCAGGATGAAGTGTGGGGTGGGGCAGTTCTAACATCAAAGACAGCTCAGATAATTGCCTTAGTATATTTTATTGATAACTAATGACTTCATTGAAAGTTTGAAGTACTTTAAAGCCTTTTCCAGATTCAAGAGTTGTTTAGCTGTTCCCTCTACCCTATTTCCCCTGAGTTCCTTGTTCTCTCTTTTTCGGGTAAACTTGTGGACCACACACTTATATTTAATTAATTAATTAATTAATTAATTAGTTAATTAATTGTGTGTGTACATTTGTGTGTTATTTGTACAGACACTGAGGTCAGAGGACAACTTCCAGGACTCAGACCTCTTGTTCCACGTTATGGGACTCAGGAATCAAACTCAGGTACTCAGGCTTTGCAGCAGTCACCTTCATCCACTGAACCACTTTGCCAGCCTTGCCACACGGTTCTCTGATACTAGATTAAAAATTATAAGTGTGTACTGGTATTTTTGTGAGTCTATAATGTGTAACCTGTAAGTGTCTGGCAGCCTCAGAAGTCAGCAGAGGACATCTGGAGTTACAGACTATTGTGTGCCAATCAATGTGGGTGCAGAAAACCAAACCTGGGTCCTCTGCAATAGCAGCAGGTGCTCTTAACTGCTGAGCCATCTCTCCAGCACAAATCTCATGCTTCTCAAAGACCAGTTTGATGTTGTGGATGGGTCTGGTGCTGTTCTTGTGAACCAATCCCCTAATGAATAAAGGAGCCAATCACTGGGCAAGTAGGCGGGACTTCCGGGTTGGATGAAAGAAGAGAGGAAGCAGGAGAGAGTGAGTTCCTTTTGGACCAGGGACAGCAGAGAAGTAAGATGTAGCTGCTATGTGGCCCTAGCTATCCTGGAACTTTGTAGACCAAGCTGGCCTCCAACTCAGAATTCCACCTGCCTCTGCCTCCCAAGTGCTGGGATTAAAAGCGTGCGTCACCACTGCCCAGCGAGGAATCAGATTTTAATAAGGCTTACAAGATTAGGTTTTAGTTGTCACACCCAGCTATTGAGTTACCATTGTTTCTGGACTAAAGTATGTATTGCATTTTCCTTCACATGGTAGCTCGTCTAGGTTCAAGAGAGAAAGCTACAGCAACCAAGTGTGGATTTGCCAGATGAGCACCACAAGGGCCGTGGGGGATTTGAAGCACCGAGGTGGCGTGGTAGCGACCCGCCAGCGGGAACCTAGAGCTGGGTGGGGAGATTGTGGAATTCTGAGTCAGCCTCCATGAGGTAAAAACAGGTCAGCCGTTGCCCGCCACTGCATGGGGCAGAGGCACTAGCCCAAGTGTGGGAACGAGACGGTTCTACTTTTTAAATATTTCCTGCAACAGTTTGATTATTAGGCTGTATTTGCTCTCCATCACGTACTGACCCTCCTCAGTGCTAAAGCTCTTTGTTGTGCCAGGAACAAAACTTGCGAATTTGTCCAGCAGCCTGAAAGCTTGGGCTTCCTCCTCTACCTCCTGCACCCACAGTCTTCATTACACAGAGGAATTGATTCTGCTGGGTCCTGGCTTGTTATTTCTCATTACCCGTCCTCCTGACTTGGCACCCCTACTGTTGTGTACAATCCTACGAAGTTGGCGTTCCCTTTAGAGGGAGAAGCAGAAGGGACACAGGTGACCACTTTCTTTAAGGAGGAGGACTAGATAGGTAGTTGTAAAGGCAGGAATGACCATATTTCATCTCTGCCATAGCATATCAGGAATTCTTCAACATTTTCTCAAGGAGAGAAGTAGGTAGCATTAAAGAAAGACAGACCACTCTTATGGAGTGCTGGGGGCTAGATAGGAAGGTAGGGCCAATTTCACTCCATTCCAACTGCTCCTAAATGTGAGATTCTCTGCTCACCCCATCCCCACCCCAGAGAGCATCCCCTTCCCCGTATCCCAGCCTGGTACTTACTGTCCTGGGCATCAGTAACACCAGGCCCTGTCACAGATCCACCCCACCTCAGAGCAAAACTGTGGACATTGGTGTGACCCACGCCCACTCTTAGGGCCTTATCCACTAGCTTTTGGGATGTAAGCTTTCCCGGACAGAGGCCATGTCCAGTGACCTTGGTAACCAGGGCAGTCCTGGTACAAAGAAGATGTCAGTAGGGGTTGTTTTCCGGGCCATTGGTGTGGAGGCTACCCAGTCCTCCTCTGACCCCTGGATCAGGGCTCTGTGAGATGTGACCAAGAACAGACTTGGGTCTTCTTTGGAATGGCTCTGGGGCTGCAGCTGCAGGAGAGGTTTTGCAGAGAGGTTCTCACGCTAAAAATCATAGTGCATAGCCTGTCTCTACTGGAGGTCCGTGGCCCCGGCCAGTCTCTGGGATCCTCCTTAGTCTGTCCACTGTGGCTAGCATATTCTCCAAGCACAATGGAATCGAAGCAGAAATTAATCATGGAAAGGAGTCTGGAAAAATCACTAATTAGTCAAAAGCAAAATAGCATATTTTTCCAATAACCCACAGGTCACCAGGGAAATCAAAAGGGGAATTTGGAATCATGGAATCAAAGTTAAAAAGAATGTATCAAAAGCTGAAAAAGTCCACCCCTTCAGTGCTCCGGCTCCTGTCAGCAGCTCTAATGGCATATAATAGAAAAGAAGAGAGGTCTCAGATCAATGGTCTCAGATTCAATCTCATGAAACCAGAATGAGAAAAGTAAATGAAACTCACAATACAGGAAGGAAGGAAATAATAAAGACCAGAGTGAAAATCGATGCTGTGAAAACAGAGGAAAAATCATAGAGAAGCAATAACATCCAAAACTAGCTCTAGGAGGCAATCAATAAAATTGATAAACCTTGAGTCAGACCAATCAGGGAAAGATACAAATTACACATAACAGAAACGAGAGGGGCGGCGTGGGTTCTACCGATATTAAAAGGATAACGAGGGGATGTGTGGAACAGCTTTATGTCGATGTGTTTGACAAGTCGCAAAAAATGGACTTGTTCCTTGAAAGGCTAGTGCTTCCTGGGGAAGAAACGTAGAAGGTGGATAGGTGTGAATCTGTCAAATAAATCTCGCAGTTAAAAGTGTTCGCTCCAAAGAAGCAGTGAGGCTAGCACGCCTTACTGGAGAGTTCCAGCCATCAGTTCAGGCGGGACCAGGGTCAGTTCAGCTTTCCCTCTTTACAGGGCAGAAGAAGCAGTTCCCAGCTCAGCCCTAGGAGCTGATGCTTATCTGGCGTCCTGGTTCACCAGAAAAGATGCAAGATTCTAAATCAAATGAACCCATCAGTACATCATGAAGGCATCATGGGTAAGTGGGACTTGTGCCTGGGTCAGGGACAACTTCACTTAGGAAGATCCATCAGTGTAGCTTGGAAGGAAAAATGGTGAGCCGATGTCAGGGAAGAAAAAAAAAACTAGAAAAGGACCAACTTTTCCTGATAAATACATATGTAATGATCATCAGAGATAAAGCTCCTCACCACAGTGGAGACATCTACCGGAACACTGTAACCACCACAGCGCCATGGTAAATGATAATTCCTTACCCCTAAAATCATGAAAAAGCCTGTGTCTTAGTTAGGGTTTCATTGCTGTGAAGAGACACCGTGATCACGGCAATTCTTATAAACAAACAAAACCCATTTCATTGGGGCTGGGTTACAGTTTCAGAGGTTCAGTCCATTATCATCATGGTGGGAAGCACGGCAGCATCCAGGCAGACATGGTGTTGGAGGAGCCGAGAGTTTTCTACATCTTGATTGGCAGGCTACAGAAGGAGACTGCGTGCCACACTGGGCATAGCTTGAACATAGGAGACCTCAAAGCCTGCCCACCTATGGTAACACGCCTCTTCTAACAAGGATATACCTTCTGATAATGCCACTTCCTGTGGGCCAAGCATTCACATACATGAGTCTATCAGGGACCACCTATTCAAACTACAACAGGTGTGGTCTTTCCCTGAGTCTATTCAATATGGTACTAGGATGCTGTAATGAGTGAAATATGACAAGAAAACCATTAAAGCAATCCAATATGGAGAGAGGAAGAGGGAGGCAGAGAGAGAGAGAGAGAGAGAGAGAGAGAGAGAGAGAGAGAGACAGACAGACAGACAGACAGACAGACAGACAGAGGTATGTATTTGCTCACACCAAGATTTGTGTATAAATATGATGAAATCCATAGTACAAATGAAGGCTTATATTCACTCATGAGATTCTCAAGGCACAGAATATGGAGAGCTATATGCATATGGCATTAAAATGTAAGATTCTTACCACAAAAGCTTACCATAAAAGATGCTCAGGTCCCAAATATGGCATAACACAAAATTATGATTGTTCTGTAGGTTTGCTGCAATTCTAATAACAATTCAGTTTGTTGGATCATTATCACATTCATTCTAATTCACGTATGAATGTAAAAGACCCAGAGTTTTTACCAAGCCAGCTTTTACATAGAGGGATGAGGTGGGAAATGGTGGTGATTCGAAGACTTCGAGAACTTCAAGAATTATTGCAGTGTGAGGTCCATCAGGATCAGAAACAGGCACACCTCTCTGCAGGAACTGGATTGTTTCTTTTCACATCTATATCTATCTATCTGTCCTTCCATCCATCCATCTACCTATCTTCTATCTATATCTATCTATCTATCTATCTATCTATCTATCTATCTATCTATCTATCTATCTATCTACCTACCTATCATCTATCTGTCTTGGGGGCAGGGAAGAGAAGAAGAGAAGAGAACGAGGAAGGGAGAGAGAGAGAGAGAGAGAGAGAGAGAATATAAGAATGTGTGCCTCCACCTGCTTGTAGAGATCTGAAGACAACTTCCTTCCACCAGGTCCTGGGGATTGAACTCTGGTCTTCAGGCTTAATGGCAAAGACCTTTCCTCACTGAATCCCCTCCCGAGGCTCATAGAATTCACATTTTTGGCCAGGAAATAGAAGATTTGAGTTGAAAAAGAACAAATTTGCGACAGATGCTTCTGGGACAATTGAGGGTTCCTGTGCAAACAAAGATGGACTTTGTCTCATATTGGATCCAAACCCTGAAACAGTAAACTTTAGAAGAAAGTCCAGGAGCTGAGCGCAGTGAGTCGAAACTCCAGACTGGGCTTTCAAAATGTGTGAAGCGGAGGACAGAAGTATTGCTAATTTGAAGCCAGTCTGGCTACATAGTAAATTTCAAGGCTAGAAGGAGATCCTGTCTTAAACTAACAAAACCTCACCAAGGGGGTATAGCTGAGGTCACAGGCCCTGGGATAACCCACTACTGTTGTTCTGACAAATGGTGGTATTGTCAAACTGCTTCCTGATTTTGTTTGTACCTGTAGGTTAGTGTTGCTGTCACCTTTGGCCAGAGATACTTTCTCGGCACTGGGCAGAAGTTAATACTCAGACATCCCCCAGAGAGCTAAGAATAAGTGTCTGTTGGGGTCTCAGGCCCGAGTGGGGTCAGGTGGCCCAAGTCTCAGAGAACACTGAGGAAGAGATTGTGGAAAGACTGTAAGCACAAGATGATGGTGGTGGGGCTCTGTGACACACTGTGTTCCAGTCACTGAAGCCACGGGCTAGCCAGCTCATTGCAGCTGTGCTGACCCACAGAGGACCAACAAGGTCAGCCAACATTCTGGCAGACGCGACTAACTGTTCTCAGTGGGCTACCAAAACACTAAAACTCACTAACTAACTAACTAACTAACTAACTAACTAACTAACTAGGAGAGTATAAGGGCAGGAGAGATGTTGGGGAGTGTCCTGGAGAAGTCAGACGGGGAGATGGAGGTGTATATGGCCAAGATATGCTCTATAAATGTATAAAAATGACAAAGAATAAATGAAAGATATTTTTAATGCAAGAGTGCATGGGAAATATCTCTGATGTTGATGAGGCAAACTTCTTTAGACACAATATCAAAAGCGCATTTTGTAAGGCAACAGACTGAGAAATTGGGCTGCATCAAAATAAAACCTTTGCTTTGGAAAGATGCTTTTAATCAGAGAGCAAAGCCGAGACAGAGCTTGAAGAAATATTTGCAAATTGTGTATTTTCAAATTATATGTCTCATAAAGATGTGAATCATCACAGACTGATGAGAGAGAGATGTGTGTGTGCGCGCGCGCGCGCACACACACACACACACACACACACACACACACATATCCACATACAGAGATCCAAACACATACAAGCACACAGACATATATGCACATACACACATGCAGATAATATAAGGAAACAATTTAAACATTTGAAGGTAATTCAATTTTCTAAAACTTGCATAACAGGCCTGGAGACCTAGCTCGGCAGTAGAGAGCACCTCTGCCCTTGGAGAGGACCTGCATTTGGTTCTCAACACCCACAGGGAGCCTCAGGACTGAGAAACTTCAGTTCCAGGGGATCCAACTCCTTCTTCTGGTCTCCCTGGGCACCAGGCACACGCATAGTGAATATAAATACATGGAGACAACAACTCATGCACATAAGGTAAAGGCAGATATATTTTAAAACAACTATATCAAAGCAGATATTCAAATAGCAAATAAGCAAAACTGAGGGGGGGGTCAATGCCACGATGTGCTTGGTATGGCATGGGACAGAAATCACTCCTCCACTGTTGGTGGGATTGCAAAATGGTAAAACCGCTCTGGAAATCAGTTTGGCAGTTCCTCAGAAAATTGGGCATGTCACTCCCAGAGGACCCTGGCATACCACTCCTGGGCATATACCCAGAGGATTCCCCTGCATGCAATAAAGACACATGCTCCACTATGTTTATAGCAGCCTTGTTTATAGTAGCCAGAAATTGGAAGGAGCCCAAATATCCCTCAAAGGAGGAATGGATACAGAAAATGTGGTATATTTATACAATGGAATACTACTCAGCAATTAAAAATAATGAATTCATGCAATTTGTAGGTAAATGGTTAGACCTGGAAAATATCATCCTGAGTGAGCTAACCCAATCACAAAAGAATGCACATGAAATGCAATCACTGATAAGTGGATATTAATGAGCCCAGAAGCACTAAATACTCAAGACACAAATAGCAAGTCAAATGATTCCGAAGAAGAAAGGAGAGGACCCTGGGCATGTAAAGATTGCATCCAGTTTAGTAAAGAAACTGAGGGGGGAGAGGGAATGATTGGGGAATAGTTGGGGGGAGAGGAACTATGGGAACTATGGTGGGTGGGAACTGGGAAAGGGGAAAGCCTTTGGAATGTAAACATAGAATATAGAAAATAAAAAAAAAAATGCAATCAAAAAAAAAAAAAAAAGAAATCCCAGCTGCTTAAGAGGGAGAAGGAATGGGAGGGCAATTTTAAGGCCAGCCTGGGCTACATAATGAGTCTGGGCTACAAAAGTGAAGTGATAACTCTATCTCAGAAAAGATTGGAAGAAAGAAAGAAAGAAAGAAAGGAAGGAAGGAAGGAAGGAAGGAAGGAAGGAAGGAAGGAAGGAAATAAAGGAAAGTAGGAAAGAAAGGAAAGAAAGAAGGAAGAGGGGGGGAGGGAGGGAAGGAAGGAATAGCGAAAGAAAGTCAAAATAGTGATATACTAAAATGTTAAGTATCTCATTGAAATTGAAAAGCCACATCATACTAAGTGTTGCTGAAGGTTTGGAAATAAAGCCAGAATTCCTACACATTTCTGATGAAGACATAAAATAATATAGTCATTTTGAGGCCTAACATTAATGGGTGAATCCACACTCAGTATCACCTGCAGACCATCAGAAACTGTCACCAGAGAGGGCTGTGCATGCACTGTCACAGCAGCCTTGTTGGCAATAATAAAAACAATAAACAAAATATCTGGAGGAGTCCAAACCTTCATCAAGACATCATACCAACAGCCATATTGGTGGCATGAAATACTCTCCAAGATAAAATCCATGAGGGATCATACATGTACAATGTATGGAAAAAACCCCAAATTCTCGTACTGAGTGAATGAAGCAGGATAGGGTATATCCCACAGGATCTCAGCTTTAGGAAGTACAACCTCACTTATTGAGACAGAAAGTATATTGTTGCTGCTCAGGAATGCTGGTGGGTAAGATAACAGATGGGAAAGATGAAGGAAAGGATCCCAGGCAACTTGGGTGTGATAGACGGTTCACTGCTCTGTCTAGGGGGTTCCTTTTTTATTATTGAGTGTATACTGGAATGTGCACAGTCGATTGTATGGCATCCAATCTTCAACAGAGTTGTTGGGGGACAAATATATGTCTGGAGAGTCAAGGGTTTCCATGACAACAGCCTATAATTGGCCGCCCTGAGAGTGCTCAGATGCTCCTGGCAGGGCGGTGGCCAAGGCTCACCAGGGAAGCGTGCTTGCTGCCAGCGTGCATGCTGGAAGCCTTGGGTGGTGCTGGGAGGAAGGAGTACCACAGAAATGAGGAGGGAGGAGAGAGAGACGAGACTCACATGAGGAAAGGCCTGAAGACTTAAGAGCAGAAGCTGAGCCTCGGGTGCCAACGCTGTGTGATCGGGAATGGCCGTCTGTCATCCTCGCCACGCCTGTCTTCCAGATTGGTGTGCTGGTGCCATTTATGCACTTGGAAGATGGAACCTCAACTGAGAAAATGTCCCCACCAGATTGGCCTGTGGAGAGGTCTGTGGAGCATTTTCTTGATTGATGATTGGTGTGGGAGGGCCCAGATCACAGTGGATGGGGCCACCCCTGACCTGGTGGTCCTAAGTTTTATAAGAGATCAGGCAGAGCAAGTCATGAGAAACATGCCAGTTATTGGTGTTCCTGCACAGCCTCTGCATCAGTTCTTGCCTTGAGTGACTACCCTGCTGTCCCTCAGTGATAAACTGTTACCAGGGATTGTGAGCTGCTAAAAACCCTCTGCTCCCAAGTTGCCTTTGGTCATAGTATTTTATCACTGCAGTAGGAAGCCCCTAAGATGTGGGGAAACTGGGACTTAGGAAGTGGGAGGGACTTACCCAGAGACACTTCAAGAATCATTGGCATGTCAGCTTTGTCAGCTCGGCCTGCACTTACCGCCTTCCCTCTGAATGGTAACTTGTCAAAGTCGGGCTGGGCAGATGGTGCCATGTTAGATAAAGGCTGTGCATATGTAAGGAGTTGGGTGTGAACCTCCAGAATTCATGCAAAAGCCAGACCCTCTAGTATATATCTATAATATCAGTTCCCTGCAGGGAGATGACAGGCAAAGCCAGGAGAATCCTTAGGAACTCACTAGCCTGCTGTACACACTCTGTGTATGTGCTGTGACATGTGGGTGCATGCACAGGTACACACTGTGCTGTGACATGCGTGTGCATGCACAGGTACACACTGTGCTGTGACATGTGTGCATACATAGGCACACACTGTGCTGTGACATGCGTGTGCATGCACAGGCACACACTGTGCTGTGACATGTGTGTGCATGCACAGGCACACACTGTGCTGTGACATGTGTGTGCATGCACAGGTATACACTGTGCTGTGACATGTGTGTGCATGCACAGGCACATACTGTGCTGTGACGTGTGCTGTGACATGTGGGTGCCTGCACAGGCACACACTGTGCTGTGACATGCGTGTGCATGCACAGGTACACACTATGCTATGACATGCGTGTGCATGCACAGGCACACACTGTGCTGTGACATGTGTGTGCATGCACAGGCACACACTGTGCTGTGACATGTGTGTGCATGCACAGGTATACACTGTGCTGTGACATGTGTGTGCATGCACAGGCACATACTGTGCTGTGACGTGTGCTGTGACATGTGGGTGCCTGCACAGGCACACACCGTGCTGTGACATGCGTGTGCATGCACAGGTACACACTATGCTATGACATGCGTGTGCATGCACAGGCACACACTGTGCTGTGACGTGTGTGCATACATAGGCACACACTGTGCTGTGACATGTGTGTGCATGCACAGGCACACACAGATTTTTATTTAAAACTCACCAACACTTGCTTTGTTGGGTAGAAGCCAATGAATGCAGGCTCTTCCATACTTCCTAGGTGGGATTTTCAGGATGTCATTTGCCTCACGAACCATATGTGAAACTGACTGTGTATCTGACTGGGGAGTCTTTCACAGCCATGGTGAGTGACAGGCAGCCCCTCCTCCATGCTTCTAACCTTTGCACCCACTGCTTCAGACACAGGACAGCAACCCACTCTTAATTCCCCATTCAAGTTTCTTAGTGATTGACCTACTAGATGAAGTTTACTTTTACCTTATATTTTGTTTGGATTTTGAAACCAAGTTTCACTAGGTAGCCTGAGTGAGAGCTACACTTTAATTCCAGAACAACCAAGTTAACTCCAGGACAGCCAAGTTAACTCCAGGACAACCAAGTTAACTCCAGGACAGCCAAGTTAACTCCAGGGCAGCCAAGTTAACTCCAGGACAACCAAGTTAACTCCAGGACAACCAAGTTAACTCCAGGACAGCCAAGTTAACTCCAGAACAGCCAAGTTAACTCCAGGACAGCCAAGTTAAATCCAGGGCAGCCAAGTTAACTCTAGGACAACCAAGTTAACTCCAGAACAACCAAGTTAACTCCAGGACAGCCAAGTTAACTCCAGGACAGCCAAGTTAACTCCAAGACAATCATGTTAACTCCAGATTAACCAAGTTAACTCCAGGACAACTATGTTAACTCCAGGACAATCATGTTAACTCCAGATTAACCAAGTTAACTCCAGGACAACTATGTTAACTCCAGAACAGCCATGTTAACTCCAGATTAGCCAAGTTAACTCCAGGACAACCATGTTTACTTTAGGATAATCATGTTAACTCAAGGTTAACCAAGTTAACTCCAGGTTAACCAACTTAACACTGACACCACTGAGACCTGCATGCCTCTGCCTCCCAAGTGCTGGAATTACAGGAATGCACCTCCATGACTAAATTAGCTACTTCTAGATACAGCCTGGGCCAGGCGAGGTCCTCCTCTTCAGACAGGGGGCATTTTTGTTCTGTTTTACAGATAAGCAAACTAGGCATCAGAGAAGAGTTTTCATCAATTGCTTCTCTCTGGAGTCCAACATTTGATTCTAGGTGTTTCTAGGCATAGGACTCAGGTTCCATATTTTTGCCATTTTTTTGTCACAAAGAGGAGCTTTCCTTCCTCCTACCTTTCCTCTTGGACTTTTCCCACAGCCCAGAACTTCTGAGATCCCCCTCACCAGGCGTCTGAGAGCCATGTTCCACTAACTTTGCTATGACGAAAAGGGAGTTAAGAAGCCCCTCGAAGCCCCCATCCTGTCCTCCAAGGAGGAGTCCAGGGACTCTGGACACCACAGCTCCTCCTGAAGCCCCTCTTGCTGTCTGGCAAGCAAAGACACCAGTCCTTGTCTCCTGCTGTCAGTTCACCTTGGTTGAGTCTCCTCTGAGTCACCTCCCTGAGGTGTAAATCATAGGGATTTGGTTCCAGAGGGCATTTCATACCGTGAACTGATGCTTGCAGCATTGGGAGAAGTAGAACATCCTATAGACAGGCAGGTGAGTTCCTGCGTAGTCTACTCTTGGAGGTAAAAACTTTAGAGACCATCAGAATCCTTGCACAAATAAGGGATGAGCCCCAAAATGCAAAGCACCTTGGAACAGGCAGCACCACACCCCTGTGCTACACAGATTCACGTGGGCAGCTTACCTGCTGTAGATCCTGGGTTTGGATGGCTTTGTGCCTTTTAACTGTGACCCCGTGCCCTGCTGTTCAGCAAAGCCACAGGGAAGGGGAACCATTTAAATTCAGGCTCAGAGTTACATACTCATCACCCTATCTATAACCATAGGCCTGGGTCATCACATCTATTTCTGTAGGCCTGGTTCCCTCTGGAAAACAATCATCTGCTGGACCAAGTTATCAAGTTCACATCTGCAGTGCATTCTGGGTATGTTCCCCTGCTTCTATTACAGGAAATCAAAGCCAGATACAATCTTTATGACTTGGGAGCTTCCAGGCAGCCAGCACTGGAATTCCATGGGCAGAAAACCCAAACCAAGAATGCAGGCTCCCTGGATTGAGGCATCTATGATCACTTTCCACAGGGCTGGTCATAAGTGGGCAGGCAGTTGTCCAAGTGGTTAATGATCTCTGGACTCCAGCTAGGACAGCTATCTCTCTAGAGTGACTTTTTCTCGGGTTCACTTTCAGTTACAGTGCTTAGTGTCTATTCACCACCTTCACCTTTATTGTGCTGGAGTTGAAGGCTCCTGCTGAGCTCAAGGCCATTTTTTTTAGAGGGAGAAGTTAATGTCACAGATAGTAGAAGGTGACAGCAGAGAAGGTCTCTCAGGCTGGTGGGATGGACAGGTAGCAGCATTTGGATGCAGTAGAAGCAGGCTGCTATTGGTGGAACTGGGGGCATTAGAGTGTATTTGTCAATCTTCTGCAGGACATGATTGGCCAGCTGAGACTCCATAGAGAAGCAGCTCATCATCCATCCATCCATCCATCCATCCATCCATCCATCCATCTATCCATCCACCCTTCCATCCATCCATCCATCCATCCATCCATCCATCCATCCATCCATTCATTCATCCATCCATCCATCTATCCACCCATCCATCCATTCACGCCTTCACTGTCTCACTCAATGGCCATCTCAACTCTTCATTTCTGTTATGGCTTGAAAATGAAATGTCCCACAGGCTTATGTGTTGGACACTTGGTCCCTCGATGGTGGGGCACTGTTTGGAATGGTTTAGGAAACTCAAGGAACTAAGTCCAGCTGGAGGATTAGGTCAGGGAATTGTCCCTTTGATGGTGCATGGTTGGTGCATGGTCCTCTCAGTCCTTCTCCTATCTGTGTGCCCTGTTTGCTATGGTGTGAAGTAGCCACTCCACATCATAGCACGCACTGCTGCACATGAACCCATGGTATTCTGCTCAAGTGCATGAGGCTCAGCAAGGCCCGAACCCTCTGAAACCACAAACCTGGGTCAATCCTTCCCTTAAGTTATTCTCTCAGGTCTTTGGACCTCAAGTAAGTAAACGTAACACCATCCCTTTGCTGACATCATGTGCTGGGTGGCAGGTTCACGGGGAGGGGAACTCACCATTCATCTTCTGGAGTCTGGTTCTGATGGGGTAGCAGGATAATGGAGCCTAGAGAAGTAACATCAACCCTGGCATAGGAAAGAAGCCTGAAGGCAAAGACTGGAAACCCTGCCCCTCCTGGCTTCACCCAACAAATGTAGCTCAAGAAACTCCCTCAGCACGAGAGAGGCAGGTGCTATACAAAGAACCTACACGGGGTCATGACACCTCTCCTACCCATACCTCCACACCTTTGTAGCCTAGCGCTTTACAACACATGCCTTTCCCTGAGATCACTCCAATTCTCAGGAGTATTTCCCGTTATCAATAGACAATCTATACAACCCCTATTTCTATTGTTAACCAAATAACCCTGGTGCATACTTTGTCCTAGGACACAAGAGCCTGGAATTGGGTTCCTCTGAACTCAGATCTGTACCTATTAAAACTACATAGTGAAATGTTCCTAATAGACATCAGAGCACTGTACCACACAAAGCCATGTGGGAAGGACATTTTTTTGTTTTGTTTTGTTTTGTTTTGTTTTGTTTTGTTTTGTTTTGTTTTGTTTTGTTTTGTTTTGTTTGGGACAGAGTCTTAAGAATCTCTGAGCTAACCTCAAACTTAACTGGCTAGATAGCTAAGGGTGACTTTGACCATATGGTCCTCCGGCCGTCGCCTTCTCGTGCTGGGAGAGTGGGCGTGTACTGCCATACTTGGCTTACGTGGTGCTGATGATCAAACACGGGCCTTCACGAAGCTGGGCAGTCACTGTACAAACTGAGCTGCCTCCCCAGACCAGGACACGTTTCCTAAAGTCAGGGGAACTGGTGCAGTTCCAGGACGAGGACCTGAGTTCTAGAGGCTTTGGGGGAGCTGATTCCAGAAAGCTCAAGTGACCGAGTACAGGGAAGGGAAGAGAGAAGGTAGCAAGTGGGATCCCCACAGAGGGTTGTGTCTGCGGGCAGCTGGGGTTTACAACACTGGGCCCTTCCTAGGAACCAGTGACTTGTGACTCTAGAGTTGTGACTTGTGACTTGTGGCTCTAGAGTTGGAGAGCTGTGCCCTAGGGTTTGAGCTCCTTCACACTTGAGTGGGAGGGAATCCCACCGGCAGCAGGAGCTGTCAGCCCTGGCCAGCTTAGCTGGACAGGAAAAGGAAAGTAGCAGCAGCTGCAGCAATCCTTACAAAGGCTAGATATCTGGGTAGACTCCAGGGATAAGCAGAGTCAGGGGCCTCGGCTGAAGGAACTCCTCCCTTGAACCCCCCTTTCCCTCATGGCAACAGAAAGCGAGAGGTCAGTGGGCAGCGGCTGGGGTTTGGTTGGGAAGGTAGAGATCTGAGATGATCCAGGGGGTAAAGGAAGTGTGTGTGTAAGTCAGAGGTGGTACAGGATGCCCGTCCATTCACTGAGGCTGTTCAGGTGACACAAGCAGAGAGTGACTCTGGGCAGCTGCCTATTCCTCCTCCATGCAGGAGAGAGTGTGTGTGTGTGTGGACATATAGCTGCAGATATATATATATATATATATATATATATATATATATATATATACACACACACATACACATATAAATACATATATATACGTGTATATATATATGTATATGTATATATATATATATACATACACACACACACACACACACACACACACACACACACACTCTCAGGCCACCCAGCCCTGTGTGCTCCCCTCAGAAACAGACTCATCTGCCAGTGCTCCCTATCCCTCCTCCAATTCCTCCTTATCCTCTCCTCCTCCATTTCCCCTCTTCCTCCTTCTCCTCCTCTTCCGTCTAGTGCTGGGGACAGAGCACAGAGACTCTCAAATGCTAAGCAAGCACTCTACACCGAGCCACCTCCAGTTTTGGTTGTGCCTTCTGCACATGGTGTAGTATTCTCGGCAGCTGCTCCAAGCTCAGACCAGTTCTGGAGACAGCAATGACGGCGAGCAGGGATGGAAGACACCTCCAGGCTGGGCACCAAATGAAACTGATTTCTCACTCTTTCCAACAAACCAGAGCAGTGGAGATGATGGGGGCGGGAGACGACAGCTGGATCCTGGTCAGAATCCTCCTGTATTAGTCAGGGTTCTCTAGAGTCACAGAACGTATGGGTAGTGTCTATATAGTTAGGGAATTTGTCGATGACTTTCAGTCTGTAGTGCAACTCCCCAACAATGGCCAGCAGCTGCTGTGGATGGAAGTCCAAAGATCTAGCAGTTTCTCAGTCCCGCAAGGCAAGCAGGGAAGGAAGAGTGAGAGAGTCTTCTTCCAATGTCCTTATGTAGGTCTCCAACAGAGGGCGTGGCCCAGATTAAAGGTGTGCACCACCTTGAACTCGGAGATCTCCTTGTCTTAATCTTCTGGAATTCATAGCCACTATGCTTCAAGATCTCCATGCTAAGATCCAGGTCAGAAAATTGTGTCTCTGAGCCTCTAGATTAGGATCATAGGTGAGCCTTCCAATTCTGGATTGTAGTTCATTCCAGATATGGTCATGTTGACAACCAGGAATAGCCACCACAATCCTCCCCTTGTCAACTTGACACAAATAATATCTCATGTCCACATGAAACAATAACAAGGTCATGAATACGCCTAACATGATATAACTATTCCTTGTACAATCGCAAACACATTTGTAAATTTACAATGGGGCAATGTCCCTTGGGAACATTCTTTTAGTGTCTCAATACCAATTGATGTTAAAGAAATTGGAAGAAAGACAAATGTATCCTTAACAAAATAAGACAGAGGCATTAATTATATTAATTATAATCTTCTTTTCTGCAACTGGTTGCGTGGCCTTAGCTGGTATTTATAACTACCATCCTCTGCTACTTATTCTATATTTCCTTCACCTCCGGCAAGCACCTCAGCAGGTCTTGGCTCTTTTCCTGGAGGACTGACCCATACCTTCATTCCTGATGGGTCTGCATCCTTTGTTACCCTGTTTGGATTAGGCTGTTGTAGTTTCCCACTGACTTTTAATCACAGGACATGGTAGTACTAAGAGACACCCTAAGGGATCGCCAGCACTCCAGACATAATCCTGCTTACCTCCATTGTGGAGAGGCAATCCAATTTCCCCATGGTAATCGGAACCTATCACCCCTCCTAAAGCTGTTATTCCTTTCTTAGCCTGTTGGGTTTGAGGGCATTAAAAGCCCAAAATGGCCATGCGGAAGTCTGAGCTTCCAGTTCAATGGAATGCTTGTTGTGGCTCCTGGTAGGAGCACTCACCCCTCTGGAACCAAAACTTCTAGGCCAGCAGAACCTAAAGTTGTGGGGACAGGAAGCAAAAATGATCCTAGAGGGTCACAAGGAGTGATAGTGAGTGGAACTATTCCCTTTTCCATCCCTTGGTTCTAGACCTATAGATCCTGGCTATGGGAGAAACTTTACCATATACTGAACACTGATTCAAAGCATATACTGCCTTCTGAAGAACTCTGCCCCAGACCTCCATGCTGTTGCCACCTAATTGGTGCTGTAACTGTGTCTTCAAAAGACCATTCCATCTTTCTATCAGACCAGTTGCGTCAGGATGATGGGGAACGTGGTAAGACCAGTGTTTTCCATGACGGTGGGCCCACTGTAGCACTTCTCTGGCTGTGAAATGAGTTCCTTGGTCAGAAGCAATACTGTATGGAATACCATGATGATAGATAAGACATTCTGTGAGTCCATGAATAATGGTTTTGGCAGAAGCATTACATGCAGGAAAGGCAAATCCATAACCAGAATTAGTATCCACTTCAGTAAGAGCAAAACGTTGTCCTTTCCACGGGGGAAGTGGTCCAATGTAGTCAACCTGCCACCAGGTTGCTGACTGGTCACCTCGAGGAATGGTGCCATATCTGGGGCTCAGTGTTGGTTTCTGCTGTTGGCAGATCTGGCATTCAGCAGCAGCTGTAGCCAGGTCAGCTTTGGTGAGTGGAAGTCCATGTTGCTGAGCCCAAGCATAACCTTCGTCTTGGCCACCATGGCCACTTTGTTCATGTGCCCACTGGGCAATAACTGGGATGGCTGGGGAAAGAGGCTGACTGTCCACAGAATGCGTCATCTTATCCACTTGATTGTTGAACTCCTCCTCAGCTGAAGTCACCTTTTGGTGAGCATTTACATGGGACACAAATATCTTCACATCCTTTGCCCATTTGGAGAGATTTATCCATATACTTCTTCCCCAGATGTCTTTCTCACCAATTTTCCAATTGTGATCTTTCCATGTCCCTGACCATCCAGCCAATCCACTGGCTACAGCCCATGAGTCAGTGAACAATCGTACCTCTGCCCATTTCTTCTTCCAAACAAGTTGTCATACTATGTGTACTGCTCGAAGTTCTGCCCACTGTGAAGATTTTCCTTCACCTGTACCTTTGAGGGTTGTCCCAGAAAGGGGTTGTAATGCTGCAGCTGTCCACTTCTGGGTGGTGCCTGCATAACGTGCAGAGCCATCAGTAAACCAGGTCCTAGTCTTCTCTTCTTCAGTCAGCCGGTCATAGGGAACACCCCATGAGGCTATAGGTGCATGCTTGGCAGCAGATGGCATTGTAACAGGAGTAGAAACCATTGGCATTTGAGCTACTTCTTCATGTAACTTGGTTGTGCCTTCACGACCTGCTCTGACCCGATCACGTATATACCACTTCCATTTGATAATAGACTGCTGCTGTGCATGTCCTACTTTATGACTTGGAGGGTCTGATAACACCCAGCTCATGATGGGCAGTTCAGGTCACATAGTAACTTAGTGTTCCATCTTAGTTGTCAAATCTCCAGTTTCCACTAAGGCCCAATAGCAGCCCAAGAGCTGTTTTTCAAAGGGAGAGTAGTTGTCTGCAGATGATGGTAGAGCTTTGCTCCAAAATCCCAAAGGTCTCTTCTGTGATTCACCTGCAGGGACCTGTCAGAGGCTCCAAACAGCATCTCTACCTGCCATCGACACCTCAAGTGCCATTGGGTCTGCTAGATTATATGGTCCAAGTGGTAGTGCAGCCTGCACAGCAGCCTGGACCCACACAAAGCTAGCAGCTTTCCGAGTCACTTGGTAAATAGGCCTAAGTAACACACTTAAGTGAGGAATGTGTTGTCTCCAGAATCCAAATAGACCCACTAAATGTTGTGCTTCTTTCTTGGTGGTATGAGGGGCCAGATGCAATAATTTATCTTTCCCCTTAAAATGAATATCTCTGCATAACTATCATAATATCACTGTACTCCTAAGAATTTCACTAAAGTAGATGGTCCTTGAATTTTGGTTGGATTTATTTCCCATCCTCTGATATGCATATGTATTACCAATGAATCCAAAGTGGTTGCTACTTCCTGCTCACTTGGTCCAATCAGCATAATGCCATCAATATAGTGCACCAATGTGATATTTTGTGGAAGAGACAAACGATCAAGATCCCTTCTAACTAAGTTATGACACAGGGCAGGAGAGTTAATATATCCTTGAGGCAAAACTGTAAAGGTTTACTGCTGGCCTTGCCAACTAAAAGTAAATTGCTTCTGGTGGTCCTTATGGACAGGTACTGAGAAGAAGGCATTTGCCAGATCAATAGCTGCATACCAGGTTCCAGGAGATGTGTTAATTTGCTCAAGTAACGAAACTATATCTGGTACAGCAACTGCAATTGGATTTACTATCTGATTTAGTTTTTCAATAGTCAACTGTCATTTTCCATGATTTATCTGTCTTCTGCACTGGCCAGATAGGAGAGTTAAAGGGAGATGTGGTCAGAACCACCACCCCTGCATCTTTCAAGTCCTTGATAATGGCAGTAATTTCTGCAATTCCTCCAGGAATATGATCCTGTTTTTGATTCAGTATTTTCTTTGGCAGAGGCAACTCTAAAGGCTTCCATTTTGCCTTTCCAGCCATAATAGCCCTCACTCCTCAGGTCAGGGAACCAATGTGAGAATTCTGCCAATTTCTGAGTATATCTACCCCAATTATACATTCTGGAACTGGGGAAATGACCACAGGATGTGTTCGGGAATCTACTGGACCTACTATGATTCAGACATCAGCAAAATCTCCATTAATCACCGGTCCTCTATAAGCCCCTACTTTAACTGGAGGGCCACAATGTTTCTTGGGATCTCCTGGGATCAGTGTCAATTCAGAACCAGTATCAATTGATCCCAGAAAGTTTGATTATTTCCTTTCCCCCAGTGTACAGTTATCCTTGTAAAAGGCCGAAGGTCCTTCCGGGGAAGAATTGGAGAGAGAGACTAACTTTAAAGAGAGGCAAAACTTTTAGGGGAACCTGGCTACCCCTTCATTCAAGGGGTTCTGGATCTACAAACTGGCTCAAGTCTGGAAATTGATTCACTGGCTGAGACTGCCTTTTGCCAGGATCCAATGCAGCCTTTCTTTCATTTATTTGAGAATTTTTCTGCTTATACAGATCAAACAGATATGCAATAGGTTTCTTATCTATTTCATGCTTGGAAACACCATGATTGATTAGTCAGTACCAAAGATTCAAATGAGTCATGCCATTATAAATTCCACCTCTCTTGTGCTGACCATTACAGGGTCTGTCATTATAAACATTGTTTTGTCTACCCTGTCCGTTATAATAACTACGATCACCTTGTCTCTGGTGATTCAATGCTGCCACCTGGCCCTTGTTACCTCGAGGCCCAATTAAACCCATTGAATTTAATTCATCTAATTGAGCAGCAGCATCTCCAACCCTAAGGTCTGGCACAAAGAAAAGGGCAAGAACAAAACTCTTTAAGTGGGCTGGCGCCCCTCTCACCAGTTTGAATTTTATAGGACTGGTGAAGGGCATATCTTCTGGACCTTCCCATTGTGGAGGATTAGGTTTTCCACAATGGATCCACTCTAGCATTGCATTGCAATTTCTTAAGCCTTAAAATCCCTTCATCAACACTAAGCCAAGGGATATCAGGCATCTCCAAGTCCTTTTCAGTAGACCATATTTTGATAAATACTTCAGCCAACCATTCAAACAAACTTCTGACACTTTTTTTTTAACTGTGTGAGCTTCCATATTAAACCTAGAATCTCCACTCAGATGGCCCATGTCAATAAACTCATCCTGCTCTAGTTTTATGTTCCTTCCACCATTATCCCACACCCTTAAAATCCATTCCCACACATATTCCCCAGACTTCCGCTTGAATGAATTAGCAAACTCATTAAGCTCCTTAGTAGTATAGTGTATACAGTTAGTAGTATAGTGTATACATGAACAAAACTTTCTACCTCTCCTCTAGGGGCCTGTTTTGCCTTGAATCTTGTTATAGGTCTAGAAGAAACTATTGGTGGGCCTTGAGAAACATCAATATTGGCTGATTGTCTGGCATTTTCTTCAGCAAAAGTCACTGCTGGTTTATCAGGCTCTGAGGGATTAATTTCTTCATGTGGAGAAGGCATTATTTCAAGGGGTGGGGCTGAGGGTACTACTTCCTCAGGTGGGGCAAATCCTTGAAAATCTGAAGACTCAAAATTCTCAATTTCAACAGGGTCTTCCCACACATCCCCATCCCAAGTTATAGGATCCCATTCTTTGCCTATTAATGCCCTGACTTTAGCTGCTGACACCCTCTGAGGCTGAGACCTGAATTTTCGCTGTAATTCAGCCAACCTTATAATGAGTGCTTCAGTTTGATTTTCTGCAACTTGACTCTGTGGCTGCTAGAGAGAGTCTCTTCAAGGGCACACTTAACAACTTTTAGACTGTGTACTTGCATCTGGAGCTGTTTAATTTTATCACACAACTCCTTCCTTTCCTTCATTGTTTTTTCCCCTGAGATGCTAAGAGCAACCAGCCAGCAAAATCATTTTCCGATTTTCCCCCAACTTGTAGAAAGTTCTGTATACCACCAAATCACCTAATTCATCAAGATAATCAAAGACATTAGCTTCTTTAAGCTTGAAATATAGTTTCAACCATGGGTCTTCAATACTCTCCGAGTTCCCAGGAGGGAGAGAATCTTGAGAGGTTTCAGTAGTTGAAGGTGCTGGTGGATCAAGCAACCAACTCTGATTTTAAAAAGAGTTATCTTTATACTTCTGTTCCTCTAGAACCGCTCCTGGTACCAGTTTCTGTATTAGGATTCTTTAGAGTCACAGAACGTAAGTGTAGTCTCTATACAGTTATGGAATTTGTCAATGATTTACAGTCTGTAGCCTAACTCCCCAACAATGGTCAGCAGCAGCTGTGGATGGAAGTCCACGGATCTAGCAGTTGCTCAGTCCCATAAGGCAAGTAGGGAAGGAAGAGTGAGTCTTCTTCCAATGTCCTTATGTAGCTCTCCAGCAGAGGGTGTGGCCAGAATAAAGGTGTGTGCCACTGTGCCTTGTACATTTGTACTTGTGATCTTGAACTCAGAGATCTTCTTGTCTTAATCTTCTGGAATTCATAGCCACTATGCTTCAAGCTCTCCATGCCAAGATCCAGGTCAGAAACTTGTATCTCTGAGCCTTCACATTAGGATCATAGGTGAGCCTTCCAATTCTTGATTGTAGTTCATTCCAGATATCGTCAAGTTGACAACCAGGAACAGCCACTACACCTCCTCACAGTCTCCATTTACCCCTTGTGTGCCTCCCCTGCTTGGAATGCAAGCTCTAATCCAGTGGTCCTATGGGTATGAGGTGTGGTACTATGGTGCAACTAGAGGAGAAGCTAAGATGTGAGTGGTTTTCATCCTGAGTCCCCTCCCACTCCCATCTGTCACTCAGTGAAGCCTAGAAGCCAAGGTCCCCAGGCTTCCCTCAGGAAGGGTGTCATTTCACAGATCCTAGGAGGTGCCGGTGGATCCCAGGCAGGATCTCCAGTGTGCCTTTGCAGCAACTGCCTAGAGATCTCTGGCTGTACATGTAGCCAGATGACTCTGGGGCAGAGTGGAAGGAGTGAAGTGAGAAGAGCCAGAGGGAATGGGAGGAGTCAGGAGGCTATAGTGAGGGTGACCACCCAGATGTCCCTGCATCCTGCTGCAGAAGAGACTGTAGCAGCAGAGATGGGTGAGCTCCCTGGGAACAACCTTACACAGGCAATAGTCTCTCAACAGAATGTGATAAAGGGACACACACAACCCAGGAAGACTCCCTCCTTGCTTAGAGACAAGTAAAAGCAGAATTTCCCAGAAGGTGCCTATACCTGCCCCAGGGGAGACCAGAGATGAGTTTAGACTCCCATTGTCCTCAAGGAAGAGCCTCACAACCTGTTCTGGCATACAAACAGGCCAGGCCAGCCTCCTCTGTGAAGAAGCATCAGGCAAAAATGGCCCCAGAATGTTCCCTGCATGCCCACGGAGGACTCAGTGCCTGGAAAGTCTTTACATCAGATTCAGGGCAGAGATGGAGCAGAACTTAGTAGCCAGGCAAGACCAGAAAAGGCTTAGGCTCAGGTAAATGGTGTGGGCAGTTGCCATGGATTCTGGCTCAGCAGTGTGTATCCCTTGCTTGCATCCACCCTGGGGGAAGGAGATAATCCCAACAGACCTGAAGCAGGGAACCTGCATACCCAGCCAAGCTCAGTTTAGACCAGCTGACCTCGCACCTAGCTGTGGTCCAACAATAACAGAAAGTGGTTCTAGTTCAAAATGCTGCTCACTGGGCTGTGTTGTTACACAGCGGCAGCTGACTGATACAAATACCTACAATGTGTCAGGCACAGAAGACGCATCATCTCCATAGCTCCTGCCTTCCTGGCACTCAGGGTCAGGATGGACAGACAGACAGACAGTAACCAAATCACCACTGAATAAACATGGCATCTAAGATGAGTAGCAGACACGGGGCAGTGATCAGATGGTGCCAAAAAGGTCAATTAGGGAGAGTCCCTGGATGTAGGAGACACATGTGCTAAGAGTGTAATGATTCTGAGTTTGAGGACAACCTGGTCTACAGAGCCAGTCTTAGGGCAGCCAGGACTACACAGAGAAACACCGTCTCAGAAAATAAAACAACAAAACAAACAAACCAAAATAGTGGGTGACATGGGCCAGACACAGATGAGACAGCAACATGTAACAAAAGTCATGTTGAATTTACCCATCCCTCACCCCAAGGTTTGCTGCTACTCAACAAAGACCATCCATTGGCCATGATGCCCTGATGAGCCACAGGCCCAGAGCTGTGACATTCAGACATCAACAAATTGTGGACAGAGCCCTCCAAAACCCAGAGCCAAAATAAGCCCTCTCTCCTCCAGGCTCTTCCCTCGGGTATTGCTTGCTGTGGCGAGAAGCTGACTCACTCAGAGAGGACGCCAACGTTCAGGGGCCATTTAAAGCCTGTCTCTTTAATTATCTCATCTGGGCTCGACAACATGCAGATGAGTTTAATGTGTGTTTGTTGGGATCCTTGGGGTTAAAAATGGCAGAGACCCAACCAGAACTGGCTTTCCAAAGTAGGAAATCTAACAGATGATGTCAGTGGGTCTTTTATGCCTCCCACAGCTCCCCTCTCACTTCCTGAGTTCCTCCCCCATCCTGGGTGCGTTCACACCCTCCCACCAGGCCCCAGGAAGAGAGTGTTGATCTCTACAAGTGGCATCCTGGGAAGGAATCGGATCCACCAGAGACCCGCTCCAGGGATCCTGTGCACCGTAACTTCCTAGCGTCACTCCATCCCGGGAGACAGAGTGAGCTGAGAGTATCGGGTGCCAGAGTTCTCATTTGCACCTGTGTTCTCCAGGGCACCTTGGCATCTGCCTTCCGGTTCTGTTCGGTTGGAGAGGAAGCTGGGAGGAGGGGATATCTATAGACTGTTCTTTTTCTCTTCTTTCTGGCGGGTCCAAAGGAAGGCAAACTGATCAAGTGCTGGTCCTGGCAGCAGATGAGGGACCAGCATAAGCTACCTGGAGCAGGATTGTCTCCGGTCATAGTGGACTGTGATTGCATCAGCTATGAGGGCAGAGGAAGGAAGCACTGGACCTGTACCCCTCTTTCCTGAGTATTCCCTAAGGCTGGGGTGACAACAATATCCCCAAGTCACCTTCTCTGGTGTCTTAGCTACTTTACTTATTCAACTTCGTGAAGACAATGAGAACTAGCAAACCTCAAAAATGCGATCTGTCAGCTCATAGTATGTTTATGGCTTCCTGTGTGACCGCTGCTTGTCACAGCATGTCCTACAGGAGCAATTGTGGGCTGCAAACCCCCAGCCCCCCACCAGAAATACAGAGTGGACCCAATGTATGAACCTTGTGACCATGGAAGACTAACAGCTGGGGCTGCTGAGACAGGGGACTTCAGCATTCCCCACAATATCCCCTGGGGTCTGAGCTGTCACTAATAGAAGAAGGGACAGTGACTGACAAATGGACCATGGCAGTCGCTGGAGGCCGGGGATGAATGTGGAGAACAGACTGTGTCTCTGTGTCTGTGAAGGAAAGAGAAGGCAGGAGAGAAAGATGAAAAGTCAGAGGCAGACGGGGAAGGGCTGGGAACCCTAAAATGGCACGTTGGATTCATTCTGGGGCTGGAAGGGAGACTGCCGTCTGTGGAGGTGGGGCTCCAGTGTGAGTTCAAGGTCAGCCTAGTGGCCAGAACAGAGATATAACTGAGGGGAACGAGTAATCAGCAGAGAAGCCATCCAGAATGGAGCCTGGGACAGGAGAGAGAGAGCCTGGGGTCAAACGAAGAGCCCAGCTCTGCCTCTGCCTCTGCCCAGCCCTGAGACTTGAACAGCCCCTTCGTCCCCCTGGGACTTCCTCAGCCATTAGGCGGGTTCCATTAGAAAAGCCTGCAGCATTCAGGGCCTGCTTCCTGGTGAGTGTGGCAAAAGATCTGCTCTCCTCTCTGCTGTGGAGGGCATTCTACCTGAACCGTATTCTGCTGGGGGCTGCTACTTCCTATTATGACTCCCGGGAAATGTCCACCCGGGAAGCAGAGGCCCAGGGCAGGCTGGTGTATGTCAGGGTCCCAGCAGCCACCGGAGGAAAGGTGTGTGTAGAGGCGAACTTCGGCACTGATTAAGTTCCTCTGATTCTCACTGGGAGCAGGAAGTACAGGCGTGCTGGGTTTGCTCCACCGACCACTGGGAGCCTATGGACCTTTGATAGTCCCCAGTCCAGCAAGGAATGGATGTTTAGAGTGGGTGACATCACCCCCCTCGACACCCTTTTAGATTGCCCTAGAGAGTGGTTCCTGGGAGCGGAGCCATACTCCTGACCTCACCAACTTATCCATGAGTACTCAGCCCTGGCCTGGTCTTTGCTGGCTTGCAGACTCCTGGCTCGTGGGTCCTGTGGTTTCAGTGATGCTGAGTGAGTAGAGAGGTGCTCAGGGTTCCAGCTGTAGCACCCACCGCTGGTGAGGAGAGTTTAGGGGATCCCCCACCCCTGAGAGATCCCTCAACTTCCCAGGTCATTCAACTTCTCAACTTCAGAGTCGGAAAGGGTATAAGACCATCCATTCCCTCACCTCCAAGCTTAGAGGTCTGCTGAAGTAGATCAGTGACTCATGCTGAGCTCTCTAGATCCCCCGCCCCCGACACACACTGGGCGCTGACGCCTCAGCCTCTTCTGCCCCTCCATGTCCTTTCACTCCAAGCTGGTGCGACTCAGCCCAGACTGCATCCGCTGCGTGGTTAGGTGTGTATGTCTCCTTCGCGGTGTGATGTCTGGTTTTTATTTAAATGGCTTGTGAGAGGAGGACAGAATTACGGCCCTCGAGGGAAGAGAGCAACTCTGGAGGCTAGGTGTGTCCGCCCCACCCCCATCCTTCCCTCCCACTGAAGCAAACAATTAGGGCCAGTTAGATTTCGTATTTCCCATTTTCTACTTCAACAGATATCTCCTATGGAAACTGATTGGCGTTTTCTGCCTTTGACGAGTAATAGCTCAGTCTTATTTCTAAGTGATCCCCATAAATCTAAATTACAGGCCGACACGTAATTAATGAGCAACACAGCCCATTGCTGATTTGTTTACTTCAAGCCTATGCCCCTCTTCCGAGGAGTCTTCTTTTTGTAAAAATCTCATTGTAGTCATTTATTGTGTGTACACGTGCCTGTGTGTGCATGTGCCAAAGTGCCACAATGCCCGCCCCTGTGTGTGCGGAAGGCGGAGTCAGAAGACAATTTGCAGGAGTCAGTGCTCTCCTTCTGCCATGTGGTATCCTGGGGATTGAGCTCGGGTCATTGGGTTTGATGATGGCAGGCACCCTAACCTGCTGTGTTTTATTTTATCATGGGGGGAAAGAAATAAGGAATAGATCAGGTGGCCCTGGCCAGCTGCCAGGCCACCAGGAGGCTCCTTCTGAGACCCAAGTTGCCCACCTGAGTGCAGATGTCTCTGCTTCCCTGGCCCCCAGAGCATCCTTTTAGGAGATGGATGCCGTCACTGTGGAGGTATCTGTGTGGTTCTGTCGGTGTCTACACTGTGTCCCCAGCCTAGAGGTGTTGTCCTCACGTGCCTGGTCCCCTCCTTCTAATGCCATGACGAAGCCTTCCCATCTCTCCATCCAGGTGCTTCTGTTTGTTGATCCCTCCTACCTGGTAGGTCCAAGGGACCAACCACAGGGTCAACCGGGATCAACCCATCAGCCCACTGTATAGCTCCCCACTACCCTCCATCGGGAACAGCAGCAGGATTGTGTGACATTTCCTTGACAGAAGTCAACAGGTCTCTATTCACTCCTGATGGGGCAAGAACAAGGAAAGCATCCCCGCCTAAGTTTTGTGAGTGACCCCGTGAGGTTACTGCCGTTATTCACAGAAGTGTGGGCCAGGGTTTCGTTTGTTTGACTGACTGGTTGACTTTTCAATTGCATGGGTGAGTCAACGTCAGATAGGTGTGGCAATCAATGTAAAGCCCACCGCAGCATGGATGACGATGCATGCAAGCTGCATCCCCAGAGCGTCCTGCACGAGCTGCAGGTAGCACAGCTGCTTTGAAATTTCCTTCTTCCCAAGCATTTTGAGTGTTTCCTTCTTCCCAAGCGTCCAGAGTGTTGTAAACCTCCCTCCCCACTCCAGGACAGAAAAAACAGTGACACAACACTCCTCCCCTCCCTCTGGCTCTTGCATTCGTTCTGTCCCCTCTTCTGTGACATTCCTTTGAGCCCTAGAAGAGGTCCTGTAGATGTCTGGTTATTTTCCTCTATCTGTGGCTGAGTCTTGGACCGCTGCGACACAGCAACGCTCACTTGCATTCAGGAGTTGGGACAGTTATGAGTCTCTGAAGCACAGTGCTGATCACACACACACACACATGAAATTTCCCTCCATGACTGACCAAGGCATAACACAAATATTTAAAAAGCAATTTAAGAACCGTGGCTGTAGCTAAGTGGAGGCCTTTCCGGGTACACCCAGATCCCTGGGTTCAATTCCCCCAGCACAGCATAAAACTGCACCTGGGTTAGCTCCTGTTTGTAATCCCAGAACTTACCTGTAAGTCTGGAACCACTGGATCAAGGCCATCTTAAGGTACATAGTGAGTTTGAGGCTGTGTGGGACCTGCCACAAAATAAATCGGCAAATTAATGAATGAAATAATAACAAGGAAATTTGACAGGCGCAGAACAGTGGCAAGGCCTCCCGACGGAAGCCTATGAGCTACTGAGCCACGGCTCCTGTTCTAGCTTACAGCACCAGGCCTCGGAAAGAAGGACTTCCTATCTAGTCCTGGCATCCAACAAAGTTGGGCAGTGAAGTCCTGGTTTGCTTCTCTTTTGCTGTGATAAACACTGACCAAAACCAACTTGGGAGAGAAAATGGTTTATTTCCTGTAGCTGCCTGCAGCTATGTTGAACGGGTTACCTGGGAAGGGAGCTGGGGGTGGATGGGAAGAACAGTGAGAAAGGAGTGAGACCAAGACAACGGTGCTGATCAAGGCTCAAATTGTAATGGCTGACTTTGAATTTAAAGGTGGGGGAAAAACACATGCCCCAAAATGCCAGGGTCTGTTCGGGACAACAGGTCCACTGCTCAGTGGGTCACAGGCTCAGTGCAGGAAGCTGCAGATCTGGAAGAACAATAGACTTCACCTAGGTCTGAAAGCTCCAACCTAGGTAGGCGGCTGTGCAAACACCGAGGTCTGAATTTCCCCGCTCAAGGGCTGGGTGGAAGGCACAATTTCCTTTTACAAAGTATAGTCCCTCACCAAAGAAAGGAGGAACTGAAGGAGAGGCCATGGAGAAGAGCTGTCTGCTAGTTAGCTCCCTCTGAACTTCAGCTGTCTTTGTTACTCAGAATGTCCATTGCCCAGGGATGGCACCACCTATGATGGGGCTGGGTCCTCCTGGTAACTAAGAGAATGCCTCATAGACATGGCCGCGGCCAACCCAATGGAGGAGATTCCTCCATTGAGGTTCCCGCTTCCTGGGTGTGTCAAGGTGATAACTGAAGCTATCCGTGACAGTGACAGTAGCCTTTATGGTTTGTGGGAACTCAGGGGCCTCCATGGCCAACAATTCACAGGAAAGTGCCTTCCCTGTTCTCACTCTGCCTTCACTCTGTCTCCTTAATCACTTCTTGATTCTTCTTCCTGATGTTCCCACATGGCATCTGAAGTTTCACCTTGCAGAAAGAAACCTTTATACAGTGGATGGGTAGGATGTCCAAACGCTACCACTCTCTCCTCCAAGAAAATGCCAATTGGCCTTAGACCGCTAAAGAGACATCGAACAAGAGATATTGGCAAGGTCCAACGGAGTGTGGCAAGATTCCTCCCCTGCATCGACTGTTTGGTCAAGAGAGCGATGCTGGGTCCAGCGGCGTGGATGGAATACGTGACCCCATGTAGCCGTCCATCATGCCGTCCATCCATCACGCAATCCTATTTCTCAAGCTACCAGCATCCTCATCCCGGAGTGTTCCTGCTGCTGCAGGGATGCTGGGCTTTTCCACACCCCAAATGGGCTCTGTGTGGCTGACTGTGGCTCAGCTCAGCTCTGGAGATGCAGAGCCGCAGTCCCACCTGCTGTGACTGCCAGCTTGGCAGTACTGAGAGGCTCCGAGCCGAGCCGGCACTGCAGCCATACCTGGCTGTCGAAAGACCCTGGGCTGAGCAAACTATCTTGGCTCCCAGTAGATGTTTTCCGCAGGAGAGAAATGTACACCATATACTCTGGGGAATAACTGCCTCCCTCTAGGACAAGCATATTTTTTTTTCCCTGTACTGTTTGATTTTTTACGTCTTCCATAAACTGTTGCTGCGGTTCTAAAGCCTTCCAGAGGCTCACTACGAGGCATTTGTCTTTCTCTCAATTCTCCCCCTCGGAACTCAGGCTGGCACAAATCTTGATACATTTGCCTTCTAGTCACCCTGACAGGATCCGCTGCCTCCCTCTCCCTTTCCCCTCTCTCTTCCTCTCCCCCATCTCTCTCATCTCCTCTTAGGTGATTTGATATCTTTGTGTGTGTGTGTGTGTGTGTGTGTGTGTGTGTGTGTGTGTGTGTGTGTTTAAGAACATGTTTTATTTTATTTTATTTTTTTATTTTCTATATTCTTTGTTTACATTCCGAAGGCTTTCCCCTTTCCCAGTTTCCCCTTCACCCTATGTCCCATAAGTCCTCTTCTCTGCCCCCCTTCCCGCCTATTCCCCCATCACCCCCTCCCCACCCCACCTTTTTTCTGTTCTGGTACTCTCCTAAAAAACTGGATCCAGTCTTTTCAGGACCAGGGTCCTCTCCTTCCTTTCTTCTTGGGATTTGATATCTTATAAATCTGATCCATATGCCAGTTTGATCATTCACATCTTGCAAGGCCCCTCCCATCTCATAAAGATTGTCCCTCTGTGATGACCAGCAAAGCCATTAAAGTCCCACGCTGGCTCTGACCCACGGTGACCCAACCTCTTTCTTTTTAAAGGCTCATTTGTTTTTACTGTATGTCTATGAATGTTTGCCTGCATCTATGTCTGTGTATCACGTGCATGCCTGGTGCCCAGTAACTGGAGACCAGAAGAAGGTGTCACGTCCTCTGGAACTGGAGTTACAAGTGGTTGTGAGACACCATTGAGGTGCTGGGTTCCAAACCCAGGTCCTCTGTAAGAACAAGTGTTCCTATGCTCCTAGCCTCTGAGCCATCTCTCTAGCCCTTTACCTCCTTCTTGACTCTTCTTGGGGCTGGAGAGATGGCTCAGTGGTTAAGAGCATTAGCTGCTCTTCCAGAGGACCCAGGTTCAATTGCCAGTACCAACATGGCAGCTTTTAAGAGTCTGCAACTCCAGTTCTAGAGAATTTGACACCTTCATACAGATATACATGCAGGTAAAATAAAAAATTGTGCATGTGCGTATGTGTATATGTATGCATGCATCCTCATCTGTGAACTGGGCATCAGACATGGCTTCTCTCATGCCAGGTTGCCTCAGCAATGACATTCCTTCCTGTATTGTCCTCCAGTCCCTGACACTCCTGGCCTCGGACAGTGGAAATCAAGCGTCTCTAATGGTACCTGTGAGCCAGTCCACGAGAGATCGGGTTTCCCGCATCTCGCCTTTCATCTGCTCTGCCTTTGTCTCGAGAGGCTGTATAGTTGGGCTGCTCAGTTTTTCTGTTCACCCCATAGGAAGTCTGATCCTATCTACTCCCTCATTCCACAGCCTCGCCATGCAGCCTGTGAGAAGCTCTTTCATTCCTTACTTTAAAGTCTTTTCCAGTTGTAGCAGTTGAGTGTGGGTCTAACCCTAATCATCCTGTAGAGGTCCATTACTAAGGCTGGCTTCTTTATGCTGGGCTGTGGACAGTCCCTTCCTCTGTATTAAAGGCTGCAGCCATTGGTAATATTTGCTATCATCTCCACCCTGGTGTCTTCCTCATTCCAGGTCTTTGAACCCCAAGAAGGGCTCTTCAGCATTGGCCTTGAAGACCTAACTGGTGCTCTCTCTGCCTTGCGCCCACTCAGATGCAAGAAACAGTAAGTCAACACATCCACCCCTACTTCCCCTTCCCACACCTCCCCTGCCAAATTCGAGGCAAGGGCAGATGATAATATCTGCGTGGCTTTTTCCAACTGGAATTCCCCCTTTCCGGGGAAGTCTTAGGGCAAATCTCTTTGCCCACAACAGAGGCTATGCCACAGCCTCCCCAATGTGCTCGCCTTCCTGTCCCATAAGTGCCATCTTCAGCAACTGCAGCACATTCTCTAGTCCACTAGCCATCTGGGGGTATCCCCATACTTATGAGGCAGACCCCATTTATCATACTACCCCATAACATGTAGAAGAAGGTAACTACCCTGGAAGTTCCCCAAAGATACTTGTATTAGTTAGAGTTTGCATTGCTGTGAAGAGATATCATGACCAAGGAAGCTTTTATAAGGACAATATTTAGTTGGGGATGTCTTACAGGTTCAGAGGTTCAGTCCATTATCATCCAGGCAGGAGCATGGCAGCATCCAGGCAGGCATGGTGCTGGAGGAGCTGAGAGTTCTACATCTTCATCTGAAGGCCACTAGAAGATTGACTTCCAGGCAGTTAGGATGAGGATCTTAAAGCCCATGCCCACAGTGACACACTTCCTCCAATAAGGCCACACCTACTCCAACAAGCTCACACCTCCTAATAGTGTCATTCCCTGGGCCAAGCATAGTCAAATCACCATAATACTCTTTGATAGATGGTAATTCAAAGTAGCTATGTTAATGAAGCGTCCACCCCAGGATGGTGACACTTCACAAAAGCTGCATCCCTGAAGCTTCCTGAAGCTTCCTGCACAACTTGCAGGTAGCTCTGCTGCTCAGTCTCCCCTCTCTAGCCTCTCTTAAGAGGCTTGTGAGTCTCTTAAGTTTCAGGAACTTCCTGAGTGCGGTATGTTTCCTTAGCGCCCTGTGTCAAATGTGCCTCCCTTCTCGCTCCACTATTCCAAAATGCATGGCCCTGGTGACAGCATCAGTTGGCACACCAACAGGGGTGAGGGACATTTCACAAGATTCCCTACTAGATGAGGAATTACAAGCAGTCAGTGCTATGGAGGGAAGGAGAATCCGCTTTCTCTAGGGGGAAGACAAGCTGTCCTTGACAGGTTATCCAGTCCCAAGCGGTCAGTCACAAGTACATATGGAAAACACTGAATAGTCTCAGTAGGCTCATATATAGATAAATAAATACGAGGCATGTATGTATGTATGTATGTATGTATGCATGCATGTTCAATGAATCTTAGAGGAAATGGGGATTAAGGAGGAGATGGAGAAAAAGTCTGGGGAGAGGAGGGATGTAAATGACATAAATATAGTATTCTCACATATGAAATTCTTTAAAAAATATTAAACCAGGTGCATTATGATGCATAGATACCTTTGATCCCAGCAGGTATCAATTGGGAGGCAGAAGCAGGTAGGTCTCTGACTTCAAGGCCAGCCTGGTGTACAAAATAAGACTCTGTCTCAAGGATAAAATAAAAAGTAAAAGCAAATATATCAAAATAATAAAATAAACAAATAAATCCCCCAGCCAGTCTCCCCAGAACTTCCTGTCCCAATCCTCAGATCGGAGCTTGACTCCTACGTGTGGCGTCTGAGAGTCCCCGAGGATTGTCTCTTTCCTCATCACCCATTTCACACCACTGAGTTCCGGAGAGGAGCCCTGCCCCTCGCCAGGGTGCAGAGGCCGACATGGAGCTGCCATGGAAGACCCTATGCTACAGGGCAGAGGGCAAGCCGTGTCCGCTGAAGGGACTGGAGAGCACTGGTCTCACCAGTTCATTCCTGCAGCCCAGGCCACTCCTCCCCGGGACAGACTTCTCTCCTCCCAGGACAGAGGTGCATACAGTCAGTACATTGTGGGGGTCTCGGCAGCCTTTGCTTTGGGGCTTCCCCTACATAACTATAAACCGCATATTCCAAGGAAGCAGTGGACCCCATGTGGGGAGAGGAGAAACCAGGGTTCTCCTGTCCACTCCTGGACATGGCTCCCGCTCCGCCCTGTAGCATAGGGCCTTCCAGAAATGGAGGAAACTCTAACTCAGCGTTAGTCCCTGCAGCCTGGCCAGGGGCAGGGCTCCTCTCTGGAGCTAAGCTGGTGAGAACAGACCCAGGCAGCTGAGAGCGGAGAGGATGAGGGGTGTGACTAGAGAGGAGCCCTGTCCACTTCTGATGGACAATGGAGCTAACTGGTTAGTAACACCCCTTCTCCCTCATGTGGAACCCCCTGCTCCCTCATTACCTGGAGGGCCCAGAAAGCTGGAAGCAGACCGGTCACATGTGAGACTAGTTAAGTGCCCTTCCGCTGTGGAGGCTGGCTGGCTTCCTGGCAGATGGGCAGAGGCATTCAAGGTGAGGAAGGGCCAGCCTTTTGCCCCAGTTTCAGGGCAGGACTGAGAAGTACCTGGGAGATAGGCAGCCGGATGTGGTGTGTGGGAGGTGGGGGAGGTATTCAGGTGGGGGAGGGGGGGTGCTGGGAGCTCTGCTCTAGTCAGGGGGGGGGAGGAGGGGGGGGGAGGAACAGCCCTGCTTGGAGCTCCAATGATTTTTTTTTGTTCTAATTAACATCCCTGAGAATTAAACCTCACACCCCACAAGAGCTCACTCCCCTGGGAGCACTCCCGCTCAAAGGCAGATTAAATATGAACCAGTTCCCACCCGCCCAGCACAGCCAGGGAGGCACAATCCAGAGGCGGAAGCTGTAATTACCAGCTGATTATGCGGCGAGAGTTATTAAAAGATAAAACAAAACATCTTCCAAATAAAAACAATCAGTGCCACACTGCTCCCCGGTCTGCTTAAAGAGCCCAGCTCTTTCTCTCTCTCTCCGCTGCCGCTGATCTGAGATTTCACACTGGCTATTCCTGAGCTTATACTGGGTGGCCAGTGCTGGGCAGGGAACAAGCTACAGCTGAGACAAGGAGCTGCCTGCCCTCCTGGGGATTAGAGTCAGGAGAGGATCTGACCTCTCGAACAAGGGTCACCACCTCTGCAGTGAGATCAAGCAGTGTACTGAGAGACATGAGGGAGGATAACAAGAAGGACTAACAGCTAGTATTAGGAGCTAGTACTTAACCTGACCCTGAGGAAGGGCCGCATGACTTAAGGATCAGGAGCAGAGTGTGCGAAGGGCTTGAGGTGGTGAGAAAGTGACTGATGGATTAACGATGGACGCGGGAGGTGTGATGTGTCCTGGTACTGAGGAGGCAGTAAAAGCTGGCCGAGGAGGAAGCAGCAGACAGTCCTGTGGGCCCTTGCCACGTCCTCAGTGCAGTTCTGGTGACTCAAGGTTTCCAAAGTCTCACTGTGTAAGTGACCCCATGCCATTTGGTTTATAAAATGACCCCCAAAGCCTCCGTGGATGTTAGCGTGGAAGCTTGGGTCCCAGAGAGGAGGCAGAAGGACCTTTCAGGCCAGATTCCATCTAGCTGGAATGTAGAGAGGGGGTTCAGAACAGAAAGGCCCCTTTGGAGATGGGTAGGCGTGGGGTTAGGGCTCACCCACACCTCTCCTGGGGTTCTTCTGAGAGGTGGAGAAGAGACAGAGGCTATCCCAGGAGCCAGCATCTAGACCCCAGATCTGAATCCTGTTCCACACGGCAGAAGCAAGCCCTCGGGACCCCTCCCGCCCTGCCTCGCTTCTCCCTGAGTGACTGCATTTGGCTGTGTTTATGTATTAACTTCCCAGTCTGGGCACTGAACCTCCCCCATCCCCCAACAGCTGGATGCTGCCCTTCAGACAGCTTCCACCAGAGCAGTACAACCAAAAGAAAAGCCGTGAACAGTGTACCCCTGTGGCTGGTGCGTCCATCTGTCCGTCAGTGCCTTTGGTGGGTAGGAGATGCATGATGCATAATGCTCATTCTGCTTTCTGTTGCCAAGGACAGGATCCTGCAGAGTGAGTGAGTGTCAAGAAAGAGGTTATTTGAGCTTGTGGTTGAGGAGAGGAGAGGGGAGGGGAGGGGAGGGGAGGGGAGGGGAGGAGAGGAAAGGGGAGGGGAGGGGAAGTGAGAAGAGGAGAGGAAAGGGGAGGGGAGAGGAGGGGAAGGGAGGGAAAGGGAGGAGAGGAGAGGGGAGGGGAGGGGAGGAGAGGGGGAGGGGAGGGGAGGGGAGGGGAGGGGAGGGGAGGGGAGGGGAGGGGAGGGGAGGGGAGGACAGGATAGAAGAAGGGGGAAGAGGAGGGGGAATAGAAGAGAGAAGGGAAGGGAAAGATGTAAGAGGAGGGGAGAGAGGAGAAAGATGTGGGGAGGGGAAAGGGGGTGAGGGTGGGTGAGGGGGAAAGGGGAGGAGGGGAGGGGACCAGCACCCCATTACATCCCACCTGGCCTCACCAGCTAAGCTCTCATTACCTCCCAAACAGCCCACTGAGCTATGAATCAATCCACAGATGGATTCTCTCGTGATGTGAGCGGCCTCATGGTCCAGTCACCTCTGAATACTGTCTTACTGAGGATCAGGCCTTAGCATGTGGCTTTGAGGGATTCCAGAAGGCCTTGCTGCAACTCCCAGTCCATCCTGGGGAGTTTCCTTCTACCAGAGCCAGAGCAGAGTGGGCAGGATGCCTGGCCTGAGGCTGGAGGCCTCCTGTCTCTCCGTGAGTGGAAAGGTGGGCTGGGAACCCACCACATGGTCTGTGTTCTGACACCTCTGGGATGGGAACTTAAATATCACCTCCTCCTGTTCCCGTCTGAGTATCCAAACGCAACTGTTCCCTGAGACATACTCTGTCACCTCACCAAGTATGATAGCACACTGTTGGCCTCACTGTCCCTGGACCTAGGTTCTGACCTAGGTGGCCTTGGTCATCTCACCCAGAAGAAGAGACTCAACAGTAAAGGTCCCCAGCCACAGAGACTGTCCACAGAGCCTGTGCCTGTGTCACACAACCCTCCAGCCCCCATAATGCTCTGCGCACGCCCCTCGTCTCCCGCTGTTCTCATTCCACTGAGGTCCCGATCAGCGGTCAACTGACCATCGCTCAAGTAGGCTTTTTGTTGTAGTTCTTTACATGGCCATGCTGAGAATTCTCCATTTTATGTTCCACTGCCCTTTTTCATTAAAATCCCACCTCTTTTTCCAAACTTCACGGCTCCCTGCCAAGAAGCCAGGCAGTATCTGAACACGGCTGCTTGGAGATTGCCACCACAAAGAGCAAATAGTCCCTGTCAGCACTCTCATGCACTGCCTCCTGGTAAGCCCAAGGACACGGAAAACACTTGGTAATGAGGCTGTACTTCCTCGGAAGTCCACAAACCTCTCTGACCTTCAGAAGGGACTTGCTGTCCTCATTTCTTCCAACATCTTTTCTGTCTGGTCAGCATTATAGACAGAGGCTGCCTCTCCTCCGATCCCCCTGCCTCCTTCTTCCCAGTGCTATGTTCACTGGCGTGCACCTCTGTTCCCAGTTTGTGTGGTGCTGGATTCAGCCGGGAGCAGACTGCACAAGCACCATGCTAACTGAGCCACACCCCCAGTTCGTAGCATGTAGTTCCTACTACCCCCCTTTACGCTCTGGGCAGACCTCGATACCAGCCCCACCCAGATTCCTTCAGATGCACAGATGAAAGACACATACATTAGCTTATTTTTAACATGCTTTTTGCTCAACAGCCAGACACTTCTAAGCCTCCCGAGGCGAACATGCCCTTATCTTCACTCCCAACTCAACACCTCTAAATCTTTCCTTTACTTGGTTGTACAGTTACCTTCTCCTTGTTCAGACCCCTAAATCTGCCCTCAGCTTAGAATATATAGATTTTTTTTCCCGAGCCATGTGGGATTTCTTCCTGCAGTTCGAAACCAAGAATTTCATCTTTAATTGATCTGTGCACCTTGCAAATCTATATGAATATCTTAATGGTACTAAAATTTTGGTTGTGAGATTCATATATTACAGAATGTATAGCTCTAACAGGACAGGGAAAGCTGGTCCTTCATATTTCCTCCTTCATGAAAGGTCTGCCAGATGGTTCTTGGCCAGAAGGCTGAAGACAGATGCTCCAGTGTTATAAGAAATGAGGAGCTGTCCAGGTAGTCAGCTGTATCTACAGTTGTTTGAGTTTGGGAAGCTATGTTGGTGCTTCCTATATACTCAGGCAATATTTAATTCATTCCTGGATTTCTGACAGGATTGAAGACAAGTTACAACCTCATAATCAAATTCAAGTTGTTTAGCACTAAGAGAGAGGTTATAGAGTGGAAGACACGGTTTTAAGATGGTGTTACAGACTAAAATCTAAACATAATTCAGGGACAGAATTATAACTCTTTAAGATAGGAATGATGCTAGAATACTTTATCAATTTAACAAATATGGTGGACTGGATGTTAATTTACATGATTGTTATGGTTTTGTACAATTTATGTCTGAGAGAAACTTTTTTTTTTATTGGACAGCAAAGGTGAGGTGTAGGGGGTGGTTCTGATGCTCTGACAGGAATCTGTGTGTGAACACCGAAATGAAGGTCCTACTCCTCAATTGGTTCTTGATCTATCAATAAAGATGTTAGTGGCCTGGGCAATGACCTGGGCAGAATAGGTGGGACCTCAGGTTTTCCTCGCAGGCAGGCTAGCAGACACACAAGGGAGGAGGAAAGGATTCTCTATGTTTCAGAGGGAGAAAGAGCCACCAGCCATGTGAGATCTAGGGCAGAAGGGCCATCAGCTGATTCCTTGACTGGGCCTGGGGAAGAGGCAGGAGATTAGAAACTCAGCTAAGCTGAGGACAGATTTAGTGTGTTGAGCTAGGACTAAAGGTGCATGTCTTTCATCCATGGACCCAAGGGAATCTGGGTGGTGCTGGTAGTGCTGTAGACCAGGAGCTTAAAGTGGGGTAGTAGGACCTACATGCTGCACCAGTTCCCTTCTCTTGTTGTAAAAGCCACAGTCCCACATGGGTAAGGTCCCACCTGCATGGCTTTGTTGGACTTTTATTGTCTTCCAAAGGTCCTAAGGAAGCCTCAGTCTATAAGACTATCATAGATATAGTTTGCATCTTCACCATATCTTACAATGGAAATTCAACTGGGTAGTTGGTTTCAAATGAAAAAAATGAACCTGGACCATGAGGACCAGACCTCTGGAAGACAAGTGAGAATGAGTCCACAACATCATGCAGTGGGGGTGGAGAGTATCTGTCTAACTCAGAAATACAATCCCCGCAGTCAGAGTTATGGGACCTAATGAGACTGGAGTCCTAAGTGCTGCGCCTTTAATTTCTTGGCTCTTCTCCCTGAAACATATTCTACAAAATGTGCCTGGGCCATCCATCCTCCCAGATGGCTTTTAAAGTGAAGCTGTTTGTTACAGGGAGGAAGAAAAGGAGGAGGAGAAGCTGGCAGGGGCCTGTGTATCTCCCACGGACAAGATGGCGGCCACAGTGCATTGGTGAGAGGGTCTTCTAGGGTGGAAAGCCCCAGGCTCACCAAGACAGAAAATTAATTCCAAGCCCAGCTGTGCTTCCTGATGCCTTTGGCTTCCTGCCTCTTCCTCAGACTGGACTGTAAGAGCTGTCACTCAAGGTGACTCCAGATGAGCTCAGCCATGTGCTTGCTGCTTGAGGTGAGAGGCATGGTTTCTTGGTTGCGACGTCTGCTTTGAAGACCCCCTATCTCCACGTGGCTTTTGGAAACACTATGGTTTGGGTCTGGAAGATTCCCCCAAAGACCTATATGTTATAAACTCTCAGTTTAGTTGGCCTTATTGGGATATGGAAGAGCTTTTAAGAGGTAGAAACTTATGGAAGGTCTTCAGATTACTGGGGATGAACACTCAGGCATGACCATAGAACCTGACCTCAGCCCTTCCCTCTCTTTCCCCTGCCCAGCTCCCGTACAAGCTCCCACCATGCTATGAGCCCTAAGGATGGGAGCCAGCTGACCACAGAACCTCCTACACAGTAGCCCAACTAAACCTGGTGTTTATACACCAATTATCTCAGTCCACACGGCGTCTGGTTGTTTCCTGTTTGAAGACTTAATGGGGAATTATCAAGAAGTTCACTTGCCACAGTGGGGGGCACCTGACCACCTGCTCAGGGGCCACAGCTCTGAAGTTGGCCCGGGTCAGACAGCAGGTTCTGACAGCTGGTCAGCTTCCTGTGGTGTCACCCCGCAGTGGCTTCACGAGCACTGTCTCCATGCTTGTTTTTCCTTATACATCTTTGGTTTTCTGATCATTGTAGCTTTGTGTGCTATGACAAAATACCCAAGCCAGGATACTTAGAAAGAAAAGAGCATGCTGTTTGGCTCACAGTAGTGGAGGCAGAAGATCCAAGCAGCCTGACCCCAGCTTTGCAGAGGAAATACCCACCCATGTCACCTCATAGCAAATAGCATCATGGCAGGAATGTATGTGGTACATGAGTGTGTGTGTGTGTGTGTGTGTGTGTGTGTGTGTGTGTGTGTGTAGGAGGTTAGGGCAGATGTCATATATAGAGATAGGGATCCAGAGGATGGCAAAGAGTCAGTTTGTCCCATCAGGGCTCAGCACAATAAGAATCCCATAAGAATGGCCTCAGTTTCTTCCAATGACGGCTCCCTCAGTGAACACATGAGGCCCTACCTTTTAAAGTTCCCAACAGTCCTAACATCACCACAGTGGAGCCAAGCTTCCAACGCATACTCCCTCTGGGGACAATATCCAAGCCCTGGCAGTGTGCATGGGACAGGAGTTCACAGTTAACTAATGCTGCCTTGCTCTGATCAGTACGGCCCAGTGCTTGCCCTGACAGAACACGTCAGTGCCTGTATAGCGCTCAGCTCCAGAGTGCCTTCTAAGATGGTGTATTAGTCCTCATGCTGCAGATGAGTAAACTGAGGCCCACATGCCTCAGCAGGGACCCACTGTTGCTGAATCAGAGCCTGGGTCAGTAATTGCAGGCTGGGTCAACCAGAATCACGTCATGGTGGGCTTCGGCTATCAGGCCAAGGGGGTAGATCAGTTCATGAGGACAAGAATTCCTGCCAGGCAGCCTCTGGGCACAGCTGAGATACAGGCAGGGTTGTTTTTTATTTTGTTTGTTCATTTGGGCTTTTTTTTTCTTTTTTTCTCTTTTGGCTCTCTCAAAGCTTAAACATTGTTGATGGTATAATAAAGAAAAGCTCTGAGATTTAAAATCATTCCAGACTTCTGAAACTTAGGAGACACAGGCTCCAAGTCCTGTTGCAAGAGTTGGAGCTGGAGCTGGAGAGTGCTCCTACCGGACAGCAGGAACCTCTCACACTCCTTTGCCTTTTGCAGTATAACCTGGGTAAGGAGGATCTCTTGCAAACTCTCCGTTGCTTCATGAGGCTCCTACTGCAGGGTTGGGCCACTGTCTGGGAACAGCTGTGTCCTGTGTGGAGCTGGTGAGCTGAGCTACAGCGACAGTTCCTCCATTAGAGCAGACATTCATGATACTGAGAAGGGCAGAGCACTGAACTGAAGTTTTCTCTTCAGCTCACAACCCACGACAGACACGAGACAGGGGCGCAATGCTCCATGCTCCAGGTAGGACTGATGCCACACTGGGAGCAGCGTTCAGCCGCACTGGAGGCCTTGTGCCTGTGGCCCTGATGGAGGACATGACGCCAGAGGTTCACTGGACAGGATTCCCTCTCCCAGGTTTCCTGCAGCAGAGCCTCGCCTCCCTGGTTCTAAGAGTGTGTGAGAGGGTTCTTGCTGACTGGTGGATACCCACTACTGTGGTACTATAACCCAGCTCCAACTGCTGCAACAGGACTCGGGACCTGCATTTTCTAACAATTCAGAAGTCAGGAATTTTTAGCATTCTTCCAATGCTCCAGTTCATCCTCACACTGAATCTTTGGAGAAAGCCTTGCAATCCCAGTTTCAATGAGGTGAAACTGAGGGATGGTCATGAAGTAGCTGAAACCCTGGCTGTCTCACTCCACCTTTCTCCATTATTCCTTGTTGTTTCTGGAGGAAAGAAGCAAGCAATGGGGTTTGGGTGAGGAGATGGTGTGGATTCTGCGTGTGCATGTGTGTGCACCCATATGTATGTGTACAAACGTGTACATATGCATGTATGTATCTATGCATGTAAATATGTGGGCACATATATTTTTATGCATGCATGTCTGCATATATGTAGGCATGTGTGTGTGCATGTGTAATTGAATGTGCACAAACATGTGTGCTTGTGTGTGCATGTATAGCTATGTATATGCATGAGTGCATATATGTAGGCATGTATGTGTGTGTGAATGTGCATGCGTGTGTGTGTGTGTGTGTGTGTGTGTGTGTGTGTGTGTGTTTAAGGAACACTTTGTAATTTTAGTTTCAACACACTTTCATTCTTTCATTAAACACCTACTGTGTGCCAGGATAGGTCTGCATGGGTCAGGAAGACAGATATCAGCTGGCAAGCTGATGATTCAGATGGGTAAATAAGACCCAACACAGACAGGGCATGCGAAGCACTCATCTGTGAGTGCAGGTGGGACAGGGAGCTGCTGACTCTGCAGGTGCTGCCCTCCCCCTCCTCCGGCCCCTCCCCTCCCCTGTATCTTGTCCTAGATTGTGAGGACAGGTATGCAGGGCTCTGGGAGCCCGGGGCTGGGCTCTGGTGGGGGACAGGCACGTTTGCTGGCTGGCAGGAAGGCAACAGAACAACTTCAGGCAAGCAACTGGGGTTGAGCATCCGATGGAGCCTGGCCCTGCTTCCCAGGATGCCAGCTGCTGGTGTCTGCTTGGCGGAGGAGAGCAGAAACTTGAGCAAGACACACCCAAAAGGTTCATCCTCTAATGTGTGCGAGAAAACCCCCACAATCCTCAGAGAACCTGACAGCGGAGGGACGTGGGTAACCGATGGCGCATCTAAATGAGGTGCAATTACGGAGCTATTAACATCAGGCTTTTGAGGAATTCTCGATGGCGTGGGGAAATGCTGATGATATATAGTGAGCTTAAAAAAAACTTCTGAATAGCTGAATAAATTCTATGATCCCAATTACATAAAATTCAATATGTGCGGGGAAAGATAAGGAGGGTGGGTGGGAGGGAGAGGACAAGAAAGGAGAGGGGAGAAGGAGGAAGCGGAGGAGAGGGAGGGGAGAGCAGAGCCCCAGCACTGTGCTGAGCCCCAGATCCACACTGCCCGCTGCCCTTCAGTGTCTATGAGGCCCACCATCTCCATCACACAGATGAGGAGGCTGAGGCGCAGACAGTCCACAACTTGTGTCACAAAACTGAGACACACAGCCATAGTTGAAAACCCAGGTCTGACTCAAGGAACCTTCTACATTCCCTAGGCTGTGGAAACTGAGGCAGGCTACAGCTGGGACATCTTACCTCCAGAATCAAGGTTCTCAGTAAGGCGTGAAAAATCTTCCAGGAAGTATGGCACCTACAGATCATGTCCCCTTTTTGAGGTGTCTGTGTGTCTGTCTGCCTACCCATTTCTGTGTGTCTGTTTGCCTGTCTACATTTGTGTATCTATGTGTGTGTGTGTCTGTGTATGAGTGTGTGTGTGTACATCTTTGTATGTGTGTGTGTGTGTTGTTGTGCCTGTGTATGAGTGCATGTTTGTGTGTGTTGGTGTGCATATCTCTATATATGCATCTGTGTACACACATACATGTGTCTGTTTGCACGTATAAAAGTTATGTGTGTGCTATGTGACTTCTGCGTGTGTTTGGCCACAGGTTTTGTCCTTTCTAAAGTTCTTTGTCTGTCACCCATTCCCCAGGTCTGACTGAGTCTTTGGGATTATTGGTGAATTTTCCAGATGAGGCACTGAGGTGCCGAGGAGGGGTGACCTGTTTGTTATGAGTTTCTGGCTAGCTGCAAATCAAGGCTCCTGGGGAAGAAGAGTCCAGTCCTCTGGATGAAGCAGGGGAGCAAAGATGACAGATGGGGGGTCCTAGCTGCAGGATGTCCCCAGCCACCACCAGAGGTACCTTAAGCCTCTACCTAGACCCTCCTAGCAGGCTCCCCAGAGTATCCACACACTCCCATCCCCTCTTCTCATCGACACAGCGTCAGATGCAGAGAGAGCCGGGGTTCTGGGGGAAAGGAATAATGCCAGGGCACTTGTGACCATCTAGGGGTCCCTACACCACTTGTCTGTGCTGCTCTATCCGATGCCTCCAGAAGGCTCCAGGCCAGGCTCTGTTTGTTTTCCTGAGGTGGGGGACACCCAGCCTTAGGCTCCCCTGAGCCTCTGAGGATCTTCTCTCTGGTGGCTTCTGGTCCTTCTATACCCTCACCTCCAGCCTCCCCCATGGCCTCCTGCTGTGGCAGCCAGGGAAGGCGGGGTTTTAGAGGCCAGACTGGGCTTTTTCCCTTCCTGATGCCAAAGATTTGATGCCTCCTCCTCCTCCTCCTCCTCCCCCTCCCCCTCCCCCTCCCCCTCCCCCTCCCCTTCCCCCTCCCTCCTCTTCCTCCTCCCCCTCCCCCTCCCCGTCCCCCTCCCTCCTCTTCCTCCTCCTCCTCCTCCTCCTCCTCCTCCTCCTCCTCCTCCTCCTCCTCCTCCTCCTCCTCCTTCTCAATTTTAAGATGCAGAGTGCGGGTCACAGCATCAGTTCTAAGTGTTTGCTCCCAGAAGGGGTGTTGTTCCGTATGCCGACTGAGCTCCCACCCCTGCCAAAGGCGAGCCTCATCTGCCTGGTTTCCCAGACTCTATTCACACTCGGTGGGTCTTAAATGACCCTGACCTCTAGCCCCAGTTAGGACACAATTCTCTGTTTTACAGAGAAGAGAGAGCCTGGGCAAACGCGGGGGTCCTGACTTAGGCTTCCAAGGTCTCGTCTCCTGTTTTTTTCACCACGCATTTGGGTCAGAGCTATGCCCACTCTGAACTCCTCCACAGCTCTCCACCACACTCTTCGAGAGGTGCCAAGTTCTCGTGTGACAGAAGACGACCCTGAGGTCAGGGAGGCTGGGTGGCCTGAGCGGCGCAGCAGGCAGCCTGGGCATCAGTGTCTTCTGTGTCCTTCCTTCTCCCACCCGAGGGTCTGATGAGGGAAGCTGCAGAAGTGTCAGAGTGGGTGGGTGTGGCCAGATCTGTCAGCACCTAAGTGGGACACACTTTAGCACCCACGGGCCTGGAGAACATGTTTCACACCCACTGTGGCCTTGTTCCACGCTTTTCTGATTTGGCGCTGCTGCACCAGCCTTCAAGGCAGAAGTTGTCACTCTCGATTTATACGGGAGGAAGCTGAGGCAGGGGGACCGTAGGAGTCATACATGGGAGACTCAGCGAGCAGGGAGGGAGGGAGACAGAATTTATACCAGATCCATCTACACAAAGTTCCTCTGCCCCAGATAGACACCGGTCTGTGGTCTGTGGGGGATGATCCCTGGAAACACCTTGTGCACGGGCAAAGGAACAGGATAGGCTGACCGCCCATGGTCGGCTATGCCTGCCTGTTGTGGGGTGCAGTCTGTTGGAGCCTGCTCCGCTCAGCTACATGGCCCTTCTGAGCCTTAGTGGATGGAGGCAGGCAGGTGTAGGGGAGACTGCTGTCTATTCTCGCCCCTCACTCTTGTGTGCTCCACAGGGTCTCAGCTCCCCAGGAGTGATGCTGGTGTTCACAGGCTTTTGGGGTATGTGTACTGTGGCTTGGGGGCTTCCCTGGAGCCTTGAAGGAAGGATACAGTCCCCACAGCCATCTGTCCCACTCATCCATTAACTTAGTCATTCATGTGATGGACACCAGCTGAGCATCTGCTTCGTACCAGGCCCGGGGCTTGGGTGCAAGGTTGGGCAAAGGAGGCCGAGCCTCCCTAAGACTCACGTTTAGGTTTAAGGCAGACAAAAGACAAATATAGCGTATTTAGGCAGCAAGTGTTAAATAGAGGAACAGGGCAACAAGACAGAGTTGTGGGAGGCTGGGACGGGGCTGTTAGCAGGCCAGAGGCTCCCCGCTTTTCAGCAGGGGTGCCAATGAAGTGTGAGCTGAGGTTTGGAAGCCGCTTCCTGGAATAGCCCATGCCTGTGGACAGGAGGCCTAGCAGGTGGATCTGCACAGCACTCCCCTGTGAAGCTCAGACTCTGTGATGTCCTCTCACTCACTGCGTTACAGGGCTGAAGTCTACTTGAGCTGGCTCTAATCTAAGCACGTGAGAGACTGAGGCAGGAGGATTGCCTCTAGTTCAAGCCAATCCTGAGCTGCATAGAAAAGTCTCTGTTTCAAAGCAAATAAACAAGCCAAAATAATTATTAAAAAAAAATTTAAGGCTTGAGAATCTAAGATCCTGATTTGGAACTCAATATTTTCTAGCGTTGGGACTATTAGGAGAAGGTTGTGACCCCTGGGAGTCTGAGGTTGGGATTTGAGAGCTGTTGGTCCTCAGAGCTTGCACCTCCAGTGCCGAGGCCTCTGATGCTGGAGAGGCAGCTTCTGGAAACTTCTATCCCTGGAGAGTGGGTTCTCCCAAGCACCTTGAGGTTTATGGGTAGGTGCTCTCCCTGTTAGTTATCTCTGGATATGTCCTTGCAGACACATTCCGAGAATCTCACCAACTTCTTCATGACTCTAAGTTCAGTTAGGTTAGTTCCCGAGAGTTGAATTTCGGTGTGGATTCAGAGAGCTAGGGCCCATTTTTATTATGGTTGAATATATATCATAAACATATATACTATAAACTTCACTATTTTTATTGTGGTTGGACGTGTATACATAAGCATACATACCACAAACATGTATACCATAAAGTTCACCTTTTTGACCATGTTTCAGTGATGTCTATGGTAGTGTTCGCTGTGTGCATGCTGGGAGTCTGATCTCTAGGACTCGGGCCTCGGGGAGTGACTCAAGCCTCAGAGATTGACTCAGTACCTGAGGACCCTAGTTCAAATCCCAGAACCCAGATACATACCAGTAATCCTAACACTCCGGCAGGGAGGTTGGGAGCAGTAACAGGAGACAACCTTGGGCTGCTGGCCGGGTGTGCTCAGGGAAGAATCAGCAAAGAGACCCCATCCCCAACAAGGCAGACGGTGAAGGCCAACCCCAGAGATTGTTATCTGACCTCCATGTAACAGGGGTATGTACACACACACACACACACACACACACACACACACCCCTCCGAAACTCCATATTTCCTCTTTCCCTAGCCCCTGGGGCCAGCATTCTACTTTGTACTTCTAAGAATTTGACTACTAAAAGCATCTCATACAAGCACTGGCCTGACTGAAGAGAGCATCAGTGTGTGGGAGGGGGGAGGGGGGAAATCACAAGACCAGTACATGGGGGTCATATGGTCAGCTAACCTAGAAGGAGTGAGCATCCCCCTTAATGACAGGCTGAGAGAGATGAGCCAGTGGAGAAAGGCTGGCACTTAATGACTTGAATGTGCACGAAATTTCCGCCACTACCACCACCGTCATCGTCACCATTACTGTCATCGCAAAAATTCACCACCACCACCATAATCATCAGCATCATTATCGCCATCAACATCATCATCACCACCATCAGCAGCATTACCATCCCCCTCGGCAGAATAGCATTTATGTATGGCCACGAGCGAGCCCTGTGCCCCTGCTTATACCACTGAGTAAGGCAGCCAGTCCAGGGCCTAGAACATGGCGGACAGATCTGCTGGCTGGAGAGCTTCACGTAGGAACCACCAGTGGTGTTTGTTTTTTAATCCTTTCGTGCCTTCGAAGTGGTGTTTCTGACGTTTCGGCGGGTTCTTGGCATACAACGAAGTGGAACTGAGAAAGCGCAGCTGGAGTTAGCAAGCGTTGGCCTGACTCAGAAAAGACAGCTCTCGCCTGGAAAGATTGCTCTCCGCGTGGAGGCCGGGGATGACACAGAAAGTCGGGTGGTCTTTCCTGCCATGACTGTCCCCATTTGACACAGAGAAGCAAGGTCCTGGAGAAGTCCAGTGATCTGCCCAAGGTCAGAGAGCAGCTCAAGCCCGAGGCTGGGGGCCTAGAAGGAGGACACTGGTATGGAAGCAGGCACTGGGGAGGGCAGCCGGGAGAAGACCCAGCTGGGCCTGAAGCTGGGGGGGGGGTGAGAGGAGGGGTCCGGGTTTAGTTAGCTACACCCAGGCTTTCAGTCTTCTGGGTTGGAATTCTCTAGAGGGAGCTGCAAGGTCCTGAGGCGGTTTCCACTCCAACCCCAACAGATGGACGCACTTCAGGACCAGGTGGGGGTGGGTGGGAAGAAGCGGGTGTTTCTGGGGTGACCTGTTCACTTGATTTGGGACCCTCCCCCTCCCCCCACACACACCAGAAGCCTTTCTTTATAGAGTGTGTGGCTGTGCACTTATTTGTGGGAATCTAAATCCTGCCTGTTCCCACCTCAGCTGGGGCTACACGGGGAAGAGCGTGTGACGTTTTGATAAGTTCTAACACAGTGGCTAAAGGTTCTTAGTAAAAGTTCAGGGCAAACGAATGAACTCTGAACTTCTCACTGGGGGTCCTCCAGGATCAGCTTACGTCTCTCTGAGACAGTGTCCCCCACAGGACCTAAGTTCGCTGCTTACCTCAGAGTCTGTACCTAAGAGCCATCAATAAATACCTGTCTTAGGGAAGAGGCCAGGGGTCTTGGATGTAAAGGAATCGCTGACTCGGCAAGAGCCAGGCGCTGAGCTGTGCAGAGTTGAGCAGTTCCACCCACGCAGACATCTGGCTCCCGAAATATCCACGTCTCCCGGGCTCGCACACACGCAGAGCCCTCGCAGCTGAGCTGACTTGCCTTTTCTCGCTCAGTGAGGCAGGTCTATTTCTAAAGCCATGAAACAGGAAATGAGCTTCTGAGGCAGATGGGAGGACAGAGGGCTGATCTCCCTGGTTCTGGATTGTGGGGGGGGGGGGCGGGGGGAGGTCCTGTCCTTCTAGGGATGCTTGGCTCACATAGAGAAGTCACAAGGGACTCACATCCGTGACACTGCAGTTCTTAGCTCACGACATACGGTGCAGCTGGCAGGGCTGATTGGCAGGAGGACCTAGCACTCAGCAGCAGCAGCAGCAGCAGCAGCAGCCAGGCCCTGGGCCCTTTGTTCCCAACATCCTCACTCCTGTCAGAGATTTTCCCTTTTCTAGGCGGGAGATAGTAGCGACCAACAATTGTGTCCAAAGGCAAGTTGAAATTGAACACTTGTGTGTCTGTGTCTTTTATCCACGGATTCAAGGGAAGCTGGTTGGGGGCCGGTCACACGGCCAGTTCTCAGAGCTTAGATGGGCTGTCAAAAGCTACACACAGCCGGGCGTTGGTGGCGCACGCCTTTAATCCCAGCACTTGGGAGGCAGAGGCAGGCGGATTTCTGAGTTCGAGGCCAGCCTGGTCTTCAGAGTGAGCTCCAGGACAGCCAGGACTACACAGAGAAACCCTGTCTCGAAAAAAAACAAAAAAAAAAAAAAAAGCTACACACAAGAGAGACCAAAGAGAGGCTTGGGTCTGAGTCACACCCCGTTCCATTTAGGAAACATGACCCCAGAAGTGTGTCCCCAGAGGTATGTCAGCCTGGCTGTGTCCCTCAGTCACACCTTGTCACCCAACACTCAGCTCAGACCCAGGAAGCCGCGACACACAATCCCAAGAATACTCCGAGGCTGTTACCGTCCACCTGTGCATATGACTCAGGGTTCTCAGCAGAGTCAGCAGGAGCAAGCAGGGTGGCTTCCTGGAGTGACGGGGGCCTTTCAGAGGCCATCAGGCCCCAAGGACTCCTCAAGAACGGAATGAGGTGCCCTTAGGAAGAAGGGCTTTGGTGGGGACTGTCTTGATTTAGTTTCTGGCTCTGTATGTCTTGTTAGGGTTTCTATCGCTGTGAAGAGACAACCGAGACCAGGGCAGCTCATAAAGGAGAGAGCGTAATTGGGGATTACAGTTGAGAAGTTTAGTCTGTTGTCATCACCGTGAGAAGCATGGTGGTGCACACGCAAACATGGCGCTGGAGAAGGAGTCAAGAGTTCTAGACCCTGATCAGCAGGCAGCAGGAAGACGGAGTGAGCTCCTGGGCCTGGCTTGAACTTATGAAACCTCAAAGCCCACCCCCCAGTGACACACTTCCTCCAACAAGGCCACAGGCCCTAATCCTTCCAAACAATGCCACTCCCTGGGAATCTAATGGGGGCCATTTTCATTCAATCCCACCACCCACCACCGTGTGTTAAAATATCCAGACAAGAACAACTTATGGGAGAATGGGTTGTCTCAGCTCCCAGCTCCAGACCATCATTTAGGGGAAGACACTGAGGCAAGGGCTTGAGGCAGCTGGCCACATCCTATCCACAGTGGAGACGAGGGGAATGCAGGCAAGCAGGCTCACTGCTCGACTTGCTTTCTCTATTCATATACGACCCAGGTCCCAGTTTGGTGACCAGGAAAACCCCTGCAGATCCACAGGCCAACCCAATCTAGAAAATGCCTCTGGGAAACTCTTCCAAGTGACTTTGGGGCTTTGTCTAGTTAACAGTTAAAAATCATCATCATGGGCGTGCCCATGTCCATCACTTACCCAGCAAGAAGGTCTGGGGTCTCAAGTCTTCCTGGCCTACAAAAAGAGCTCCTTCCTCTGCAGTCTTTTTTAAGGTTTTAGGGGACTGGGTGATAGCTACCTGCATTGCTGAGCACTCTCTGTGTCCAGTCCAGGAACTCAAACACCTTCTCAACACTCACCTTCCTAGCTGTCTGGGCCTCTCCTAGCCTAGCCAGGGTATAATGTACCATTACCATCTTGGGGCCTCGGGCGCAGAGCTGGAGCTCCTGATCCTTGAGGGAGGAACAGGTTGGAGGGACCAGCTGGGTCTCAGTCATTTCTCTCTGGTATTCTCTTCTCCACCAGGACTTCAGGGGGCCAAGGAGGAGGGGACATGGCTGCCCTCTTGGGATGCAGGTGACACCCTGCATCATGAAAGGAGGAGGAGGAGAGGAAGAAGAGGAACAAGGAGGAGAAGGAGAAGAGGAGGAAGAGGAGTAGGAAGAAGAGAAGTAAGAGGAGGCAGAGGAGGAAGAGGAGGCAGAGGAGGAGGAGGGGGAGGAGGGGGAGGAGGCTGTGCATAGGGCTATGCATAGGGACGTGAGGACTGACCAGTACGTCATCTCTGGAGAGGTAGCTTTGTGGGTGAAATGTCCTTAGTGAATGCCCCCACACACACACTAAGCTGGCTGTGATGTCATCAAGAAGGTAGGAATCATCACCCTGCCTGATATGACCCCAGCCAGTTTGGGAATCTTATCTGCTCTAAGAGGTAGTAGAGCCAGTTGTTTAATGTTCTTTCCAGGGCCAGCTAGCTGAAGGCAGATTGGCAGAAACAGCAAGACAAACCTAGCCTCAGCACGGTGGAGGGACGAAACCCCCCTGTCTTAGTTAGGATTTCTAGTCCTGCATAAATATCTAGTAGGGGAGGAAAGGGTTTATTCAGCTTACACTTCCACATTGCTGTTCATCACCAAAGGAAGTCAGAACAGGAACTCAAGCAGGTCAGAAAGCAGGAGCTGATTGATGCAGAGGCCATGGAGGGATGTTTCTTACTGGCTTGCTTCCCCTGGCTTGTTCAGCCTGCTCTCTTATAGAACCCAAGACCACCAGCCCACAATGCCCCACCCTGATCACTAATTGAGAAAATGCCCCATAGCTGGATCTCATGGAGGTACTTCCCCAACTGAAGCTCCTTTCTCTGTGATAACTCAAGCCTGTGTCAAGTTGACACACAAAATCAGCCAGTACACCCCCTTCTCTTCCTCCATCTTCTCTTCCTCCTCCTCTTCTTCCTCCTTCTCTTCCTCCTCTTCTTCTTGCTCCTCTTTCTCTTCCTCTTCTTCCTCTTCCTCCTCCTCCTCCTTATCATCATCATCATCATCATCATCATCATCACCACCACCATCACATGTCAGGGGAGGAGGCTCCCTGCAGTCTCTCCAGTCTTCTGCAGTTCTTCCTTCAACTTTGCTTCCAAGGCTGGCCTAGCTCCCTGTGCGTACACAGCTTAGCCTGGGTTAGAAGACTGGTTTTGTCCCAATACACACATGGCCTAGGGTCACTGAGCTGGTCCTTTCTGTCTCCTCAACTCCTCTAAGTTCCCTGATACCATTTTAGAACCAACTGTGGGAGTCTCCTCTGTCTCACTCAGCTCCCTGGTATAGGTAGGCCTGGGGCCCCATCCCTTTAAAATGACCACCCCTCCCTGTCTTCATCCATGCTCATAGAGCCTTGCCCTGGCTTCCTCAGTGAGGGCTGAGGGCAGCACCACTCACAACTGCCAACCAAGACCCAGAGCCCCAAGATGCCCAGTCAAAGTGGTAAACCTGAGAAAAGATCAAAGCCACGGCTGTCAATTAAAGCAAGCTGTGTTTGGCGATGGAGCTGCCCAGGACTGGCCAGCCAGCTGTCTCACCCTAAGTCAAGATTTGAGAGAACAGCTCCCGCTGGCCCCTTGAAGTCCTTTTCATAGGAGAGATAAGTTGTTCTCAGAGGCAAGAGCGTTGGCTATTAGAAAGACACATTGTTAGAAAGATACGTTGTTAGATACAATGAAACGGAAGGAACAAAGGTAAGGATATAAGTCATGTGAATGGGGTCACAAATTTAGTGTAGGCTGGAAAGCGTTTTGCAGTTTACATCAGATCTAAGAAACAGGAAGCTATTCTTAATTACGAATAGAAGCCCGAACTCACACAGGGCAAACAGAAACTTATTTGTAACTGTCTTAACTGCAAACAGAACCCTTAACCTGCAAGGTATAATGTTCTTGTTTCACAAAAGGAAATGAGCAGAGCAGGTTCCTAGCCTGTTTCCTTCCCTGAAGAATGGGGCTGGTACCCTGGCTCAGGGTTATACTGGCTCACGGTTACACTGTCACACTGAGTGAGTACAGAGTAATACACACAGAGGCCAGAGGTCAGCTTTGGATATCATTCCAGGGAAGCTATCAACCTTGGGGTTTTTGGAGACAGTCTCTCACTGGGACCTGGGACTTGCTAGTTAGTCTAGGCTGGCGGGCCTGTCCCCACCTCTCTCTGCCTCCCCAGCACAGGATTTACATGGGTGATTTATGTTGGTCTCATGTCCTTGTGTGTATGTAGCAAGCACTTCACGACCTGAGCCATCTCCTTAGCTCTCTGACTCTTTTCAGAGCCACGAGATCCCAACATCAGGCTAGAGTACGCGGACCAGAGCCAGGCCACCTAGCCAAAGGGCAGGCCTTTGACTCCAGAGTTGCCTACCACGACTAGCCAACCAAAAGAATGTCCTCCTGTTAGATACACGAGTGCCGGGTCCCAGATCGTGAGGCTTAGAGCTTCACCCAGAGGAGCTATTGTGTCCAGAAATAAATTTGCAAAGCATACCCTGTGCCTGCCACGGCCGATGCTCGGCGTGGGCCACCTTCCCGCCCTCACTCACAGGAAGAGCAGTCACAAGGGTCTCGTGTGTGTATCGGCTGTATGGACCGTGGGGGTGTGAAAGCGGTCTGAGGTGAGTTCCGAGGACCCACTGCCTGTGGGATGTGAGGCGTTGGGGGTAGATTGTCCTGCATCCCGGATGGCCAACTGTTAAACTGCCTGGCTCCGGAAGATGGAGGAGACTCATCCTCGAGTCTGCGTGGACTCATTGGCAAGGCGAAGATGCATCTTCCACAATTCACCCCGGCAGACTCCCGCTATTTGTCTCAATAAACGCCAGGGAGGCTTTTTCTTCCCCTCTCTTTCTTTCTCTCTCTCCTTGCTGTAACATGCTCACAGAGCGGTGTGCAGATATGAAGGATGGATACACGGGGAAAGCTTGTTTTAGAGGTTTCTAATAAATCTCGTCAGCTGTGTGCCCCACTGAGTAGAGAGGGGTGAGGCAGGGGAATGGAGGAAGGCTCTGGTCACCTGGGGGAGGGGACCACTGGAGGAAGGGAGGTGGAATACCTATGGTAGCCACGCCTTCAGCTCGCCCTTCCCCCAGGGCCCTGCTCTGAGCCCTCAGCGGGAGCCCTGTAGCCATCTAATGTGTGTGTCCCCGGTATGAGGTTACCCCAGAACCTGTTCTTCTCTCCCTCTCTAGCCCCCGCTTGCCCAGGTCTCCATCCTCAGCACCAATACCTAGCTTTTTTCTAAGCCCATGTTCCTCCTCCAAAATCTGTCCACACATTCATATGAGCACCCCAGGGGGAGTACCTCAGGGCCCAAGGGGACCAAGCAGCAGCTGTTGGGCTAGCTTGGGATGGATAGAGGGTCTCTAGCTTGCAGAAGTTGTGTTTTATAAAAAGAGAGGCCAGAAATATGTTTGGTGGAGGCGCTGTAAGGTGTGGGGGAAGAGGGGCCCAAGTGGATGCATCCCTTTCCTGTGAGGTCCCAGCCACATGGATGGGGAGAGAGAGAGAGAGAGAGAGAGAGAGAGAGAGAGAGAGAGAGAAGAAGAAGAAGAAGAAGAAGAAGAGGAGGAGGAGGAGGAGGAGGAGGAGGAAGAGGAGGAGGAGGAGGAGGAGGAGGAGGAGAAGAAGAAGAAGAAGAAGAAGAAGAAGAAGAAGACGAAGAAGAAGAAGAAAAGAAGAACAAGAACAAGAAGAACAAGGAAGAGGAGGAGGAGAGGCTGGCCATGAACACATGGAGAGAGAAGGGAGAGGGGGGAGGGGAATAGGGAGGGAGAAGAGAGGAAGGGAGCAGGAGCAAGAGGAGAGAGCAAGAGGGTGAGGAGGTGCCAGCAGCCCCTTTTATAGTAAGTCACCTGGTTGTTGCCAGGTAACTGTGAGGCGGAGCCTAGATGAAATGCCAACAGATGTGGCATGCCCTGGGATCAGAGAGACCTGTTTGTGACAACAGAGCCAAGATTGAGCTAAGGAGAGGACCTGCTCTCCTGCCCTACAAGTGACAGTGTGGGCTGGCCTGAGGATCCCGCCGTGCATTGCTGTTCCTGCCCTCCTGGCTGCCCCCATAATGAGAGGCGACCTAGCATAGTGACTGGAACCCGCGCGAACTTCCGTCAGCCTGGGTGTGGACTGTCTCAGCCCTCCACAGCTGCGTGGCCTGCCTTCCCTTTGGCCAGCCTGCTTGTCTTCTTAACCGTATACATTGGATAAAAACCATCTTTCAGTCTGAACCTGCAATTCCCAGACTGCCACACTCCTGAAAAAGAATATTTGCTTTCCCCTTTGAAACTGTATTTAAAACCAATTTGATGGCCTGACCAGGTCCAAACCAGATGAAGTTATTCATAGTCTACCCTGGGACCGTGCCAATATGTAGCTGTGCCGCTGGGTCTGGGAAGGCTGGAGTCTTCAGCAGCACCTAACAGCATCAGTCAGCCGACTCTAGGGCAACCCTCAGTTCCTCCAATAAATCAATCATAAGGACAAACAGAAATCGGGAGGCAGAAAATCAGTGTGGAGGCCGTAAAGGATGTATCCGCCAATCACAGCTTGGAAACCAGAGTCAAACAAGCTGTAAGATACAAGGACCAGGGGAGTTCCCTGCCTGCAGCTGCTGTGTGGGGCCTGCCAGGAGAGAAGCCTGGCGATGCTGCTGGGTCTAAGAGCCTTTAAGGCAGGGGCATGGTCATCTCCAGGGGCCCAGGGTCACAGGAGAGGAGCCTGTGCAGGATCCTGAGGCACCCACTGAGTAGTGACAGGGGGATTGGCTGGGGAGGAGCTGAACCAGGTGTCAAGCTGCTGGTGTTTAGAAGGAAGGGCAGAGTGGATCATGGGTAGGAGATGAGGACCCCTCCCCTCTGAAAATTCCTTAGCAAGGACCTCAGGGAGCGGCTGCACCATCAGCTGGGGGGCTGCACAGAGACCGGAACCGTCAGCTGGACTCACACTCCCCTCAGCACATGCACACCTTCGGGCAAATATTCAAGCTTGTGCCCGGATGAGTGGCAGGGTGCTAGCATCTCCCTTCCCTCCTAAGGAGAGGAATCCTGCTGCAGAACAGGTGACCAAGCCCAAGTAAGGAGGGATACATAGACCCCTGTGCAGGACGGGACTGGACCAGCAAGAAGTAGGCTGGCACTCAAGGAATACGCCAGACACCTGTCCCTCTGGCGACTGTCTACCTGGGACCTGGGACAGAGGGAGGAAGTGAGCCAGTGTGAGCCAGTTCTCTCTCATCCACCAGCAAGCCATGAGACGCTCAGGAAGACCTCACTGCTTCTCCCACTCCTGTCTTGTGAGTTCCTCGGGTGTGGAGGCCAAAGTCTAGGCCCTGGGAGGTTTGGCATGGGCCAGGTCTTGTCGGAGATGGTTTTGGGCACTGTGTATTCAGAGGCCCACAGAAAACAAACCACCGTCTTCATCAATGAGGTATACACACCTGCATTAAGCCAGTCCGAGGCAGCGCTGGCTCAGGACAGTTGAGTTAGTTTAGTGTTAGGCTGTCGCAGAGAATTCTGGGATATGTAAGTCTGTCTCTCAGAGTTGTTGGAGAGTGCGGGCCTGAATCCTGACGCAGTCCGCAGTCAGCCACCCAGGAAGCCATCCTGAATCTACATCACACGGAAGACTGCAGAGATTCGTACCTAGCTCCTGATCAAAGCGTTCCCGAAGCCTACCACCGGGCTGATCTAGTCCCACGGGCGGGTACACGTTATTGTTTTGAGAAGTTTGTGCATCTTTTATGTTTCTAGAAAAGAAAAAGATTCTCCCTCGTGCCGGCCTGTTTCTTTTTTTTGGATCTTTCCTCTCTCATCCTCTCCTCAGCTCAACTGTGAGTCCCTCTCCATGTGCTAACCCCCTCCCCCTGCTTACCTCAGAACAGACACTTACCTAGGATCCTGGAAGGGTTCTTGATTTCCCAAATTTGCACACTGTGGCTCAACTCCTGATGTGGTTGTGTTTGGAGAGAGTCCTTAGGAGTAACAGCGTTAAGGGAGGCTCCCTAGGTGGGGCCCCAATCCTATAGGGCGGATGGCCGTTTAAGATGAGAGCACACCTCCCAGCCCCCCTTCCCACCCACACATGCCACACCCAGGAGAGGCCTTGCAATGACCCAGCAAACAGGCGGCTGCAACAGTCCAAGGACAGAGGCTTCTGAACTGCCTCTGCTGCAGCTTTCTCCAGAAACCGGAGCCTCCAGAATGGGGAAGGGACAGCATCAGTCACAGCCTGCAATCTTTTAATAGCTTGGTTGACTGCCAGCATCAAACCAATGACAGGGCTCAGTCCCGTGAAAGCCTGGACCTCGAGAGTGGCCTGAAGACAGGAGACTTCCTCCCAGAGGGATCAGGGAAGACTTAGAGGGGGCAGGTGACACCGGAAGCCAGCCTTGGAATAGAGCTGACAGTATGACTGGTCGAGGGGGAGTCGGGGAGCGGGTGGCTTTCACGCACAGAAGATGCAGGTGACGCTGCATTGATGTGGAAAGGTAATTTATATCACACCTGCAGTGAGACTCATGCTCAGCTGAGGCCAGGGGTCAGAAGTGCCCAGAGGTCTCCATGTGATCAAATAACATACAAAGGGGAGAGAGAGAGAGTACTCTGTCCTGACACTAGGGGACCCATCAGAAGCCTTCAGCACAGAACAAGCCTTGGCCTTTGAAGTCACAGCCAGTAACATCTGAAAGTCCCTGGGGCTCCAAAAGGCTTGAGCCAGCAAACTCAGCACTGGCTGTTGACTTTAATTGGGTAGTAGTTAATAGACTTGTTTGAACTCCAGTTACACAAATAGGCTGATGGTTTCATGAGGTCCTTGCAGGTGACAGAGCAGAGCCAGCGGGGGAGGACATGGAGCTGGGGGTGGGGGGACAGCCAGCCTTAGGGACTATGCTGTCTGACGCAGAATCCCCATGTCACACGGAATCAGGCCAGGTCCTCCAAAGGGACAGGGAAGCGGCCGCCTCCACGCTAGCTTTCATCACCATCTGTGTCTGACACCCCCTGACTCCCCATGGCTTCTGCTGGAGACTCACACAGAGCCCTGGAGATCAGCCCCAGATAAAGCCTAGCCTCTCTTCCCCCCTGTTACTCCTTCACAGCTACTTTTCTCATTGTTTGGAATGGCTGGGAGGCAGCCACCGTCCCCGCCTAGGTGAAGTTGTTTATAGCAGACCTCAAGCCAGTGAAGCAGTCAAGGCAGTTGGGCTTCTTGGGTGTCTCGGTTCCCGCAGTGAGACAGGGCTGGCCTTTAGAGAGCTGGTACATCAAGCGGGGGTCCGGGGGTCCCGAGGTGTGCCCTTTAACTCTCTCCCTTTGCATCCTTCAAGGCCTATCAATAAGATCCCGAGGATGGGGGGAGCTGCACCCTTACCTGCTGCCTTGTGGTGCCAGCCTGCACACTCTCCTCGTTTGCTTGGTGGGAAGCAGGGGCAACAGGGCCTTGGAAGGCTGGTCCCTGGAGCGCCGAGATGCACCTGTCACAGTTCAGAATCCAGGAGGTGAGAGCTCGATCCCCCAGTTTGAGACATAGTTCCCAAGCTTACAGGCTTTCTGAGGAGAAGAAGAATGTGCTGGACAGGCAGGCTTAAGGCCACCAGGGAGACCGGCCTCCATCCACTGAGACTCTCATCACTCCTTCTCATTGGCCCAGAGCTGTATGCAGACCAGGCTGGCCTCGACCTCACAGTGATCTGACTGCCTTTGCCTCCTGGACACTGAAATTAAAGATGTGTGACACCACACCCAGCTTCCCTTTCCTGTTTATAGAGGTGAAACTCTCTTGAGATTATCAAAAGCCATGCTGACTGATCTGAACATCTAGCCCAGTTGTAGAAGGGTGCAATGGGACGTAGGCTGAGCCTTATCCAGGTAAAAGCTGAGACTGTGGTTGGCATATTGGTAAGTTAGGCTCTCAGCAGATGACTCTGGGCTCTGGCCCTTTCTACCTCATGTATGGCAGAAGAGGACTTGGAGAGAGAGAGAGAGAGAGAGAGAGAGAGAGAGAGAGATTGACATATGATGGGTGGTGAGATAGCTCACTGGTTAAAGGCACTTGGAACTAAAGAGGTCAGCTCAGGACCTTTGGAAAATTCCACCAGTCACCCCTCCCCTCCTGGAAGAGAGAGGTCATGAAGCACATAGGCTGGAAGGGAGAGGCTGGTTAAGCCCCTACCACCTCATTCCCTAAAGACCAATTTAAAGGGCACTCTGTTCCACCAATCACATTGTACCTAGTTGCTGATGCTCTATGAAGCCCCTAGAAACTATAAAAAACTCCCCAAATGGGATCCCAATACCCTGGCTTGTGGCTTCTCCTTTGGGTGCAGGATGACCCCAGTGCGCTGGAACAATAAATTCCTCTTGCTTTTGCATCAATCCCCGGCTCCAGTATCTGGGGACACACATGGTAGAGACAGAATCAACTCTTGCATGTTATTTATATGTGTGCTGTAGCATGTATGTGACCACTCATGGCTACACACACACAAAATAAAAATGTGTAATTTAAAAAAAATATCTAGCATATGCTGATAGATGGTCCACTGGGTAAAGCATTTGATTTAAGAGCATGAAGACCTGAGTTAAAATCCCCAGAGCACACATCTGTAACCCCAGCATCTCTAGGCAGACACAGAGACTGCCAGAACCTCCCAGGCCAGTTTGCCTGGCGTTCTCAACAGGACAGCAGAGACCACTCTCAGACAAGGTAGAACATGGGGACTGAGACCAGATGTTGCCCTTTGACCTCCACATGGTACAGTTTGCTTATACTTACTGCTTATATCTGGTTTTTAAAAGGACTGGAAACCCCTCCCTGCCAGTGCTGCAATTAAGGCATAGAACATGCAAGATAAGTGCCCATGTCCAGATGTGTATAGTTAGGCCACAGAAACCCAGAATATTCACAGCCCAGCTCAGTGTAGGAGCCATGGTGCACCCGGACTCTGAGTCTTCAGAGACTCAGGGTCTCAGGATGGCCAGTATCAGGGCTGTAGCCACAGGGTCTCATGAAAAGGTCTACATTATCCTTGTCACCCAGAAAAATGGTGAAGAGGCAGGGAGCCCAGCCCCAGGAGTCTTGGCCATGACATTGGTCAGATTCAGAGCTGTTGTCTGTGTCCATATGGGGTATGTGACACAATGGGGAGAGGGATACTGTATTCTCATCCGCCCACTAAGGTTGCAGGAGAGCTAACCTGTGAGTGTATTTGGATCCTTGACATACCTGACTGCCTCCCCTTCCTCCCATACTTCCCACCCTGCTGATGAGCAGCTCACATTGAGTCCTGTTAAGGACATGGGCGCACCATCAATAACTTTTCCTGGCTTTCACGGTAACATGTAGACGTTCGTTCCAGTTCGGGGCTGTGGTAAAAAGCATCCCACATCTGTCTCTGATGCCGAGGATGCTGACTCGAAGAGTCTCTCCTTCCTGGGTTACTTGAACACAGCTAGAAGCTGGAACTTGAGGCTAATGAAGGCCATGAATGTCAATTCTCTCCCATCACACAGATAGAGCAATGGCATTCAGAAATGGAGAGGGAAATCTATATGCATCAACCTGGAAATACCAGCTCTAGAAATTAAACCCTTCGAACCAGTCAGAGATGGGCACGAAGATCTAATGTGTAGGCTGCTGCTTACCACAGCCCCAAACAGGAGCGGATGTCTACATGTTAACTCGAAAGCCAGAGAAAGTCATTGATGGTACACACACACACACACATACACACACACACACACACACATACACACACACACACACACACAAGCCTAAGCACCCATCTAGGAGTTCAGGATGGCTCTGGGGAAGACACTGAAGTGCCTACTGTATAGGAAATGTTGTCTTCCCTACATGAAGTAGAACCAGTGGTTCAGCTGGAGATGCTTGGGAATGCTAATTCTGAATCGTTAGGTGTTCTCCATTCCAGGCTTCTGTAGTCCTTATGGATGTGAGTATACCCAGAACAACACAGCCACTGTACCAGTAGTGAGAATGAACCATCCAGGGGCTGGAGAGAGAGCTCAGCAGTTAAGAGAATGAGCCGTTCAGGTTCCTGGGGTTGGTGACTCCAAGTACAAGTTGGCCACAGGCCTGCCCCGGCAGGTCAAGAAGCCACAAGGTTCTTCCCTATGTAGGAAGGACTGCAGAAGGCGTAAGGATCCTTAGGAGGTGGCTGGAGCCTGTTATTAGGGTGGCCTTTGCAGGTTACACCGTCTCTGAGTGCATCAGTTTCTCCATTCTGTGTCTGCCGCTGTGTGCCCACTTTCTACCCACTGTAGAGGGAGCCACTTCCACGGCTGTGCCTTCCCTCGGCCGACCTGAAATCCTTCTGATATGGTGACCCAAAACAAACCTTTCCCCGCTTGTTTCCCTCGAGTAGTTTATCATAGCAATTAGAAGATAGTCAATCACGCGCTTGCTTGGGGTCACCCTGAGAAAATAATCAATCAAGAGTTTGCTTGGGGTCACCCAGCAGCTTCTGAGGGAAGCCAAGAGGAAGCAGGGAGATGATGGATTCCCGCGATTTTTACCAGGAGGTTAATTTCCCCTTCCATGAATCTTTCCGATACCGTCTTGGGATTCCTTACTGGAAGTCATAGGTCAAAAGGCTTGTGCATTTTAATGCTCCCGAGGCAGACTGCCAACACTTCTTCCAGAAGATTCAGACTCAATAACAACAATTTATTAATTCAACAATTACTCACAGGGGTGTTTACTGTGAACCAGACATTGTTCTGTGTGCTGAGTCCACAAGAGAGACAGAGAGACGTAACCTTGCCCTCCCAGGGCTCCTGTGAAGGGAGAGGACAGTCCTTAAAAACGTCCCTAATTCATGTTCTGTGGCGGGCAGTGGTGGTGAGCAGAGTGAAGCCGGTAGCGTGGAAAGCAGGCCAGCCCGGCGCAGAGTGTAACGTGTAATGGCGCTTCAAGTAGAGTGTGTTCACAGGGAGTCCCAGAGGAGCGAGATTGAAGTTCAGTCCAGACAACCAGAAGGGAAAACAGGATGCAGGGCTGAGGGGGTGCCGGTCCACTCAGGAAGAACAACAAAGCAGGCAGAGGACCAAGTGGTCTGCTTTTTCCAGTCAGGAGAGAGTGGCGGGGTGAGGGAATGAGCAGAGGAAGGGCTGAGTGAGATGGGGGAACAGAGGACAGTTGATTCTAAGGGAAGCCCCAGAAAGTGGCAGACACTCCAGTCAGTAAAACGTGAAACAACTAATTTGGAGTGATCTCTTTAGAGGAGAAGAATCTAAAGTTAGGAACCAAGTCCACTGTCCAATTTGACATGTATTTACAATGGGAAAGGAAAGCACAGGAAATTAGAGACTTAAAAGGCTAAAAAGGTGCCGGGGCTACCACACAATGGAGCCTGTGCACACCCCTTCAGTACCTCGTCCCAGTGCCTGGGCCCCCTCCCTCCCTGAGGATTCCATTTCTATGGCAATCACTTTGTAGCGGGACTTTCTGTGGAGAGGGTAGGAGATCACTCAGGCTTGCCTGGAGCGGAGTTTGATGGAAATTGATTTTTTATTATTGATGGTTTAGGAATGCTTTATTTTCATCTTTGAAATTTGTTTTTGATAATGTCTCCTAAATCTTTAGAATTGCTGTTAAAACCTGGGGAAATATCTATCTAGGATTTCATACACGTCGTGTGTGTGTGTGTGTGTGTGTGTGTGTGTTGATGTAGTAGATGTGAGTTTTAAAGTTGCTTGGGCAGCCACAGTACATCTCCCAGTCCACAAGTCTTGCTAACTTGCTAACCCATGAGCAGTGCTAGAGACCCTCGGAAAGTTCTAGAAGGATTCTGGAGAACAGTGGTTCCTGCAGCTAAAGCCATGTGGAAACTGATCTCTCTCTGTAGGGGGTTCAGTGGGGAGAGGGGCCACAGACTGCTCTGCAGACTTCAGGGGAGCCGCGGTGCTGGGCCCCCCTGGATCACCCAGATAGAATGAGGAGGAGGGAGAGGTGAAAGGGACCAGTAATGTTTGAAGGGTGAGGGGAAGGGAGGACTCAAGGTCGTTCAAGGACAAACTCTGCTCTCCCGCTTAGACCCTTGTTTGGTCTCCTTTCCTGTATTTTTATTGTGAGACTCTAGGCCTGGCCCACTCCCCTGAGCCTGCCTAGCCCTTCATGCATGCTGGATAGAGATCCTTGCTTGTCCCAAAGCTGGAAGCAGATCCAGGTAACCAGAGATTTCACTAAGATATCCGTAACTCGGGATAGATGTTTGAGAGCAAATGGATCCCAGCAGGTTCCGATGAGAATGGTAGGATAGTCAGGCTGGGGGCCTGCACAGGACAGAAACTCCTCCCCAAAGAGGCCACGAGCCGTCTTGCAAAGATCAGCACCAAACACACCAGAAGCATGCGAAGCAGGCCTTCGTGGCTGGAGCCAGGCTTGGTGGTGGTGGGCTGGGATCAGTCCCAGGGATTAGGGAAATGTCAGAACTCCCAGCAAAATGAAATCTCAGGCTGGGGCTAAGTGGCAGGATACTTGCAAAGCCCTGGGTTTAATCCCCAGAATGTGTGTATGTGTGTGTGGGTGGGTTGGGGAGGGTATGTTAAAGCTGAAAGGGTGTCGGGTGTGGGGGAGCTGTGAATCAAAGCCGAAACTCTCAATAAACAGTTACTGATAAGAATCATGGAATCGAGAGATGAAAGAGGAGCTGGCGCGTTTTAACAGGGAACTTTAATGAAAAGGAGTGCGCATGCGCAGAACCAACCCCAGGGACACAGAAACCCCTGTTCAGAAGTCGCTCAGATCAAAACAGACAAAGACAGTAAGAGATAAAATTCCCACTCCTCCCCACCATGCAGCCGGGGCCTGGCCTCGCGCTCAGTGGATCCTGCTCATGGCCTGCGCTCCCGTGGCCTGCAGAGGTAGGATGACCCCCACAGGACCTCAGCCCCCTCAGACTGCTGGCCGAGCTTCAGAACCCACTCACTCGGACCCGAGGTCAGAAATATTCTGCTTCTCGTGAGTGAGGGCCTAACCCTCTGCCAAAGGGCTTGGTGACAGAACAGAGTTCATGGGGTCAGGAGGGAAGGGCAGAAGCCTCAGTGGTCAGGGAGGACTCAGGGAGGACGGCTCAGGCCAACCAGGCACAGCTGTGTTTTCTTTAATTGTCCTGGAGTTGTCATGCCTCAGTTTGACTACTAAGCCACCAGAACTGTTAGCAGAGACTTCAGAAGAAAATGACAATCTAAAAAAAAAAAAAATCATTGTTCCTTCTTTCCTTCATTTTTGTGGCATGGGGAATCGAACCCAGGACCTTGAGCAAGTTCGGTAAGTGCTCTGTCATTGAGCTACGTGTCTATGGCTGTCTCTCTATCTCTATCTATATCTCCTTTTATCTTTTATTTTGAGACAGAGTCTCACTACTGTGTTACCCAGCCTGGCTTTGAACTTGTGACACTTTTGTCTCAAAACCTCGGAAGTAGTCTTTGTCCCCGGGCTCAGTCATGAGTCCCTTTAGGAGCTGCACTCTAGATTCACTGGACACAGATAAGGCCTTGGCTGTTTCTGTCTAAGACCATAGTCTACAGACGGAGACACTCCGCAGAGGGGGGAAGCCTGGCTCCTCCTCAGACTTGGCTAAGACATCCTGCTCCATGTAGCCTCGCTTGGGGAAGCTGAACACAGGTAGCCATGGCGACACAAGGGACACTAGACACTTTCTTTGGATGCTCTTCAGAGTCCTAATAGGACAAAAACATTCCCTAGGTGTGTACCGGTACATGTGTATATGTGGTTTTCTTTTTCATAAAACTGCTCACTCCCGCTTTCAAATCACACCTTCAATTTATACCTTTTGGTCACGTGACATTGGGTGAGTCGTTCTAAGCACTCATTTCTCTACAGTGAAGACCTCACCCGGTCATACCTGGTCACTATGATCTTGGCTCAACATCTCTGACAAGTCTCCATCCACCTTCTATGTGGCATTTCTTCTGTTGTGGTATAAATTTATACCAAAAGGTATAAATTTAAGCTGATAAAACACATATTGATTGACAGGAAACATGAGAGAGACTGAAAAGGTAATCTAAAAATCATTTGTTCAGCTGAGGCAGGCCAGATCTCTGAGTTCAAGGCCAGGTTGGTCTACAGAGTGAGTTCCAGGACAACCAGGGCTACACAGAGAAAAACCCTGTCTCAAAAAACCAAAAAAAAAAAAAAAAATCATTTGTTCACTCATTCGTTTATTCATCCATTTGTGGTATGGCGGGGGCAGGGCGAGGATCGAACCCTGTGCACAAAAGACCAAAGAGGGAACAGTCTCAGGTACCCAGAGCTCTTGAACTTTGGAGCACGAGGATGAGAGTCACAATTTGAAGATTCCACCATGTCCCATCATGCACCAGACTGCTGTTTCAGGCCAGGCACATGCCTGGGCAGACCCCTCTCCAGCTGTGAGCACATCAGACAGAGACCACTCAAGCACAACAGAAGAAATGCCACGTAGAAGGTGGATGGAGACTTGTCACAGACATTGAACCAAGATCATAGTGTCCAGGTATGACCAGGTAAGGTCTTCACTGTAGAGAAATGAGTGGTTAGAACGACTCACCCAACGTCACGTGACCAACGAATAAAACCACCAGAATCTGAAGCAGGCATGTCTGCTTCCAAGTCCCTCTTCTTTCTCCTTGAGTACATCACCTATTGTGTGATGTCATCCTGACAGCGCACAGGGAGAGCATCCTCCGTGCCCTGTCACAGGGTTAGTTATGAAGGCCTGGTCTCACTAAGATGGCATCAGTGAATCCCTGGGACTTGAATAAACCTGTACAGGGGCTTTCAGGGACAGCAAGTGCATTCCTTAAGGAAAGACCCACTCAGGACTGGAGAGATGGTTCAGCGGTTAAGAGCACTGACTGCTCTTCCGAAGGTCATGAGTTCAAATCCCAGCAACCACATGGTGGCTCACAACTTTCCATAATGAGATCTGACGCCCTCTTCTGGTGAGTTTGAGAACAGCTATAGTATACTTACATATAATAATAAATAAATCTTTAAACACATTTTTATGATGCCCAAGAAGGAGGAAGAACAAAGTATGGATACTTGGGCCCTTTGTAGAAAGGGGAACAAAATACCCACAAAAGGAGATGACGAGACAAAGGGTGGAGCAGAGTCTGAGGTAAAGACCATCCAGAGATTACCCCACCAGGTGATCCATCCCATATACAGTTACAAAACCCAGACACTATTCTGGATGCCCACAAGTGCTGGCTGGCCGGAGCTGGATATAGCTACCACCTGGGAAGCTCTGCTAGTGCATGACAAATACTGAGGGGGACACTCTCAGCCAGCCACTGAACTGAGCACAGGGTCCAATGGGGGAGCTAGAGAAAGGACCCAAGGAGCTGAAGGGGTTTGCAGTGCCACAGGAGGAACAACATGAGTCACGCAGGACGCCCAGAGCTCCCAGGGACAAAAACATCAACCAAAGAGTACCCTTGGAGTTACCCATGGCTCCAGACTCATAGGCAGCAGAGGATGGTCTTGTTAGACACCAAAGGGAGGAGAGGACCTTGGTCCTGGAAAGACTTGATGCCGTAGTGTAGAGGAATACCAGGACAGGGAAGCAGGGAAGGGTTGATTGAAGAAGGGGAGATGGCTTATGGGATTTGGGGCGGGGGGGGGGAAGAAACCAGGAAAGGGGACATTTGAAATGTAAATAAAGAATATATCTAATAAACAAAAAGGAAGAAGGAGGAGAAGGAGGAAGAGGAGGAGAGGAGGAGGAGAAGGAGGAGGAGGAGGGGAGGAGGAGGAGGAGGAGGAGGAGGAGGAGGAGGAGGAGAAGAAGAAGAAGAAGAAGAAGAAGAAGAAGAAGAAGAAGAAGAAGAAGAAGAAGAAAGGCATGTGATAATACACCATGACCAAGATTTTCCAGAGGGATATGAGCCTGTCATGGTGGGCGGGGCATGGCACCAGGAGCAGGAAGCTGAGAGATCACATCTTCAACCACAGCACAAGGCAGTAAGGGTGGGCTGGGCTGGAAGTAGAGCGAGGTGTCCCCTCCTCACCCATGTTTCCTCCAGCAAGGCTTTACCTCCTAAACCTTCCCAAAGAGCGCCACCTACTGGGGACCACATGTTTAAATGCCCAAGCCCTTGGGGAAACATTTCTTATTTGGACGGCCACAAATGCCATGGCTATCTGCAAGATAAAAATCAAAGGCTATCGTTGAGCCGCAGAATTCGCTGTGGTGTGCTGAAAATTCAGGAATACGGGATCACAGGGAGGTCAGGGCAAAGGGACCCAGGGCTGGAGGCAGGAAAGGATGCGTCGGAGGACAGGATGTTAGAAGATCGTCCTAAAGTAGAGAAACGCACTTGGCCACAGGCTTGCCACCCTGCCCCAGGTGCTGCTGCAGCCGTCGGCAACAGTTTACAAGTGTACAAGAGGGAGGATAACTGTACCAGGGCTGATGGGTGGCCCGGAGCCAGGACATGCAATAACTCCCTTCTTCTGACACTGTGTCTACAGGAGCTTGCCTGGGGACTGTCTCCAAGGCCTTGCATTAATCTTAAAAAATGGCCAAGAGTGGAATTTATCTTTTAACAATTTTCCACTCTTGCTTGTTCCTAGTGCCCAGGGCCTGTTGCCTGTCCGTTACTTACAGTGTCTGAAGATTGACGGCCACTGCACTCAACCCGAGAGCTGTTTAGTGGTCAAGGACAGGGTTGTAGGCATTGTCAGAGAGACAGAAAGATCCGCAGGAAACAAAGGATCAGAATCCAAAAGACTAGAAAGGGATGCACATAGAGTGGGATAAACATAGGATCACATGACCAGGAAGGGAAGCAAGGAGGCAGGGAGGTCAGGAACCAAGGCCAAGGCAAGAACTGGCGCTAGTAGAGCTGTTGAAGAGAGGGTCTCAGTAGCGAGATGACCAGGAGTCCCCATGAAAAAGAGACCAGCCCACCAGTGGGGTTAGCACAGGCAGGCTCTCGTGGAGCCCCTGAATTTGAAACCCCGTTAGCTACCAAAGCTCCCATTGAAAACCTCTGCCCCAGAGGACCAACCTGACCTCTGCCCCTGACCTTCCTGCCCAGCCCCCTGCCCACTTGTGCCTGGCTCACCCGACCATCATCGGCTGACCTGGCTCTCTCGGTTTGAGGCAGTCTGGTGGGTAGACGGTCTCTGCCCTCCACAGCTGTGGGCGGCGGCCTCTCTCCCACACGGTTCTCCTTTGCCCTCCTGCAATGTCAACTCGCTTCTCTGAGAAAAGAACCAGATGGAGGTCAAGGGAATCAAGTACAAGTTTATCCTGTTTAAAGGTAACTAGGAGCACGTGGGTGTAACAGGCCCATACTGATCCCAGCTCTCCCTTGTCCTGCCTCTTCCTCCTCCTCTTCCTCCCCTTCCCCCTCTTCTTCCTCCTGCTCTTCTTCCTCCTCCTTCTCCTCTTCCTCCTTTTCCTCTTCCCCCTCCTCTTCCTCTTCCTTTTCTTCCTCCTCTTCCTTCTCTTCTTCCTGATCTTCCTCCTCCTCCTCCTCTTCCTCTCTTCCTTCTCTTCTTCCTTCTCTTCCTCCTCCTCTTTTTTTTTTTGTTTTTTGTTTGTTTGTTTGTTTTTCTGAGACAGGGTTTCTCTATGTAGCCCTGGCTGTCCTGGAACTCACTCCGTAGACCAGACTGGCCTCGAACTCAGAAATCCACCTGCCTCTGCCTCCCAAGTGCTGGGATTACAGACGTGCGCCACCACCGCCCGGCATCCTCCTCCCTTTCTTCTTCCTCCTCCTCTTCTTCCTCCTCCTCTTCCTCCTCTTCCTCCTCTTCCTCCTCCTCCTCTTCCTCCTCTTCCTTCTCCTCTTGTTTCTCCTCCTCCTCTTCTTTCTCCTCCTCTTCCTCCTCCTCTTCCTCTTCCTCCTCCTCTTGTTTCTCCTCCTCCTTCTCCTCTCCTTCCTCCTCTTCTTCCTCTTCCTTTCTTTCCTGCTCCCCGAAATTCTGAAAAGAAGGCAATACCATCTGCCAGGTGTATTTCAGAAACTGTGCTGGGGGATCCGGTGGGGCAAGAGGTGAGGCGCACTAAAGGGAGTGGGGCTAAGGGGGAGGGACGCCCTGTTCTCATGCCAGGCCCAGGGCTAGAAGGCTGGGGAGCAAGCGACCGCCCCTGCTCACTGTGCACAGGACCGAGAAGCCAGAGGGTCGGCCTTCAGCTCGCTGCAGAGTCAACGTCAACGCTAATCCAGCCGCCCTGGCGAAGCTGCTTCTGTGCTGTAAAGGAGGGGCCCCAGGCAGCTGGAGCCCAGGGCAGCTTTTCATAACAAATTTATAATTCTCAATTCTGAGACATGCTTTAGCATTCTACAATAAGATGTATCTTTTGATTGACTTAGACATTTAATCTCATCTTTCTCTTGTTTTCTTCCCCACCCCTGCCCCCAAAAGCTGTTATTAAGTTGCTGGTGTATCTTCTGATAGCTTCGTACAGTACAAGCAAGTGGATTCAGCAGGACGAATACGGTGAGCAGCAGTCCCAGCCATGCGAAGTACCCAGCACGAGTACCTAGAGTGTCCTATGCCACAGCAGAGAAACTAAGTCTCAGAGAAGTGCAGCAACTCACCAGCAGTTACACAGTAAATGTGCAGGGGTTGGGCTCAGAAAGCCTTAGAGCAATCCCACCGCCTTCTCTTTGTAGGTCAGAGTCTCATCCCCAGGGCTACTGTGCCTGTAGGTGCTAGCACCAGTTAAAGAGAGTGTTTTTGATCCCCAGGCCTGGGTGGGATAGCCAGAGACAGGGTGCCTAGTCAGCCATGGGTGCCCACCAGTAGGTGCTCCCAGATGGAACTTGGCCACAACTGGAGCAGTCCTCAAACACACTCGGCTTCCCTCCTCCTGCCAGCTCTGAGCTGTCAGAGTGAGACAGTAAAAGGCCTGGATTTCCAGGTCTCGGCCGCTTGGGAGGCCAAGGTCAAGGCAGGGGGTAACGGGTAAGGGTGCAAGAGGTGGCTTTCACTAGAAAACTGTGGCTAGCATTTCCCAGAAGCCTCCTCCTCTCTGCGAATGACAGATTGGCCCTCTGAGCAACAGCAGGTATGTGTTTCACAAGGACACATTAGTCCAAAGAGCCACAATGCTTCTTGAAGCCTCTCTACTGACCGCAGGGCAGAGAAACTGGTGAGGGATCATGATGACTCCAATACATACACATGTAGGTATATATGTCTGTATATAAGTATTCATGTGCACTTGTGAAATTGATGAAAAAGGTAGTGTGTATGTGTGTGTGTGTGTGTGTGTGTGTGTGTGTATCTGTGTGTCTGTGTATGTCTGTGTATGTCTGTGTATCTGTGTGTCTGTGTGTCTGTGTGTGTCTGTGTGTCTGTGTATCTGTGTATCTGTGTGGATAGGGAAGCATCTGGGGACAACTGTTGGACTCGCCGGCACAGTACTCCCAGAGTCAGGGCCATGTTGACCTCAACCACTGCCGTCAGGCCCTGTGTTATTTTGGGTGTCTCTGTGTCTAAGGGCAGGCTTAGGAGTTGTAGGAGGCCAGTGTGGCGTGAGTGGAGTCCAGTAAAGCACAGAAGAGCCTGGGCTGATGTGAATCGGCTCTGTGATCACGGCATGTCGTCGCGCCGCTACTAACCACAAGTTATGTGAAACTCACAGAAATAATAGTAGTTTTATATATAGCACAAGGCTCACACCCTGAACATAGTATATGGTCGATATATTTTTGGCTTCTTACTATGAAGCCTTGCACTGTGGAGTTAAAGGGAGCCCTTCCCTCTCCAGAGGAGGAAACTGAGGCCCAGTGCTGAAAGCTACTCTGACATCCCGGTAGCTGGAGAAAGCAGGGAGGTATGGTATCTGGGACTGGGGTTGGTGCTAACAGCAGCTGATGCCACCCTCTCACCCCCTGACTGTTGACAGCAGAGGGTGATTTACAGGGTCAGCACTGCTGCTGGAACAAAACTTAATTATCTGGGGCTGGTAAGAATACCTGGCGAGAAACTGTGACTTCTTTTAACTCTTAAGAGGCTGTTCAGAAAGAAAAAGATAGAAGGTAGTGCATATACAAGCACACACAGACAGACAGACAGATACACACACACACACACACACACACACACACACACACACCAGGCCAGACTACCATTTTCATCAATTTCACAAGTGCACACGAATGCTTATATACAGACATATATACCTACATGTGTATGTATGCACACACATATAGACAGACATATAGGCATATAGACACTTTATTTTTTTCTCTCAGCTTTTTATACCTTCTTAGACAGAAATCCTTCATAAAATTAACTCACAGACAAAACGTTACACAAAGGGGAGTTACAGAAGGATGTGGACAGTAAGTTCAAAGCAGTGTTTCATTCCCTAGGCTCAGAAGTTCAAAGCCACAGTCTCCCGTGGCCTTGCCACGGCTCATGGTATACACCTGTGGCTTCATCCTCGGCCCTGACCTAGGATGAATGTTTTCCCTTGATCATGAATCTGTCCCAAGCCTATTTCTCTTCTTAGTAGGATGTATGACAGCTTGTTGTATTTCTTATTGTGCAGCCTTTACTTACTATTCTAAGAGGAGAGGACACGTTCTAGTCTTGACTCTAACTTTATTACATCTTTCTGGCAAAACAACTAAAACCACCTCCTTAAACTTTCTTCCTAAAATTATTTGAATCAATTCTATAGTTCTTAACTCATGTAAACAGCATTAATTTGTGAAAGTTGATCTTCATGTTGATCTGCAGTAAATTTGCTCAGTAGGGTGGCTGTCACCCAGGAAGTGATCACAGCAGGCTACAGGCAGCGAGGGTCTCCAGGCTCCAGGCGTCCGCTCACACCAAGTCACATGACCGAGGAGTGTGGCAATGACTAACATGAGAAAGCGCAGCAGCAGCAAGAAGTGATCCTGGGACTGTCCCTGGGGCGGTGCTCCTCCAGAGCTCACCCCGGCAGCCGACCCAGACGGGAGCTCACCGCCCCCGCAGCTCCTCCTGCATGGCATCCACCAGCCCAGGAAAGTTAAATGACTTGATCAAGGTCACAAGCAAATTCCTGACAGGCTTGGGGTTGTAAGTCTAAGTGTCCCGATGTCCAGACAAGTTCTGCACAGTCACGGGCTTATGTGGATGTGGACCAGGCTTGGCCTGAGTGGATCTTTCTGGTCTGATGGAGGTGGATGGACTCTAAGTTGGAGCGTGCAGGGGAACAGAGTGGGATATGACTGAATTCTTTGGATTTGCATCCTTTGCAGGATCCTGTCCCCCTGTTAGTGGCCAGAGTGTGAGGGTCACAGGTCGCTCAATAGAGAGGGGCCTCTGAAGAGGGGGAGACTAGATCAGTATGAGCTACGGAGAGCAAGATTTGAAGAGAGGCCTTGGCAGAATGCCTGCTAAGCTCCCGGGTCTTCAAACAGTGACTCAAAGCTGAGATCATGTGTCCTCTCCGAGTCACAAGAGCCAGAGGGAGACTTGACCTTCCAGTCAGAGAATGTGGCCCGCTCCCACTGCAGCCCCCTCTGCAGCCGACAGCACCAACATGGGGACACTCAGCTCACAGATAATGTACAATAGACAGTGGACAGTGAAGCCACAGGTGGACAGGCCTCGGGGAGCTTGACTTCAGCCTGGTCATCTCCTCCTTTTCTCTGGTTTCCTCAGGGAAGCTCTCACTGTTCAGTCTGGCTCCTTCCAGGCAGGTTAGGGCTGCTGGATTGAGTCAAGCAGGGGAAATCAGGATCCTAACCTGCCACCAGCTAAAAATGCCAGGAAGCAGTGTCCCCGGGGGGGCTGTCACTCAGGAAGCAGTGTCCCCAGGGGCTCTCACTCAGGTATCAGATTCCCAGAGGTGACAGCACATGGATGCTGATGTGAGCCCCATCGTTATACATTCACACACATGTTATACAGATGCATATATTCATATGCATATGCATGCACGCACATACAGCCACTCTGGTGCATGCACACGCATGTGCAACATACACATATGCACTGCCTGGTCTCTACTAGTCTGTCTTCAGTCGAGTCAGTGGGTAGAAGCTGGGATCTGCCCTCTCTGGAGAGAAACTCGGCTTCTTTCTGTTTGTATTAGCTATTATCTCATAGATGTGGCAGCGTCTGACAGAGGCAATTTTATAGAGAAAAGGTTCACTTTGACTCATCAGTTTGGAGGGTGCAATTCACCACAGAGTCTGGAATGGCTTCCTTTCATGTTGGCAGGAGCTCGCCGCGGTGGCCTGTTCACATCTTGGTGAATGAGAAGGAGGGAGTGCGATCTGAAACGTGGCTGGGGTATAACCTTCAAAGAGCCAGCCCGGCAACCCACCTCATCACCCAGACCCCACCACCTGCCACCGCTGAAACAGCAGAATTCAAACACACGATCCCGCAGGCACATTTCTCATCCTGTCCATGGTAACTGCTCTGTGCCTTCTCCTCTTTACCTTCTCATCTGCCAACCTTGTCCTGAAATTGTAACCAGGGCACTGTGAGGACAGGACGTCTGTCTAAACATCTCCACGAGTTGTGTTGTCTAAGAGGAGATGCTGCCGACAATGACAGATCAGAGAGGCTCCTGGGAAATAGTAGCAAAGGTCATTGATTGCAAGTAAGGAGTGGCCCAGGGGTTCTGAGCAGATGCCCTAAAGACCACCTTCGAGTAGCGACAGCCTGCCCAGCCTCTCCCAGCCCGCATAGCCCCTCCCCCATGCAGAGGCCCACTCACTTCTTCAGAAGTACCACCCGCATCCTGGCATGGAATAGATCACCTTGATATTCTGAGGCAAGCGTCAGGTGCTATGCCCACCCCATGTGAAAGAAGAAACTCTGGTCAAGGTAAGCAGTCATGACCACAGATGAATTGCCTACCGACCAAATACCCTGCAAGGGCCATTGGCAGGCACTGGGACCCAGAAATCAATACAACTCAGTCGTGTCCTAAAGAAGCTCTTGCTTCATGGGCGGGGTGGATCTAGCAAGAGTTGTGGAGTCGGTGGGGAGGAGCGGTGTGGAAGGTGCAGACACCATGCAGAGAAGGGTGGCATTCTATGTGGCTGGGGTGACGGGAGAGCTTCTACAAAGAGACCACATTCTACCCAGTGGTCCCATGGCCCACCAGTGACTTCCCAGGGCTGCTCTAAGCCCCTGGTCAGGTCTCTCAAGAGGCACCATGAATCTGGTCTCTCTCACTCTCCAGCTCTCCCTTCCCCTACACACTCCCCGCTCTCCCTCTCTCCCTCTCCACCCCCTCCTTCTCTCACACGGTTGTTTTATTTTCAGAGCCTCGGGATCCTCCCCCAAGCCCGTGACATTTACTCTTCGGAATAAGAATCTTTTCTATTTCCCTTTTCCAGTGAGCCTTACCCAGGATTCCTGCCTCTCTCGCTAGTGCTCAAGTGGCAGGGGAAGCCAGGTGTTCAGTCCAGAACAGGCTGTGTCAACAGCAATGATTAGGTACCCATTGTATGCCAAGCCCAGCTGCAGAGCGAGCATAAAGCCCCTGGGTGCTAAGCAAAGGCTGCCCCTCTGTTCTCAGAAGCGAGCAGCCCAGCTGTGTCACAGGCAGCGTTGGAGGAAGGGCCTGTTCATATCTCTGACACTCAACACTGTCTTCACCTCTTAGTAAACTCACATAGAAAGGTTTCTGCCTGACAGAATGGGTGATGTGCCCAGGACCGCTCTGCAGTAGAGTGGTTCCAACCATAGCCAGCAGCTGTCCCCACGCAGGGCTGTGGTATCATCAAGCTGACCAGAGCTAAGGTACAGCTGGAGGGCCTGTGTGGGAGCTCCAAGCAGAACAGTAGTTCTATCCCCACAGGTGCCAAGATGCCTACTCTAGTCTCAATAAAGCCACCACATCACAGTTTCCAGGAAGCTGCAGCCCCTGGATGGCACTGGCTTCTTCTGCAAGCTTCCCAGGGAATATCACTAAGACAGCTGGCAGAAGAGACCCTACTTGTACCCAAAGCAGACGCTTTGCTCCTTGAGTGTAGACCAGATGGAGGTGGTGGAGGTGCGAGCCTAGGTGTTTTTCCAGGGAAGTGTGGGCTAGAATCCTGCCCTATGTCTCTCTGTGTATCTTCAGCCAGATTCTTAGTCTCTCTGTGCCTTACCTATAGGCTACGGCGTTCTCTGAAGTCCTCAGCAAGTAAGGCAGGGTCTTCTTCCCGCTGCTTCATCGGGTTCTATGGTTAACTCAGACTATGAACCCAAATGCCATCTCTGTCCACCTAAGGCATCAGCCTCAGCCTCTGAATGTCCTGACACCAGGCTCAGCTAGGTCAGACTAGCCACTGTCACTTGAAAGGCTTGTGAGTGAATAAATGGATGAATAAATGAATGAGTGAGTGAATAAATGAGTGAATAAATAAATGAGTGAGTGAATGAATAAATGAGTGAGTGAATGAATAAATGAGTGAATGAATGAATGAATGATTGAGTGATTGAATAAATAAATGGGTAAGTGAATGAATGAATGAATGAATGAGGTAATAGATGAGTGAATGAATGAGTGAGCAAATGAATGAGTGAGTGAGTGAGTGAGTGAGTGAGTGAACAGGCGAAGTGAGGTACTGCTGCTGTGGGGTGGCCACGCCTCCTCCTCTCTGGGCACAGACAGACTGTGTGGCAGGAACTTCCTCTCACCCATTTATCTTTCCACCACCCCGTCTTCATTACTAGTCACCAGAGAAAGCCAGTTTGAGATAAGAATGGCCTGGGGGGGACACTTGCTTGAGGTAGGGTGGTATAAAGAGAAAAGGCCAGGCTGGTCCCCTCTTAATAACTGCACTGGAGCGCCACCGAGTTGCTCCTGTCCTGAGCTGATAGCTAGTGCTTAGACGACCCATCATCCCAGCTCGATGGATGCCTCTAGGGTGCCCTGCTGGGGTCTCCAGCCCAGTTACACAGGGCTCCCTACTTATCCAGATCCTGGCCCCTCATGCCCATGTCGAAGCAGGAGGCATGCGGGAGGGTTCCATCACTCTGCCTCTGGCCAGTCTCTCGAAGCCTCAGCATGACAGAGGCAGCAATGCCAGGTGAGTTCGGGCTCAGAGCTCATCTCCACATGCGTTCCCACAATACCAAGCACGGCACGTGGGGCGGGAGCCAGCTGTGCTCTTCTGGAAAATGTCAGAAATCAAAACAAGGAGGGGGGTGAAACAAAAGCAAAAACGGATAGTAAGTCAAACCACCTTTCTTTCTGAGGGTCTCTGGAGAGGCTGCACTTCAAGAAAGCTGTCAGCAGAACCGGAACTAGGAACAAAGTGGAGAACTACTGTCAACTGTCAAGGGGGCTCACCTCACCATCCCTGCCCTGCCTTCTCCATCTCTGCCTCCACACACATGTAGACACACACACACACACACACACACACACACACACACACACATGCATGCGCACCTTTATGATGTTCCCGTGTGGGCATATATAAGAAGCCCACACGACTCCTTACAATGCCAGTATTTGGGAAATGTACTTGCAGAAAGTATCTGTTGCCTGCAAATGCAGGCTCGAGGTTTAGGCAAAACAGGAAAAACTCAAGTAGCAGACATATATTCCCAGCTGAGGTACAGCCTTTATGCTTGACTCTCATACAGTAAACAGCATCTCCTGCGGCCAATTTAACAGTATGCCTACAAGTCTGTGCTCTCCGCTGGCGATTTTGCCGTGTAAAGTAGTCCCAGATGCTGTGCGGAAGTACACAAGGCAGTCCGATGCTGTCAAGGAGACTTGGCACGCTCAGGCCTGGCTCAGAGCCCTAATCCTTTTGAGCTCCTTGCCAACAAAACTGTCATCTATCTGGAGGAGGTGACATTTCAGGAGTGGCAGTGAGCCTCCGAGAGGCACTGTCGGGCTCTTGTTCTCAACAGCTGTGTCGCGTCACACTCCTACCCATGGTGCCTGCAGAATTGCTCTCTCCACATCCACACCGACATCTACCGTTGCGATTTTTATTTCTCTCTTGCTGTGCTAACATGATATTCTTCTATTCATCTGCCCGTTGCTTTCGGTGACATGGCTTGAAGTTCTCACAGTGATTGAAAAAAATAATAATAAAATAAAGAGAGAGAGAGTCCAGTAAGGCTGTCAAAGGCTCCTGATTCTGAGCTTTGTCATAGCAGGTGGTTGGCCACTGACACCCGAGTCTTGGTGACACTCCACATGGGCCACAAGGCCATGAACGTGTTGCTCTGGAGGCAGTTGCTGGGAGAGAAGAATCAGATGGGATTAGGCAGAGAAGAGGCTCCTTGGCATCTCCCTGACTGGGCTTAAGGTAGAAAGGATAGCTTATAATAGGTCATGGCCAAGGTGCTGCTTTTATATAAGATTCGTGCCCAGCTGGCCGCCATCTTTTTTTTGACTGTTGAGTTTTGCTGATTCTGTTTACTCTCGGACCTGAGTACTTGACCCCACACAGCAGTTTGTCTTTTCATTCCTTTTATGGAGTCTTCTGTAGAGCATGAACATGTTGAGATGTAGCGTGAGGCTGCTCTTAGGCGAATGGAAGGACTTTGAGTGGCCCAAGGGATTCCTGAATGGCAATGTGACCTTTGCTGGTGCATGTGCCAGCCTGGAGTCAGGCGATGAACGCAGGGTTGGTCTGAGAGCCATCAGGCATGGCTTGCAAAGGTCACACAGTCTAGTGAAGCCCCCAAAGGAATGAATGAGGTGCAGACATGGGACAGAGCTCAGGACCAGTCAGGGTTTATAGGTGGAGGAGCCAGAAGAAGCTAGCCCAGGAAACAGGGGAGCACCAGGGAGGCAGGGCGAGCCTCAGTGGGAGGGGTCTTGGTGCAGAGGGCAGAACTCCAGCTACATGGGCTGAGGAAGACGGCCCTGAGATATGATCCGGGTATGGATGGGTCGGGAGACACCGAGAGGGGTCAGGATGCTGAGTGTAGACACAGCTCTCAAGGCAAAGCTACAAGACACATGTGTAGTCCACGGGAATTTGTGTGTGTGTGTGTGTGTGTGTGTGTGTGTGTGTGTGTGTTTTAATTTCTCTTTGGGACAGAGCCTCATATAGTCCAGGCTGGTCTACAGCTCTCTAAGTAGTTCTGAATTTCTTTCTTCCTTTTCCTTCCTTCTTTCCTTTTTTTCTTTCAAGATTTACTTATTTTATGAGTACACCATCATTATTTTCAGACACACCAGAAGAGGGCATCAGATTCCATTACAGATGGTCGGTGAGTCACCATGTGGTTGCTGGGACTTGAACTCAGGACCTCTGGAAGAGCAGTCAGTGCTCTTAGCCGCTGAGCCATCTCTCCAGCCGTTGTCTCTGAATTTCTGAATTTCTACCTTTGTCTCCTGAGCCGTGGGACCCGTGGCCCACCATCACACCCAGTTCACCGTGCTGGCATCCAGCCCGGGGCTTTGTGCATGCTAGGCAAGTGCTCTACCTCTCAAGCTACATTCCTAGCCATGGTGGCATCTTATTCCATTGCATAGATTATTCCTTGCGCTTCTGGAAATAACTAGAAGCATATTCGCACACGGGCATCCGTGAGCCCATAGACAGGGAGCTGGCTGGGGTCATGCAGGAGAGGTTGGGCAGGGTTGCTAGGGACACATTCAGGAGCCGACAGGAAAGGATGGCATCTCTGTGCAAACGGTTTAGGGAGAGACACATGGGGCTTAGAGACGTGACGGATGTCCTCATGGGTCTCCCGCAAAGGTGCACATCCTTCCGGATGCGCGTCTGTGTACAAACCAAGATGAATGGTGTATTTTTACACCACGCTGTTCATATTTTTCATTCTCGTTTTCCTTATTCAAAAATCTGTCACGGAGAAGCACCCCTGGCAGAGTGTGCCCAGCAAACTCAATCTTGGGGATGACTGCTTCGGAAGCCGTGGTCTGGAAGCGTCGTTACTTATCCAGCCAATCTCCTCCCGTCGGACATTTAGGCTGTCTGCCTCCTGATGCGCTCTTTTTGTTTTTCATTTTTTTCCCCCTGTTACAAATAATGCCAGAGAAATCCTCTTTGCATAAATGCATACCCTTGAGCTTTTCAGAAATATCAACCTCCAGAAGAAATCAGATTGCCGGGTCAAAAGACAGGTGCAGTCTTGAATTGTGATCGGCGCCGCTTAAGTGTCCTCTACAGAGATTACTTCAAAGAAACCTCCCGCTCTCTTCGGTGTGAGTGTGACACATTCACGAGATTGTTTAAAGTGGAATTCATTGCTGAAGTGGCGTCAGAAACACGGGGGATCACACCCTCCCCCCTTCCGCACCCTGCAGAGATGTGCTCCTCCAGCCTGGGCTGGGTGGGGCTCCGAGAGACAGACAGCTACAGAGCCACAGAGCCTGGGGCTGGGGCGGCGGGGAAGGGGGGGGGCGGGAGGCGGGGGGGGGGGGAAGGGGACGGGGGCAGATGTGCGATGCAGGGAGCCTGGAGCCAGGTGTTGGTTTGGAGTAGGGAACAAATGGTTCACTGTAGGGTTCCGGGCAAGGATTCAGCTTGCCACTTCCCGGTCGCAGCAAGAAATGTGTCATTGTGTAGTCTGGGGAGATGATAGAAGCATGACAATTCATCTACAATGGCTGGCAGAGGCTGCTGCCTGCCCACTGATAGTTATAGCCTTCGGGTATCCAGCTCATGAATCCTTTGGAACTGAGAACAGTAGTCAACCTAACTTAAAACTTATGTCTCTCACACCAAGTGGGTCATGTGACCCACTTCAACCAATGAGAGGAGAGAACATTGTAGTACTTTACTCACCTACCTGGATCATGTGATACTTAGCTCCAGCCCAAGAAAGGAGTATAGATATTGCCTCAGGGCATTCTGGGAAAGCTCCCTGGGAGAGTAGTATGGAAGACCCTTGAGAGGACTAGATCTGTTCCTTGTGACAAGAGGCCCAGTGAGGCGCCATCACACATGACCTCAGTTGTATATACACCGACCACCAAAAGGAAACTGGAGACAGCTGGTCCTCATGGCGTTTTGGAATGGTTGGGCCTTCATTTTGGCTCCACCAAATGTTTCCCAAATTGAAAGCCAAACCCTGCACTGGTTTATGCCTCTGTTGGTCGGGTTTCTGGGATCTCTCCTGCTATGCCTGAGTCTACACGCATGAGCAGTGAGCCCCTTACATAGCTGGAACCTTACTGGGCCTCCATTCGGGTAGTAAAACATCAAAGGATCAAACTGAGAAATTTTGAAACCATCTTTTTTAAACTTGGGAAGAGTTTAGGTTTAAGAGAACGTATATATAAAAGTTAGAGAGATTCACTTACACTCCCTTTCTTACACTGTCTCTCCAACCTCAACATACTGGACAACTAAGGCTCTTGTGTTAAAAAGTGAAGCGCCCGGGGCTGGGGGATGGCTCCGGTGAAAGGCTGCTCAGAGTCGCAGCACTCACATAAAAGCTGGACACATCCGTACGCATCTTGCTTGATCCCAGCCCTGGGAAAATGAAGACGGTTGGGATCCTGGAGCTCAGTTGCCCGCCTGCCTAGCTGAACAGATGAGTTTTGAAAGGATGGGGTTGCAGGCTGGGAATCCCCCATGCCTGGGTCTGGGGTGACCCTAGGGGAGCAGAGGTTTGACCCATTCTTTCCTCTGGGGTCCAGCTGCGAGCCTCGGGCTGGGAGTGTCCCTGGCATCTCCCTCCGAGGAGTGGCTGTGGCAGGAACGGGCACGGCTGGGGGCTGGCGGAGTCACCGTGGGGGGCTGCAGAACTCCTGCCTGTGGGGGTGCTTAGGTCCCCCTATTGCCAGTGGGGGAGGGTGGGCGCGACACTGTGCGTGGCGGCCACGTAAGCGGAAATGACTTAACTAGTTCTTCCGGCCTCTGTGAGAGGCTGGTAGGTTCTCAGAGAGCGCGGGTTCGGATGGTTTGAACTGATTGGCTTAGAAGCTTGTGGTAGGCGGGTTCTGTTATAAGCCTATAAAAAGCCCTTACAAGCCAGTCCACACTGGCTTACTTCTTTTACCCTGCATGGGGAGACTGTGACCACCCCACCCCCCAGAGCTCTGGAAATTAAAATCCTCTTGCAAATTGCATTAGGTCTGTCTCTCATGAGTGTTTCGGGATGCCGGTTTCCGAGGCATGGGGTGCTGAAGTACCCCCGTTTTTTCTTTCGGATCTTACAGTTTCAGGCTCAGCGAGAGACCCTGTCTCAAAGAAGAAGCAGGAACGTGACTATGGAAGATACCCAAGGCTGGCCTCTGGCCTCTTCATGATCAAATACATGATCAAGTGCACATGCACTCAAAACATACGTGCACACACCCAAATGAACGCACAGCACATAAATAAAACACCTAAACAAACTAATGAGCAGCCATCTCTCACTCGTTCATTCCTAACAAAGCTCTCCATGTTATCCGTTTCCCTTGTCTCTCCCTCACAGCCGGGCTCCCATCAGGACATCGTCTCCTTTCCCACCTCTGCCCTCACTTGATGGTCCTTTCCTGGTCCCAACAGCCTTGCAAGCTTGAGAAATCTGGGCCAGGTATTTTGAATAGCATTCTCCTGCCTCCCTGATGCTAGGATTACGACTATGCACCACATTCAGGTTTCTTGTGGGTGGAACCTAGGCTTTTGTGTGTACGAGGCCAGCTGCCTCCCCGGCCCCCGTCAGGAGTTTTGCGGAATCCTCCTGCACTTAGATTTGCCTGGATGTCTTTGTAACTTGAATGGGCTTCCAGGCTCAAGAGAAGAAGCCTGTGGGAGTGGGCGGCACACGCTATGCCCTTTAGTGTGTCTCAACCATTCACCAAGCTCTGCAGACTCTGCTACACACGAGCCCCTCCCCCAGCTCTACCCACCCTTCCCAGCAGTGTTTCCTAAAAATCAGAGCACAGAGCAAGGTCCCCGCTTCAAGGTCAAGGTCAGCCTCCAGGTGGGGTGGGGGAGGCATAATAATTATTTGTTAAGTCGTTTGCTGGGAGTTTTAGCTTCTTTTCCTCTCATGTATATTTTTTATTCAATTATTTATTTCTGTCACTGTGGACTCGTGATCTTTATTCTTTGGGTCACTGGTTGATACTACATTATTTATTTTGTCATCTTTGAAGCTCATCATGTTCCTGTGCCCTGAGCCGCTTATTATTGCTGTGTTCCAGGCACAAGATGCTCCGGGCTCATCTTGAAGGCTCCCTTTCTGAGTCCTAGAGCTTGCCAGCCCTCTAAGGATCCTGGACCATTTTGTTGAAGAATGGTATTACACACCAAAGCTTGGGGCCAGACCTGGCTTTGAAGGTAATTCTAGCTCAGAAATCTTCAAGAGTCTAGACTTGAGATATGAGTCATTAGTTACTGAGAAGATAGCATGAATACTAGGGTCTGGGTTTTTGGTTTGTTTTTGTTGTTGTTGTTGTTGTTGTTGTTGTTTTATTTTTTTGTTTGTTGGTTGTTTTTCTCTTCCCCATGGTTTCCACCTTCTTTTCTCTCTCGATCTCTGTTTTTTTGAGACAAGGTCTCATGTAGCCCAGACTAGCCTTAAACTCACCGCACAGCCAAGGACAACCCTGAACTCCTGATTCTTCTGCAGCCTCCGCATGCTGGGATCACAGGCTCGCACCCACAGCAGCCGGCTGGTCACCTCTATAATTCCAGCTCCAAGGGGTCTGACACCCTCTCCTGGCCTCCCCAGCACTCACACAGCTGTAACATGCATTCACACAAACACATACATCTAAACAAAAATACTGTCCAGTTACTTTTTAAAATAAACTAAGTGGACACTGATGCCTAAAAAGAAGAAATACAAACGAATACTGAACATTTTTTTCTTAGTGTTCAACTTTATTAGCCATTAGGGAAATGCAAATAAATATACCTTAGCCCAGCCAGACGGCCATCATCAAGAAAATAAATGTCAACAAGTTCTGGCGAGGATGTGGGGAAAGGGGAACACTTGTGCACTGTTGGGTGCAGCCAGCCTAGATGGGAGTCGGTCTGGGGGTTCCTCAAAAAGGTAAATATAGGACGATATGACACAGCTAGACCATTCCTGGGCCTAGACCCAAGACGGTCCTGCTACCCAGGTACCTGATCTCCTTCCTGTGTTCAATGCTTTTCTCTAGTCACAGCACTAAGAAGATGGAGCCAGCCTAGACGTCCATCCACCGGGGAATGGATTATGAAAATGTGCTGTGTGTACGTGAAAGAGTTCTACTGAGCTATAAAGAAAAGATGAAAATTGTGAAGGTTCGAAACTAGAAAATATAGTGAATCAAGGAATCCAGTCCCAGAAAGACAAAGGCCTCTTGGTTGGTCTCATGGGCGCCTCCTAGTGCCCAAGTGTGAAGATCAGGCGGCTGGGAGGGGCCCATTGGGAGGGGGAGGGGAGAGGCTGTAAGGGGAGTGGGGGGAGCTAGATAGGGAGAGACTGAGAGGAAACCTCATCACCAAGGCTATGGAATATGAGGGTCCTTGTGAGAGGAACAGGGGACACACAGCCCTCCTCCACCAGCCTGCAGAGACATGGCTTTCTAAAACCTCTGGGCACACACTCTGGAGTCTCTGAGTCAGTCCTTCCAGGTCCCTGGCTTCCTGCTTGATCCTATCTATGTCACCACGCAAATGTCAGCGCTGGGTCCCCAGAGTCTACAGCAGCAGGCAGAGCCTGGGCCGGAAATCCAGCCGGTTCCCAGAGGGCAACAGGCTGACCTGACAGTAATGAGTTCACCTCGTCTGAAGTGCCTCTCAGTCCCCCTGAGGCTCTGAGGTAATTACAAGGTGGTGTGTTATTAAACATGATTTATGGTCCTTGAGAGCTTTGGGTGGTGAGTTAGTGGCAAGGATATTGGGCCCCAGCTGAGAGATCTGGCTGAGTTCACAGCTTGGGACAGAGCCTAAGGCCTGGCTTTATTCTCAGCCCCCAGGGCTTACCACCACCCTCACCCTTCTCTTGGTGCCCATGTGTAGCTTCTGTGGCTCCTCTCCACAATCATGCTGAGTGATGGCAGGGCTGACCAAACTGAGGCAGGCCTAAGAGAAAAAGTGACTTGCCCCAAATCACACAGCAGAGAAGGGTGGGGCAGAGGAGGCTTCCAGTGTCTGAGCTGCCCCCAGCTGGTCATCTCCACGTGACCTTCATAGGAGGAGACCAGGTCCTGCCAATGAGCAGAAGCCCTGCTCCTGCGATTAATTAGCCTCACCCCAGCCTCAGCGAGAGCCTCCTGAGCAGCCGGAAGGCTGGGAGCCCCACCCCTACCACTCACCCCTGCAGAGGCACACTAGAACTGGCTGGGGCCACTGAGCAGAGGCAGAGGCACCCCAGAGTGTAAGGCAGAAGGTGGGTCCCTGGCTCATTATAATATTAAGACACACCCCTGGCCTAATTTAGAGATTTAAGATTCTAATGGGACATGCAGTTCATAAAGTTTTATGGAGAATTTCATGTAAAAGACAAAGCGTGTGCCAGGAAGCCTTTCATATGCAACTGAGCCAGAAAAAATCCCCTACTATGTGCCATAAAAGCCTTGACCCTTTGTAGGCATTGCTATTTGAGTTACTAATTCTCTTAGCTCCAGTATATTCTTTCATGTATTCATTCATTCAGTCAGTCAGTCAGGCAGTCAGTCAGTCAATCATTGGTGTGTGTGAGTGTGTGTGTGTGTGTGTGTGTGTGTGTGTGTGTTCGCATGCGCGCGCGCTATGGAGGCAGCCACACACACCATAGCATGTACAGAGAGGTCAGAGGACAGCTTTATGGAGTCAGTTCTCCTCTTCCATCTTTATGTGGACTTGGGGGTGGGACACGAATTGTCAGACATTCACACCGAATCAGGTATGAACCCTAGGGAATTCACTCTGTCCCCAGCCAGCTTTCTGGACTTAGAAAACACTTTCTTCACAAACTGCCAGGAAATGCGTGAACTGTGGATCACACAGAGCAGATGGCCATCTCGGAATGTCCAATCCCAGGATACATTGCTCTCCCCATGCCTCTGCTCTAGTCCCATCCCTTTGTGGGGCAGCAGGGGTGGGGAGGTGGGGGGGGGAGGTGCCGAGCCTTAGGCTCCACACTACAATACACACAAGGGTGTCTCAACCAGGGTTAGGGGTATTCTCAGAGATAAAAGCATGGGGATTTCCATCTGGTCAGCTGACTTCACTCTGCCACATGACCTTGTGCTGTGGCCTCATCATCTCCACCCTCACTGGGACAGGTTTCTCACACTCATGAGAGATGCTCAGACAGCACCACATAGACAAGAAAACTGGTCCCTAGAAGATGCTTCTCAAGACCATGTCTGCAGGAAATTTCAGAGTTGGGTTGGGACGCCAGTGTGGTTGCAGGGTCTGGACTCTGGTGACAGAGCTAGGACATGGGCATGGCCCACATTGCCCTGATCCAGAGGTTCAGGGCCTAGGAGGGAAAAATCGTATTCTCCAAAGCATCTAAGCCCTCTCCACCATTAACACACACATGCATGTCCGCACACACTCATACACACATGCACACGCACACGTACACACTAACAGAGGGGAGAAAGAGAGGCAGAATGAGACAGAGCAAGGAGAGACAGAGAGGAGAGAAGAGGTCCTGTGACTGGATACAGCACAAAGACCATCTACCAGCAGTCTCCCCCTGGGGCTGGAGAGGGGCAAGGCTCAGACAGAAAGTACAGCTGTTTAGGGCCAGAAAGAACACAGAAGGAGCAGGTAAAAAGAGGAGGCCCTGCTACCTCCCTTGTAGGGACAGATGCTTACCCCACCAGGGAGAGTGGCCAAGACATCTCTTCTCACGTACTGGGGTAGGGCTATGGGGAGGGGAGTAGGAAATACCACCCACACAGATGAGACAGTGGCCTGGCCACAGTGTCCCCTGGAGCCTGCACTGCCCCCCCCACTGCTTCCCCGACACACCTTTCAAGCATGATGCTTCTCTCTGCTTGGTTAGAGTGTAATTGACTTAAGGCCACCTGATGGCTATTTCATAACTCCAAAGCACACTTTCACAGGAAGAACAGCTCCAAAGAAATTCTGAGAGCCCGTGGAAATTAAACATGTTGATCAGCAGGAAGTAGACCTTGGCTAAAGGAGGGGCCAGGGCCCGAGCCGCCTTTCTGACTAAGCGAGACATCATTGGGTTTCGTGCCGGGAGAGAATGGATTTACATGGCACTTTAAGACTCTCTCTTATGTTTTATTGTCCTCGGTGGCTAAGGCTGAACTTCATTTCTGAATCCAGAGAAGTAGCCGAAGGGGTTTTCATTGAAAAAATAAATCAGGCTTGCACAAAAGACAGACACCCCCCTCCCCAGCACGCCCCCCCCCCAGACATTCTGAGGCAGCCTCTTCTCCCTTAGGGTTCTTTGTTTCCTCATACCGTGACCTGACTGCCACAGCCCCCACGGTGTCACAAATCTTCCATGCACCTGTATGTTCATGGTAGAGGATTAGGGAACAGTGCAGACCTCCTCACCAGGACCCAGAGAGGGAAGCCAGCTGGGACTGTGAGCCAGCCAGGGCGGGGATCCCTCTGATTCTAGTGAGACAGCCAAAGGGGGGCTCCCTCTGATTTAGGGAGACAGCCAAAGGGGGCTCCCCCTGATTCTAGAGTACATAGAGAAGGTGCGGTGGGGATTTCCAAAGATTCTGAATGTGGGTGAGGGGCAAAGGGTAGAGAAATCTCTTGACATCTCCATTTCTATTCAGATAAGCCATTGACAATGGAAATCAGAGTGTGCCCCGCTGCCCTCAGCAGTTAGCGGCCAGCCGCCTTTGCTCCAGGCTCCACGCTTCCTGTGCTTATGTGCCTGTGCCCTACCTCGTTCGTACGCCGGGTGCCGCCACCCCAGAGCTCATGCTATGCATACAGCGAGGCCTTCAGGGAAGTGACCCAGGACCAGATGAATTTTCCTCATGCAACCTAGCAATTTGCAGAAGAGATTAAAAGGTTTTTCACATCTCACCCAAGTAGGACACAGACTCTGTCCCCTCTGGATGACATAGCATCAGAGACCAAGCCCTCGTCTAGAACCAAACCTGCCGGTGCCTGGCATCTAGATTTTGAACTTCCCAGCCTCGGGAACTGTGACGATAAGTGATGAGTATGCGTTGTTTATACATGACTCCCGTGTCGGTGCCACAGAAGCAGAGACAGGTAAAGTCACATGATTTACCTCATTCAAATGTCATGATAAAGTAGAAAATGCTGTTAGCATTTCCATGTTATGAAAGAACCAGAAGCGAAGCCCTTTGTCCTGCTATAGCTGCAGCCATGGGCCTCAAGCCTACTCTGCCCTCAGCACACCCCGAAGAGTAGTAGTCACTAGCATCTGCTTGCATGCCCCCAGTGATGGGGAGATCACTACCTGTTGAGGTAGCCCATTCCCTCCAGGCAGCTATGACTGTTGGGAAATCCTTCCTTTGGGCCACATGGAGGACTATTGCTTCTCATCTCCTCATCACCAAGGCAACACTTTTAATATTTGAAGACAACTCTTGCTCCTCTTGTCCCTGAAGGGCTTGTCCCTCTCCCAACTCCACAGCCCTTCTCCTCTCACAGACTCTGTGACGCTCTCCTGACCCTGCATGAGATTTCAAGAGAGAGGATCTCATCCACCCCAGACTAGTCTCCAACTCACCGTGTAGTCAAGGGTGACCTTAGACTTCTGAACAAGAACTCCAGCCTCTGTGTCCCAGGCTGGGATTGCAAGCATGTGTTGTCAAATCCCATCTTAGGACTCTTGGAGTCTCACACTTGTGGTGTGAATCCCTGCAAATTACTCGGCAGCTGTGAACCTCAGTTTCCCCACCTGACATATGGGTCTAGTCACAACCTCTCTCTCTCTCGATGTTTTATTTTTAGATGGGAATAAGTCTTCAGTATGGCGACCCATGTGCCCACCTGGCACGTTCGCGCTTTCTTGATCAGTGTCACAGAGTACACAGGAGGTGGGCAGGGTTTTAAATGGCAGCAGTATAAATTTCTACCAGCTCCATTTTTATCTCTACATCATTCCAGTCCTCTAGGTGACCCAGCGTTCAATGCAAATCTCCACTTCTGTCCTGAAGGGAAGGCTGCCTTACTCACTAACAACACCTCTTTCCACGGGTTTTCTCAGCACCCTCCCAGTGGCTGCCAGTCTGTCTCCAGAACCCTCTTTTGCCTGTCTCTGCTCTTAGGGCACCCTGGGAATGATCTCACTACTGTGGGAGCAGTGGGGGTGGGACGTGGGTGGGCTCTGGTGCTGGGACCGTGGTGTGAGGAAGGGACATTCTGCTCCTCTGCCTTCCAGACCTTTGGACCAAGTCCAGCTGGATGAATAGAGGAGCCAGGGCCTGTGCTGGGTTGATGAAGACACTGTCCCTCTCTGGTGACAGCCACCCTTCAGTCAAGGTCTATGGGCTCTTGGGTCTGAGGCCTGCTGCCCTCTTGGCCTTGGTGGTAAGTGGTCTTGTGAGTCCTGGACAAGAGACTCAGAGGCTCTGAGGACAGAGAACCAGCGTGGCAGTGTGTGGGACTGAGGGGCTTCCATGGGAGTCAGCAACCTGATCTGCCTCCCACTGTCCCCATAAGTAACCTCAGTTAAGTTGCTTAACCCTGTTTCCTCATCTGTATGTCTGAGCCCTAAATACCCATTTGCCTGGTTTCCACAAGAGCTGATAAACTCAATGCTCATGAAAGTACTTGACACAGTGCTTGGCTTGGAAAGATGGCTGCAGTTGTCTCAAGTCCTCTAGGACAGGAAAGACCTGGAGATGGACCTCGTTTCTGAGTCCTACCCTGCCCTCCTCCTGCGCTCCTGATGCAGAGCCTGCGATAGTCTGTGTTGTGTGGCTGTAACAAATGCCTGAGACCAGGACACTGATAAAAAGAGAGAGAGAGAGAGAGAGAGAGAGAGAGAGAGGCTCGATTTAGCTCATGGTTTTAGTGTCTGGGAGCTCCGAGGGCTTGGTGCTGTGGGCTTTGTGCTGTGATACAACATGGCAAAATCATCATGTGACCAGTCACCAACACCACGGAGTGACATTCTGATGATGTCATCTAACTTTAACCACCCAATCACTATAACATATGAATTTGGGGGTTAAGCCTCCCACATGTGAACTCTGCATGTTTACGTGTAAGAGTGCATGTTCACGTGTGTTGGCACATGTGCATGTACTCTTGGGTGCCTGTGTGCTTCGAGGCCAGAAGACAACCCTGGCTGCCATTACTCAGACACAATACAACTTGATTCTGTTTTGTTTTGTTTTGTGTTTTGTTTTATATATTACTACATTTTATCACTTCTGTTTTCGTGGCTGGTTTGTAGGTTAGCTTGCCGTGATGCTCCTGTGGAGGTCAGAGGACAACTTTTGGGTGGTTGTTCTGTTCTTCCACCACATGGTCCTAGGCTCAGCCAACTTAGGTCACCAGGCTTGGGGACAGGCACTTGTGCCCACTCTCGGCATGTTTTGTTTTTTGCTTTTTGCTTTTTATTTTAAAGACAGGGTCTCTTGCTGTCCAGGAGCATACCTGGTAGGCTGGGCTGGCCAGAGAGCTCCAGGGATCTGGCTGCCTCCCCAGCACAGAGCCAGCTCCCCAACCCCCAACATGTGAACTTCTATGTGTGACATGCTCACACCGAAGCACAGGCTAGACCCGGCTTCCTGGGTCCAGCACTGAGCTCACTACAGCTCTCCACCAGCACCCACCGACCTTGGCATTGGCCAGAGCTCGAATCCCAGGTACAACTGTGACCACAAATGTGGTGGCAGCTTCCCATACCCCCTAATGCCACTTCTACCACAGGATGGCCGAGTGCATTTGCAAGGTGTCGGATGGCTGCCGGTCCCTCTGAGGAGCAGCGTGCCATCCCCATAATGGCTTCATTTGTCTGGCATTCACCCTGCTCTCGGGTTCATGTGTTTACCGTAATGAGGCATTTATCCTCAGTGAGCAAACTCCCGAGGAAGCATCTTTGCTCCTGATGGACAGATTAAGGCTGGACTTGAACATGCTGACTAAGCCAATGGCTCTCAGTGGTGACGGTGGCTGCTTCAGATATGGACTGCGTGTGAGTTAATTTGTGTAAAACGGCTCATTTCTTGGGGGAAGAGCTGGGATCCTCATGGGACTCTGTGATTTCTGCTCCATTTGTCTCCGTATTTCCCTCCCTTAGCCCAGTCCCAGATCCACAGATAAGAAAGGCCGAGGCCGGTGGGTGGTAGTAATACGGCATGCCTGGCAGTGGGCAGTCGCAGAGGCCAGTTCATGAGGAGGTGCTGTGTGACCTTTCCTGGGGAGTCATTGACAAACACAGACCAGGCACTGGTGACAGATCTAAAAAAAAAAAATGGTTTTAACCAAAGCTAGCTGGTGATGCATTGAATGTATTGTGGGATTCAGGATAGGGGTTACTTAACAGGGTTGGGTGACCCCCTAAACTCTTGTATCATTGCAAAATTGCACACCAGTATGGCTAACAGCCCCCCAAAACCTGCATAGGACTCCTCTCTTCCATCAGTTTCTACCTCCTGTATTCTTAGCACTTGCAGGGGCAATGACTGGGCTCTCCGGCAAGGGTCCGATGACCGGCCTCACCTGCTCCTCCTGTGAGCTCAAGTCTCCCCACTTCCTTCCATAAAGACACCAGTATCCCCGTAGGAGAACAGCTATCCTGATGGCTTTGTCTAATGTCCACAGCCCTGGTCTTGAGGGTCTCTTGCAGTTAGTCACGCTGCTCTGATTACAAGGATGAGAGCTATTCCACTTGGTGACAGAATCCCACAGAATAGGATCAAGTCTAAGCACGGCCACAGTGACTCATTATATGTCACAGAATCGGGTGCTGTCCAGAGATCAGAGATGCCCAGGACCCCAAACACATCTCTGGGGCCGGCAGTGCTCAGTGACTCCTCGCCCGGGCACCGTGGATGACCTGCAGGCTGTTTCTCTAGGATGTCTCCACCAGTCGGTCCTCCCCTAACAGTGGCCCTGTTGGGGTTTGAATGAGAATGTCCCCATAGGCTCTGGCATATGAATACTCTGTCCCGGAGTTGCTGATGCTATTTGGGGAGATTAAGGAGGTGTAGCCTTGCCAGAGGAAGTGTGTCACAGGAGGTGGGCTTTTCCTTTTTACTTCCTGTCTGCTCTCTCTGCTTCATGCTTGCGTTTGAAGATGCAATCTTTGAATTTCCTGCTCCTACCATGACTGGAGCTTGTGGCCTGCCTTCTCAACGCCGTGGACTCTTTTCCCCCTGGACCTGTAAGACAAAATAAACTCTTTCATCCTTAAATTGTCTTTTGGTCATGTCGTTATATCCCGGCAACAGAAAAATAACTGATAGAGCCATTTAGAGTCACTGCCATCCGGGCTCACACTAGCCAGGGTGTGACTCTTTCCTCCAGGGAGGAGGCGGCCAGCCGTGACAATCCATAGCCAAGGAGCCCCTATCCTCCAGCCAGAGAATGAAGAGAGGCTCTGAGCCCTCTCCACACCCTGCTGCTCTCTCAGGATGGTCCGTCCACAAGAAGAGATGGGGCAGGGTGGGACTCAGAGGCAGGCTGTGCTGGTCTGATGGGAAGGTCAGAGGGAGGCCTGATGGGAAGGTCTGCTGACAGTCACGAGCAAAGAAAGATGGGAGATGACATGGGAGCCCCCACTTTGTTCTCATGGTCTGGATTCCAGGTCACGAGCACCTTTTCAGACATATTCAGCACAGCACTTTTGTACATAGTAGGTCCCCAGGCAAAGGTGGATTATTAATAGCTCATGAGTGGTACTGAGACTTTTGAAATAGAATCTCTGCATCCCAGAAGAGTGTCTATTGACTTAGCAGCAGGCATAGGTACAAAAAGGGGCAAACTCCAGCTGCAAAGAAAATTTGCTGGTGTGCTCTGCCCCGGGAAGCAGGGTCTCTGAGAAAGAATACGTTAAATACTGACCCGGCATTAGCGTTCGCTGCTTTACCATGTGTTCACACTCAAAGACTATTTTAAAGGGAAGGTGGCCTTTAGAGAGCATGGCTTCTGGCTGTGTATAGTGGAGTATCCTGTAATGTAAGCATTGCAGAAGATTCGGAGGCAGGAAGATCAAGAGTTCAAGGCCATCCCTGGATCCATAGCGAGTTTAAAGCCAGCCTGGGCTACATGAGACTCTGTCTCAAACATTAAAATAAAAAAAAAAAAGTAATAAAACACCAAACAAAAAAGAATAAAAGATAAGAAGAAAAGATGGTTCTTTTCTCTCTCACGTGATATTTATTAAGGGTCCACAGTGCTGTGCACCAACTGGAGTTCTCCCTGGTCCGACCTGCTCCCCTGCAGGGCTCTCTTGATGGGATTAGGTCTGATCACATCAATAGTGTGCTTTGATCACTTGGGTAAAAGATCACATGTGTCTCTTTGGGAGGGAAACTGACAGCCACTCTGGATCCGCAAATGTGCCTTTTAAGAATGTGTGTGGGGGCAGCGTCGGGTGTGTGGGGGGGACAGTGTTGAAAATGAAAAGATGCCCCAGGGCAAGAGGTTGAGCTTTCAACAGCAGCAGCACGCTACCTGCTGACTTTGTTCTAGCAATGGCTTTGTAGGCAAGGGTAGACAACTCCCCCCCCCCCATTGAACAAAGAGAAGGGCCACTTCTATTAGACTCCTTAATAGAGACCCAGTTGACCTTGGACTTGTGATAGCCCTTGTCTGGGCCTCAGTTTCCCCGATGCATAAAGCAAGGCCATCAAGCCAATTGGCAGCTGTGGGTCCTTCAGAGTAGAATGATGGAGTTCAAGTGCAGCCAGATGAAGGATGAAAGAGGAACCGAGAGGAGGCAGCGCTGTTCCTGATGAGCTTGCTGATGTCTGAAGTTCCACCTTGACTACATTATTAGTCCAACACCAACGTCCAGCCTCCAGCTGCTACGCAACTCTACTGCTCCTTGTGGTGTGACTTGATGCCTGGGAATCAATACCTTTCTCCTGGGAGTAACTCCCAACCTGTGGCAGGCGGTGTGTAACGCCCACCTCATGAAGTAAATTCCGCCGGCCACCACGGGCAGCTGGTTCCCCAGGACTAATTCCTAACACAGCCTTCACTGCCTTCCCAGCCCTCCTCCCCGCTCCCCAACCATCCTTCCCGGACCATGGTGCCTCAGGCTTTGAACCTGAATCGAGTTCTGTCACTAGGGGGCGTGTGTGAGCTAGCGGAGAAAAGGTGCAGAAGGCACCGCGGTCACTCTGGAGGGAGGGTGTTAGTTACTTGACTGGTCATTGTGACAGAAGCAACTTAAAGAAAACGGGAAAGATGGGTTTTCTCTGGCTCAGAGTTGGAGGCTAGAGGCCATTGAGATGAGGAAGGCACAGCAGCCGCTGTATGACGCGGGCGGGCACATCCTACCGGCAGCTGGTAGGCAGAGAGCCATGGCTGCTGGCAACTGCCTCAGTTTCTCCTCTTTATTAAACCCAGGACCCCAGCCCATGGAACGGTGCTGCCCACGCTGAGGGTAAACCTACCCACTCTAGAAAATCTCTCACAGGCAAGCCCGGAGGGCTGTCTCCGGGTGATTTCAGACCCCACCACATCGACAGCCAGTGCTAATCATCACGGGTAGCATTCTCTCACTTACCCTGGGGGCCTGTACCAGGATGGCATCCGTGTCTGGTGTCCTGTCACTGCAAGTTTTCTTTCCGCTGAGGCTTTAAAAAGTGTGTGCAGAAGGCGAGAGAAACCCTAGTCAGTGCAGTGTCCAAAGCATGCAGGGAGGGCCGTGGCAGACCAAGGCAGTCACTCCACCCTTGGGGCCGCTTTAGCCAACGCCTTTGTGATTCGGAGAGTTAGTGAATGAACCAAGGGGGAAGGAATGAAGGCATAAGGTATAAGGTGGCAAGAAAGTGAGTGTGCTCAGGGATGAATGAGCCAGAAAAACAAAGTATGAAAGAATGACCCAGTGAAAAGGTAAGCACAGAGACTGACAGTGGAAGGGAGAATTAAAGAATGAATGAATGAATGAATGAATGAACAAATGAGTGAGTGAATAAATGAGTGAGTGAATGAATGAGTGAGTGAATGAATGAGTGAGTAAATGTATGAATGAATGAATGAATGAGAATGGGATTGGAGATTAATTAAGCCATGAAACAAAGAATAAGTTAACATACTGAATGAGCATGCAGACAATTAAAATAACCAGCAAGGGAAAGGGGGGATTGAAAAGGCAGCGGGATGGATGCATATGAAAGTGGCCGGAGGTGACGGATGTAGCAAATAAATCATTGCACAGATCCACAGATGAATGCACGATGATGCGTTCTGTCTGAACATGCAGGGAAGGGATTCACTGAGCAGGAGCCTCAAACCCAGGAAAGCAGGTCTGCTCCAACTCAGCACAGATCCTGGTGAGCCGTCCTCTCCTCTCCTCCCCTCCCCTCCCCTCCCCTCTACTCTCCTCTCTTCCCCTCCCCTCCCCTCTCCTCTCCTCTCCTCTCCTCTCCTCTCCTCTCCTCTCCTCTCCTCCCCTCTCCTCCCCTCCTCTCATCATGAGGCACTTCTTCCTGAGACTTGGGGGTGAAGGATGGCTGGAAGCTAGCACTGGGGTCCCACAAGGAAGTGAGGACAGAGCTCAGAACTGAGGACTCACATGACCCGGGTCTAAGGGCATCAGGTTCTCCCCACCTAAGCCTTGGTCACATCCTCTGTGACATGTCTCCAGGTCACCAGATGTACAACCTATCGGAAGAACTCACTAGGCCTGGATTGGGTGTCTGCGCGGCACATTGCCCAGGAAGGAAGGGGCTGCCCGACCTCTTCACCGTGGCTCTGGCTTTTGTGACAGTTGGCTTTGACTGTCAACTCCATACAACCTAGAATCACCTGGGAAGAGTCTCGTTGGGGCACTGTTTACAGTTGGGTTGGCTTGTTGGTGTGAGCGGTCCTGGCCCACTGTGGGTGGCACTATTCCCCAGGCAGGGTGTCCTGAACTGTAGCTGAGTGGAGAGGTGGAGCTAAGCACAGGCAGGCAAGCAAGTCTAAGCCCGTATTCTCTCTCTGCTCTTGACTGTGGCTGTGACACGACCAGCTGAGCTTCCTGCCTTGACTTCCCTACTGCAAGGGACCATGATGCTCTATAGGCTGCTTGTTCTTGCCCGGATGTTTTAACACAGCATCAGAATTGAAATTAGAATAGTGTCTAACATGGTAGCTGGCACATAGTAGGTGCTTAGTAGGGGTTGGCTGAGAGCATGACAGGTTCAGCGATTTGTGGGAGAATTTGGGGAAACCAAAAATTTTACTCTCTGGCTCCCATGACCACAAGGACCCTCTCTTTCCAGCTGTTGGGTTAGTCAGATTCACAGTCTTGCTGCCACCTTCTAATTGCAGCCCCAGCCCCAGCCCCACCCCCAGCCCCAGCCCCAGCCCCAGCCCCAGCCCCAGCCCCGTCCTCAGCCCCAGTCCCCACACTCTTCAGAGGAGAGAGGCGTCTCTTTCCATTTTAGCTGTTCTCAAAGGAGCAAACCTCGGGGCTGTGGAATGGATTGCTTCCGCCTACTGCTGGCCAGCGCGTCTGAGGAAACCCCAGAGCATCCCGGGGCAGGCAGTAGGGAAGCAAATGGGAACAAGGGTTGGGTTCTATGCGTGGCTGAAGTGTGGGTTCTCTCTTGGGGAACAGCAGGCTTGCTCACTGTCTTAGTCAAGGTTTCTATTCCTGCACAAACATCACGACCAAGAAGCAAGTTGGGGAGGAAAGGGTTTATTGAACTTACACTTCCACATTGCTGTTCATTACCAAAGGAAGTCAGGACTGGAACTCAAGCAGGTCAGGAAGCAGGAGCTGATGCAGAGGCCATGGAGGGATGTTACTTACTGGCTTGCTTCCCCTGGCTTGCTCAGCCTGCTCTCTTATAGAACCCAAGAATACCAGCCCAGAGATGGTACCACCCACAAGGGGCCCTCCCTCACTTGGTCACTAATTGAGAAAATGCCCCACAGCTGGATCTCATAGAGGCACTTCCCCAACTGAAGCTTCTTTTCCTATGATAACTTCAGCCTGTGTCAAGTTGACACACAAAATTAGCCAGTACACTCACTAACCCCTTGAATGAATGGCGTGTACACGTGTGTCCTGGGACACCCTCATTCCCGTGTCTGGGCATATGTGGGTGGGTGAGCACTTTATTATCAAGGGCCTCTGAGGGTGTGAACTGAAGGTGCTCCTGCATGCTGGGTTTCTCATAAGCCCTGAAGGAGGAAAGGGATTACAACCTCATCAGTGGTCCAGGACTCGGAACCGGCTAGATCTGTTCTCTGTCTGGGCGGGGCACTTCCTTGTTCTTTGGGTCAATCTACATCCCCAGCTGAGCCTCAGGTGTGAAACAGGAGTCGTGAAGTCACCTACAGAGGAGATGGCTCATGGGCGGGTCTGCAGCCCTGTTGCATAAGGCGCCTCAGGGACAGATCAGGGGCTGCTTCTCTGAGCTCAGGGTCCATGCACACACAGACCCAAGGAGTCACCGTGGAATGGACATTTGAGTTGGGCCTTCGAGCCGCATGTTCCACCAGACGGACACTGACCTGGCTACTATGTCAATTTGACAGAAGCTAAAATCATTTGAGAGGAGAAACCCTGGATTGAGAACATGTCTTCATAACCTGATCTACAGGCAGGCAAGCCTGTAGGACATTTTCTTCATTAGATTAATGGGGAGGGCCCAGAGTGGAGCATCATGGGTAGTGACATTCTTGAGCTAGATGTCCTGGGTTCTGCAAGAAAGCAGGCTGAGGAAGCTTGGGGGAGGGGGGGAAGCCAATGAGCAGCACTTCCTCCAGAAGCCTGGGGAGTTTGAGTTCCTACCTTGGCTTCCCTCAGTGGACTGTGAATCAAGATACAGAAGCCAGGTAAGCTCCCTGGGTCGCTCTTGGCCATGGCGTTTTGTCACAGCGATAGTAACCAAACCTGGACGGAAGTAGAAAGAAAGTGCCAGAGGAGCGCAGCCTTACCCTGTTAGGAGCCGAGGCTGGGATGTCACAGAGCCTGAGAGCAGAGGCTGTCTGTACCGGAGGCGCAGCTAGGAGGACATGGGAAGGGCGTGGCCTCTGGGGACCGTTGGACAAAACCTCCTATCAGTGGAAATGAAGACAGAATATCCCACAGGCCGCAGCTGGCCACAGTCCAGTGAGTAGGTCTCAGTCTCAGCGCTCAGAAGAAAGAGGACCTGTCGCCTTCAAGAATGCTGCCTTTGGACTCTGGAGTAGCTCTTTACCTCAGTCTCTAGGACACGCCCCTCATTTCCTCAAATGCTGGACAGCTCGGAGGAGCACAAGGACCCAGAGAGGGCAGAACCTTGCAGGCCCATGGTCTGTAAAAAGATTCTCTTCAGAATGGTGCACTGTGGATAGTACTACTAACATTACTTATTTACTCATTCATTTAGTGTGTGTATGTGATAGAAGAAAGCTCTCTCTCTCTCTCTCTCTCTCTCTCTCTCTGTGTGTGTGTGTGTGTGTGTGTGTGTGTGTGTGTATGATTGGATGGCAACATTGGTGTCACCCCAGCTTTCTACTTTGAGACAATGGCTCTCACCCTTTACCACTGCATATGCCAGGCTAGCTGACCCAGAGCTTCTAGACTCTTCTCTCTACACCCCCCCCATCTTCCCAGAGGGGCCCATGGATAGGGTAGGACCACTCAGGGGAGAAGTTCCCTGGAGAGCAAGGGGGCAGGCTCAGACCCCTCTGGAGACTCCCCTACCCCCAGTCTGTGGGACAAAGGAAATCCCAGAGTCACATCTGAGGCACATGCCCCATGACAAAGAGAGCTATGGATAGAGGACATCACCCAAGCCCATGGCTCCAGAGGAGCTGAGTCCCCCACAGGCAAGACCCACTCCCCATGTGGGAGCCTCTTTGATTCCTTCTTAATGAAAAACACATTTCTTCCGAGCTGAAATTATATTGTCAGCAGTTAATTATCACTTGTTAAACAAGCGTGCGCCCGGATTGTGGGTTTAATTCCCATGAAGGTTTGCAAAGGCCTCCTTTCTGTTATTTGTGAGGGCTCTCCAGGAAAGAGAGAGGCACTCACTCCTTGCTGAAAGTGGAGCTGTTTTAATGCAGATTTTTAAAAAAAATAAACAGGTTTCCTTGGCATCCGCACAGGTTCCTCCCCAGTAGCAGGAAAGCACTCTGTCCTCTTAAAGCTGAGAGACCAGGCGTGCGGTGCTGTGCATCCAAGAGAAACCTCAGGAACTGAGTCTGGCTAGGGCGGGGCCCTGGCGGGCATGCTCAGCCCCTCTCTTGGATCCGGTCTGGATTCTCTCCATTTCTGCAGCTGGTGGCCTCCGTTGTCACATCCCGTATCCTGGAGTCAGAGGCTGGGAAAGGTCATGGGCCAGACAGACCTTGGGCTCAAATTCTGGTTCAACAACTAACTCACTGGTTTCGTCCCTATCTGTCACCAGGGCCAACTCCTGCCTTGCACGTCAGGCTGACACATACGACACAGAGACTCTTGGAGTGGTGAGATCTCAAGGCAGGTTCTGCATGTAGAGATGGCTGTCATTATGAATGTCACTGAGTGGTACGAGAGGTCACAGTATTCCAACCGTCTCCTGATCAGACAGGAGATTCCTTACTGGGGACAGAGATGGGGAAAGGTCATGTGTGTCTGTGAGATCATTAATAGTTGCTCAGAAACGCTAGCTTTCTTTCCAGCTATGTCTTGATGTTGTAATTTGGATGTGATTTGCTACCCCACCCCAACCCCTATCCCCACCTCTACCAGGCACTCACATTAAAGCCTTGGTCCCTGGGGGTGATAGTACTGAGAGGCAGTTAGGCCTTTAAGACGTGAAGCCTACTGGCAAACCCTAAGGTCACTGGAGACTTGGCCCTGAAAGAGGTAAAGGGAGGGCAGATATATAAAGCAAGTCTGGCCCCTCCCGTCCTCCCCTCCCCACCTCCTTCCAGGTGTGATATTTCCTCCCTCAGTCTCCACCATCTGCCACGGACCTCACCAGAGGATGCACCACGCTGGTCTTTCAGCCTCCCAACTAGCTAAATAAAGCTCTTTCTGGGGTGTCCAGATCACTCAACGGGTAAGAGCGCTTGGCCCCAAACCTTGTGACCTGAGTTTGACCCCAGAACCCACAGCAGAAGGAGAGAGCTGACTCTGTCCCTTCCTAAGCAGCCTGTGTCAGGTCTTTTGCTACAGTGCTGGAAGATGGAGGGACTGTGGAGACATTTCCTAGGCCTGAGGGAGTGGACGCTAAGAATTCATGAGCAGATGTGACTTAATATCAAGTTGTCAGCTTAGAACAAACAACACTGGGGACAGTATGGGATCAAGGACAGGACTAGAAACTGGTGAGGGTTGAGAAGGAACAGCAGATGGGGGTGTGCGGTGTGGGGTGCGGGGTGCGGGGTGTGGGGTGTGGGGTGAGCCCTAGCCCTGTTGGTCCAGGCCACTCATCCTTCCATCTCTTATCCACTGGCCCTGAGAGAATCTTAGCTGCCACGCCCTCTTAGCCAGTTGAGAAATGGCTTCTTGCCCCTTGTAAGTGGAGGCTCACTGTCAGCCCTGCCTGGTGTCTCTCTGAAGGTCTTCATGAAATCAGGTTTTGAGAAAAACACTGTCTCCCAATTATGCAAAAAGACGGGGTGCGGCGAAATGGTGGCGCTGAGGCGGGGTGGGGGAGGGGGTGGGGGAGGGGTGGGGGAGGGGGTGTAGGAAGGGGGAACCCCTAATCCCTCTCAAGACACCTTATCCCAGGGAGATACCCGGAAACACCCTAGGCAAAGGGAACAGTACGTGCAAAGGCTCAGAAGCTTGACAGTCACATAGGCTCAGTGTGACCAGCTTATCAGGACATACACAGCAGAGGTACCACACCGTGTCTGCTTCTCCCGTCTGCATAGCCAGGCCCATTGTGTACCAGGCTGGACTAGGCAAAGGTAAGCTTAGCCGTGGTAGGCTGGTACAGACAGCATCTTGGTTAGCAGTGAGTGTGCAGGTAGAGAGCACACACCCAGGAACAGCTTCGGAGAGCTGGTCCAGTTCATTGAGAGGAGCAAAGGCTAGGTAATCCTTTTGGGATAAGGGCTGTCAGGGTGAGTGTACATCACTGACCTGGGGCAGGGTGCTGGAGAAGCCTCATTAACCTGAGGAGGAAGTCCAGGTGCCGCTGGGAATAGCCTTATAAGGGAGGGGCAAGGAAAACTAACCTGGCTAGCAGGTACGTGACCTCCTCTGGTAAGGCAAGGTGCAGGTGCAAGTTTGCCAAGGCCTGAAGGCCGGGTGGGTGGGGGGAGGGGGGCCAATCCTACTCCTGCCAATCTCAGAACGAGATCTCTAAGGTTCGGGCACACCTCAAGCCAACACTTGATTCAGGCCTGCTCCTCCCCCTCCTGGTCCACACCTCTCTGACCCCACAACCCGGGCCTCAGGGAGCCACAAAACTATGTGGGAAACGCACGGGTGTGCACACACACACACACACACACACACACACACACACACACGCACACACACACAAGCCTCAAGACCAGGCAAGGAGACCATCTAGATTTAATTCAAGCACACAGGAAGCCAACCAAGTGTCTGATGTGGCTGTAAGGTCCCCCCTGGTGGCCGTGAAGGCGCTGAAGCAGGAGCTGGCCACGAGGCAGCAGCATGAGAAGGGGCGAGTATGGCAGATGCTCGCTCAGTGTTTGGGGGTGGGGGCGGGAAATCGGTCTGAGGAATGTTCTGGATGTTGACCACGGGTGGCTGGTGGGATTTTGGTGGGTGGAGGGGAGCGGAGAGAAGCCATGGGCCTCTGATGGGGGCAATAGAGTGGATGGAGGAACTGCTGGAGGTGGTGCCTTGAGTGACTGAAGAAGCCTGCCCAGAAGATGGTAATCCGGGTGGTCCTTCAGGCTGGGAATGTGTAGGCAGAAAGGGGAGCAGCTAGCCGGAGCGCAGGATGGAGCTGGACAATGGGGTTTAGAGTGCAGCCCCGCAGGTCCGGCCTTCACTAGCAGGGGCGCTGTTCCCCAGCACAGAGACCTAGAGGCTGGTCCCTGCTAGACTGGATGATCCCTGCCATTTCTATACACTCCTGTGTGCCTGCCTCTGTAGGAGGCGATGTCTGTGGGTCCTGAGACTGGGGATGAGGGGAGCTGGCCAGACTTTGATGTCTGCACAAACTGAGCGCACAGGCTCAAGGAGAGAACGTGAGACCCGATGTGTCCTCACATACCAGCCAGACTCTCAGCCCCACCACGGTATAGGGATGTCATCAGACACTTCTGGGCATCCTCATGTACTTTCTGGAACCTTCTGGAATAGTGTCACACGTGCATGAAATCCTGTTTAGGTGATGCTGGGGTCCTGACTCTGGAGCCTAACAGAACCTGTCTATGAGGCTGGAGGTGATCAGCCTGCTCTGGTAAGGGAAGAGGGAAGGAGGACTCACAGAATGTTCCAAGGGTATGTGGGAAACGTGCGGGTGTGCACACACACACACACACACACACACACACGACATGCACACATGTGCACACACACGCACACATGCACACACTCACGCACACACGCACACATGCACACACACACACTCACACGCACGCACACACACATACGCACATACACAACTCAGGGCCTGTTGTGCCCTATTGTGAGGCCTTCAGGCCTCACCAAAATCATGAAGCATCACCAGGAGCTGCAGGGGCAGAGTTTGGGTTAAGACTGACAGAGATAAAGACAGCAGCAAGAGGTGTTGAGAAAGGTCCCAGGATCAAGGAGGGGAGGTCTTCAGGGCAGGTGACACTGGGGTAGTACTGAAGGGGACAGAGCAGGAGACAGACCTGGGAAGAGGTTACACTGGAGGAAAAAGCTGGGTAAAGCCTGGACAGGATCTGCCCATTCATGTCCAGAAAGAGGGGGAGGAGGGGAAGGGAGGAGGAGAAAGGAGGACTGAGAGACAGAAGGGATGGGACCACAGGACAGGGCTGCAGTCAGTAGACTGTGCCTGAGTGGAGCTGGGGCCTGGGACCTAGGAGCAGAGATACCTGTTGTCTAGGTCTCATCAGGGGCAATCTGGTTGCTGGGTGGGGAGAAGTCAGAACCAGAGCTGGGACAGGGTGGGGGAAGGGCGGGCAGCCAGGAGGCAGAGCCACTGCCATAGACCAAGCCTGAGGTTGGTGGGATCAGGACCGGAGCGTGGAGAGCCCGAGAAGATAACAGATCTGGGTGTGTGTTGAAGTCATAAAGAGAACCGCGCTCTCCCCAAATAGCCGGTATTCATTTTAAAGGCTCCTGCAATTTTGTTATCTCCTTGTAGAAGATTCAAGGATGAAAGCCACGGCAATGTAACTTAGGAAAGATAAACAACTGGAGCCATCCACGCTTTAAAACTAGGAATTTAGTTAGAGTGTGGGCCATTATGCAATTCCCAGAATGTATCAAAGACAGATCGGAGTGGAGCTGGGGTGGGGGAGGGAGGATGAGATGCCCAGAGTCTAAATCTGAACACACAGAGGATGTGGCTGAGGTCAACAGAACCCAATTCTCCTTCAGGCACACAGGACACAGTCCCCCACCCCAGCCTTCATCTTGGGGATGACCAGATCTCTGTGTAGGCCAATGCAATGAAGTGGAGTGCCCCCCTCCGTTTGGACACCATAGAAGACCGCAGACACACCCACTAAGATGGAGTACCTCTCTCTGTCAGAGAGATTCTGTGTCTGTGAGAAATCAGTCCTTCCTGCTGACCTCACAGACACACAACACGATCAGCAAGGGACCCCGTTTCTGGGGCCAGGGAGGCCATTGCCTCCGCCCATCTGTGATGTGAGCCTGACAAATCCACCAGCCACCATGCTGGTGCTGTGTGTGCCAGGTTCTGCCATGTCTGCCCTACCTACCTGCCTATTGTCCAAGCCAGTTCGCCCAGCACAGCCCCCATCTAGGGGCTACTCTGCAGCTGTTCAAACAGACCTGTCCCCTCTTCCTGCAGGAACCCGGCCCCTCACCACCTCAGACTGCACAGCCTGCCTCCCAAGTGTTCCAACGGGATAGCGATGGCCATGATTTGCACACCGCCTGGGTATTCTGAGCATTTTACAAGAAGAGTGTGTCACTCACCTAAAATGAAGTCTCAGAGTTACCAACGGTGGAGAGCACTTGCTGGCCCAGCCGTGCTCCCAGTGGACTGCACTATCCACAGCCGGCCCTCCTCCTCTTCCTTGGCTTCTGGGACAATCGGCCTCTGTCCCGCCCCATTAGGTCTTTGTTATAGATTGCTTCTTCTCTAATTGTCTGCTCTGCATAATTTAGCACAGCCATGCTGGGTCTGTTCCCAAATGTGTAATTTAGTTCGAGTCTTTGGCCTCAGTTTCTTGGTCTTTAAGTGAGGTGGTAGCAGAAAGGGAGATTTCAAAGGCTCCCCCTCCATGCAGCGCCCCCTTCAGGTGGCAATAGTAAGTGCTGGCCCTGGGTGGGCTTTCTCCAGTGCAGGGCCCCCTCACACGTATTCCTTCAACCAGAAAACAGGTGCTATGGCAATCCACCCTCCCCCTATGTTACAGATAAAGAAGCCGAGGAGTTCAGAGAGGGTTAGATATTCATTTAAGGCCACACAGCTCAGAAATGGTGGCCTTGAACCCAGGCAGTGTGCTGCCAAGTCCTTGATCTTTTTGCTCAGCCCTGTGTCAGGTTTCTACTATGCCTGGATCTCTTGCCGGGAAGCAGGTTGCTTAAAGGCAGACCGTGAGCAGAAGAATAGCAAAGGGACAACGCCAGTTTGCCTGTCCCCATGAGCCCACAGCTCACTGCACCAGACATCTCAGAGAATGTGGTGTCTCGGTGTTATACAGGAGGACCTGGGACACAGAGGGGCTGGGGGTGGGGATTGCAAACAGCCTTGGAAGTGTCTGTCGAGCCCAGGAATCTGCCACCAGCTTCTTCATATTATCAAATCCTCGGCACAACCTGCCGTAGTCATTGTGAAAATCTTCATCTTACAAATGGGAAAACCGATGAGGCACCAAGAGGCTGAGCAACTTTCCAGAATATCAGCGAGGAGTAATAGGGTCTGTGCTGGAAACCGCGGGCATCCAGAGCTTTACGCTGACCAGTGAACTCCACTGCCTCCGGCCCTGTGACCGAGAAGCCTTCTACAGGAATCAAGTTCCTTGCATTAGGGTCTGGGATCAAAATGTAGCCTCGTCTTGCAAGTCAGGCCCAGGGTTGGCCATTCAGATGCTGTCCTGGGGGCTCGCTGTAGGGCAGTGGGGGGCAGGGACCCAGAGCTCAGCCTGGTGACATGAGAGGAACAGTGTCCCTGCCCACAGGAGCCCAGAAACAACCATCCCGCAACGGTGACGAACGCTACTCACCGGGTAGAGGCCTGTCAGCCCAGCGTGGGGGTGGGTGGGTAGCTGTGGTCTCCTCAGTTCCGTGTCAGCTCTGAATTAGCCAGATTCATGGCCCCACACGACTGACTTAAGTCCTACCGTCACGGCCCAATAATGTCCTGTGACAGCCGTAAAGCTTACTTTCTGGGTTCTGGACACAACTGAGGCTATGCGGACATGGTCACAAAGAGAAGTGGGCTGGGGACCGGTGGTGACTGCTGGGGACAAGCCTGTTTTCACCAAAGCCTATGCTCACCAAAGAGCTGGGGCAAGCTGGGCGGAGCTGGGGCAAGCTGGGCGGAGCTGGGGCAAGCTGGGCGGAGCTGGGGCAAGCTGGGCGGAGCTGGGGCAAGCTGGGCGGAGCTAGGGCAAGCTGGGCGGAGCTCGGGCAAGTTGGGTGGAGCTTGGGCGAGTGGGTTGAGCAGGGTGAGGAGAAACTAGACCCATCAGAGCTGCTAGGGGCATACTGAAGGTCCTTCTCCAAGTGGCCAGAGAAAAGCCACCAAGCAGGAGGCTAGGCTTGTGGGACAGACACTTCTGGATGCTCAGGACTTGAACACCACAGGACTGGGGCAGCTGGTAGCAACTTGACACAGAAGTGCAGGTGTGTGGGTCAGAGCAGGGAAGAGTCCTGAACTTAGGTCAGCTGCAGTGAGCTATAGTTCTCTTTTGGTGCCTTGTTGCAAAGGGGACATTGGAGGCATCCTTCTAGGAGCAAGGGACAAATATATATAATCCATATATATATATATATATATATATGTGTGTGTGTGTGTGTGTGTGTGTGTGTGTGATATGTATATGTATATGTGTGTGTTCTGTGACAGTCATATATATGTATATGAATCCCTCATGCCCACAGAGTGAAGGCAGGCCAGTTATCAATATATATTCAACATATCTGCAAGGCACTCAGCACAGGACCTCTCTGTAAGGGACAAACCCAGGGCAGGCAGACACAGCTATGGCATCTCAGAGGGCTGTAAACAGTCTTGCACCAGCAAACCTCACCAGTTTTATCCCAGCTGCACCTCCAGCCTACACCCTGGCCCGGCAGACTCAATACATAGCAAATACCACTAAATGGACAGGCCAATGAATGGGTCCAACCGTGAGGCGCTTCAGAGATGGTGGTGGTGGCTGTGGCCCTGAATATTCACACTAGGACCCCTGTGACTCAGTTTCCCCACTGTGTGGCCTCTGGAGACATGGGGTCGGTGGTGAGATGGCTGAGGCTCCGCATGGGAAGCTCCGCAGAGATCAGTGTTCTGTCTCCATGCTGTCTGTCCATCACGGCTATGTCTCCATGCTGTCTGTCTGTCACAGCTATGTCCCCACACTATCTGGCATGGCTATGTCCCCACGCTGCCTGTCATGGTTATGTCTCCACGCTGTCTGTCTCTGTGATATTCTGTCTGCCTTCTAGCCAGTGAGTCTGCAAGGAACTGGCGATGTGGCCAAGTCCTAGCCTGGGTCTGCCCTCCCCTCCCTTGGTCCACCCTCCTTGCTACCTCTTCACCCTCTGCAGCAACACAGAGGCCCAGAGCAGGCAAACTGCAAGCAACAGCAGCGTGTGGGACTTGGGGCTCTGAAGGCCATTAAGCCCAAGGTTGAGGGCTGGGTTTGAGAAGGACTTCTTGATGCAGCATGCCTGGGCAGAGGGTGTCCTATAAGGAGGACACCTGAGCAGCCGTGCGGCCTCCAGCCCCTTTGGAACCCGCCTGTGTCCACTGGTGAAGGTGGAGCCTCCTGACCTAAGCCCCACCCACTTGACCCCACCTCCCAATACCGGGAGTGTGGAACTGAGTTTCTAACCCAATGTTGGGGCAACTTCAAATCACCGTAGTCACCCAGTCAGTAGGTCCTTCCTGGTCTTCCCTGTGCCCCCTCTGTCACTACCTTCCCCCGCCCTCTGAAAGGTGGCTGGTGCCCTTCACTGCCTGGCATTTACAGGGCTGTGATGACTAGTTTTATGTCAACTTGACCCCAAACCAAAGCCATTTGAGAAGAGGGGACTTCAACAAAGAAACTAAGAGGGGACCCCATCAAATTGACCTGTGGGATCCCCTGTGGTGCATTTTCTTGATTGATGTGGGAGGGCCCAGCTCACCGTGACTGCAGCAACATCTGGCCTGGTAGTCTTAGGTGTGATAAAAAAGCAGGCTGAGCGAGCCATGGGGAGTAAGCCAGTAAGCAGCACTCCTCCACGGCCTCTGCTTCAGTTCCTGCCTCCGGGTTCCTGCCTAAAATTTTCCCGTAGTGATGGACTATTGACTGGGTGTGTACAGCTTTACGCGGTGACACTCAGGCCACTAGTAGGGTGACTAATGAGCCAATGGGCTGAGGCTTCCTTGTTCACAGAGTGGGAACACGGTTCTCCGTGGTCTCCCCAATCCTTCCCAGGGGACTCAGCAGCCTCTCCAGGAAGCTGAAGGGTCCGGGCAAGCTGGGCAGGGCAGCAGTGGGCACAGGTCTGTGTGGGGTAGCAACCACAGCAGCTGAGGCTCCCAGAAGTATAGAGTGTCAGCGCTTCTACTATAATGAGAGCAAGGAGTCTCTGTGCAGCTACGGAGCTCGGTGTGTCTGTAGGTGTAGACCGTGGGAAGTGGGTTTTACACAGTATGACCCATCTGTGAATATGCAGAATAATTACCCATCATTAGCATATGCTTTTGTTCTGCATAACTTAGTGCTGCTTCTTAAAGAAACACCAGCAGGACATGGACCAGCCTGGCGCCACTGTGAATCCCTCACTACTTGATGACACAGAACAGAAGCAATTGTGGTTCTGAGGAGGAAGGGAGAGCGCCCTGTGTCACAGGCAGGTTCCTGGGATCCTGGAGACAGAGGGACAGAGGATAGGGTTGAGAGACCAGCTCAGACACCAGCCTGGATGCAGATGAGAATCTTTAGGGTGGGGACAGGCTCCCTGGACACCTGCCTGATCCTGATCCAGCTCCATCCAGGGACCTGCAGAGGGACATGGTAATACAATCCGACCATCACTTGCCCTCAGTGGGCCTGGGGTCAGCTCCTTGAGCCTCAGTTTCCCAGTTGCAGAGCAAGAATGAAGGCAGCACCTCCCTTCAGGACTGGAAGGACCGCCGGGCATGAACTCCTGTCCCTGCACACCCGTGTGCTCCTCCCGATCTCGGGACAGTGCAGACCCGCTCTCCCATCCCCCTTCTCCAAAGATGACTTAGCGGTGCACCTGTAGTCTGGACTGGCCCTTGGGGGTGTTGAGGGTAAATCTGATCCCAGAAGATTCTTCTAGAAGGCATTTTCTTCCTAAAGCACTCACTGCAGACTAAACGTCTCCTCTGCTGTCCTACTGCACCTCGCTTGCCGCTGACAGATGCTTTCCGACTCCCTTAGCTAGTGCTCCCCCGCACTGGGTGCTCACAAACGTGGACCCTGGCAGTCTCTCCTAAGCCTCGGGGATCTAGGTTCTCCACTGCTGGACACAGGCTGCAGAGTCACGAACGTGTATGTGTCTCCAGTGTGCAGAGGCCGGGGAAGGGGGCGCCTGTTCAGATCCCAAAGATTTGGGGGAAGGGGGCAAAATTTCAGACAAAGCGCAGAAGGAACAAAGAGGAAGCAGGATGTGCCAGGGAGATTAATTCACCACTCAGACATGAAAGAAATATGTTCAATTATTTTTTATTGCATTTCATTTTAATGTACACGTCGTACTTAGCCGCCTGCAAGCCTCAGATTACCCAGAGAGAAAGCATAATGAAAAACAAGAGAATTAAAAACACAGACAAAAAATGCTCCTGAAATCGGAATCATGGACGAGAGAGAAGCACAGGCCAGATTAGAGAAAAAAGAGGCTGCTTGGCACCGGGGCTCAGCCAGCACTGATGCCAGGGACCTAAAGCCAAGCAGCCCAGGGTACCCCGCCTTAGCTGGAAGAGTCACTGTGTGCTTCTGTGCCTCTCTGAGCTTCATTCTCCAAGGGAGAAGCGAGAGTCCCGAGAGTGATCCGTGGGCAAGAGGGTGTTTCTTAGTTTAAGGGTGTGGGAGATCCCTTGTGTGTGAGTTCTTGTGGCGGCGGCGGCGGTGGCGGCGAGGGAGGTGAGGCATGTGAACCACCCCATGCGTTTCACGTCATGGTGGAAGACAGCCTTGGGGAGTCAGTTTTCCGTTTGCACCTTTTTGTGGGTTTCATGCTCAGGGCAGCAGGCAGGCTTGCTGCACAAGAGCTTTGACCTGTTGAACCATCTTAGTAGCTTCAGAGACTCGCGAAGGATATGGCGGCTGAAGAGGGAGAGAAAGCCGCAAGGACCCAGCACAGAGAAAGGGGGACACAGACATCACCGAAGGGGTGAGCTTTCCAGCCTGGAGCGCTTCCAGGGAATCTCAAGTGGAAGGGAAGACGATGAACCAGGGCCCTGTGAAGGAGCCGGAGAATCGGGGACAATGAAACTGCCACCTTCAACTGCTCCTCTGGCCCTTTCTATCCTACTCAAAAGCCCACGCCCCTGGGAGAGCCCGCTGTCCTGCACCCATCAGTGTCCCTCCTCTGACAGACTCAGGAAATTCCTCCCATGGCTGCATGACTGGCTGTGGAGGGGGGGAGGGGAGCAGATGCTCGGCTCCCTGCCCTGCCCCGCCCCCTCTCCAGGGCAGCAGCATCTGTTTTCAAGAAACAAAGTGGGCACAAGGTGGGCACAAGTCCTTACACATTTGCCCCAGACGCATCACCTATGGGACTCTTAGAGGGAGCTGGAGTGCTGGCTCTGGGCTCTGGGAGGTGGAGCTGGCTGTGTGCCAGGTTCAGGTCACTAAGGTGGGGGACGGTAATCTGGAAGGCTGCTTTCCTGTGGGGACAGGAAGTCCAGAGAATCCTGTGCCTTCTGTCAGTTCTGTTATAAATGGGAAACAAACAAACAAACAAACAAAAATGCCCTAAACAATAAAGTCTGTTTTTAAAGAATTAAGTAAATAAGCTGGTCTTAGAGCCAGAGCTCGGGAGGCAGAGGGTTGAGAGTTCAGAGCCAGCCTGGTCTACAGAGCAAGTTTCAGGCTAGCTAGAGATACACAGTGAGACCCTATCTCAGAAAGGTGGGGGCGGGGGAAGAACGGTTAAATGTGTCTTAAAACTGAGAAGTGCATTTGGTGTGTCCTGCTTTCTTTATGAGTATGGGAGAGGGCCTGCATGTCTACCACACACATGCAATACCCAAGGATGCCCAGAAGAGGGCATCAGACTCCTTAGCGCTGGAGTTACAGGTAAATGGTTATGGGTGTTGAGAACTGAACGCAGGACTTTGGCAAAAGCATTAATACTGAATAGTCGCTCAAGCCCCCTGGATTCGTGTTTGTGTTTTCCTCACAGATCTATGAAAGGAAAACTTGATAAACTGGACTTTGACCCACTCAAATAACTGGGTTTTATGGGTGAGGGTCAGAGAGCTATTTCACAAAATAACTTCCATGGACGGTAGGTGTTTTGGAGGGACGTCCGGCATGACTGGCCACTAGAGACATGCAAGGAAAACCAGAGCTGGTGATGTGCTCAACAGACAATGTGCATTGCCGCGTGACTGGAAGGACCAGAGTTCAAATCCTCGGGACCTCCACAGGGGCTGAGTGTCCATGATGACCCTCCAGCGATTCTGAGACCTGGAAACAGGTGATCTCCAGACAAGATAGAAACAGCCCCCAATGGAGCTTTGGGGTCAGCAAAAGGCCTTGCCTGGACATACAAGGTGGGGAGTGACTGGGGAAGACACCAGGTGCCGACTTTAGGCCTTCCAATGCATACCTGCAGGCTAAGAAGCTCTCACACACAGAAGCATGTGCACAAGTCATGCAGAAGACTGGAGGTTGGTTCAGTGGGCAGAGCCATTGCTTAGCATAGACGAAGTTCTGGGTTCCATCCCCAGCAGTGCGTAAAACAAGTGGATGCGTGCCTGTGATCCCAGCTCTCGGAAAGTGGGAGGTAGAGGCAGGAGCATCATGAGAAGTTCAAGGTCATCTTTTCCTTGGCTACCAATCAGGTCCAAGGCCGGCCTAAGATGAAAGCCTTGTCTCTAAATAAATGAATAGACTTGCCTTTAAAATACCCAGTGAGGCGCCAGCATGCAGCTGTTAGAATGGTTGCGAATACCAAGGTTTGCAAAGAAGCAAGACATGTAGAATTTCTGTGCAATGCTGTTAGTGAGGTAAAACAGTGCAGCCACTGTGAGCAAGGGGTTGCCAGGTCTACGGAAAGGTAAATAAACATATTTGTGGTTCATGACCCAGAAGTCCTACACCAAAGACAGACCAATGCAGAATTATAACAAGGCATTCCAATACCCCCTTTTGTTATTGATGACTGCATAGGAAGTCACTACATATGTAGAAGACTTGAACATTTATGAACTTGACCTGGACTGGCGTTGCATTCCAAACGAGCTGAATATATATGCTTTCCAGTATATACGGAATAGTTTCTGGTATTGACCAGACCCCAGGCTCAATAGCTGTAAAAGATTCAAGACATACAAATTCTATCCTCTGACCTCAGTGGTAGTAAAACTCAATAACAGAAAAGTATCTGCAAAAGTTTGGAGATAGAAGTTAAATAAGATAGTTGTAAATAACCCATGGGTCAAGGAAGGAATCAATAGTTTATAGTATTCTGAAATGACCAATCAGGAAAACAATATCAAAATTTGCCAGATCCTACAGATTGGAAAAACTTCAAATGTTAAATGGCTAAGTTTTTAAAACAAGGAAGAGTTCAAGTGGGCAGCTTCAGTCGCTTTCTGCAGCTGTGAGAAAATACCGGAGGAAAAAAGCTTAAAGGTGGAAGGTTACTTGGCTTACTGTTCCAGTTTTCCATGTAGGGTCTCTGGACCTGGTGTTGTGGGCCCTTGATGGCGACAATCATGAGACAAGTGTGGCAGAGGGGGCTTGTTCCCCTCACGAGAACCAAGAAGCAAAAGGAAAGACAGGAAGGGACAAGAGCCCAGTCACCCTTCCAGGGCGAGTTGCCAATGACCCTGCTTCCTCCCATGGGCTCTACCTCTTAAAGGTCGCACTATCTCCTAAGAGTGCCCCAGGCTGATAACTGGTAACTGCCCTTCACCCTGTGGGCACTTGGGGGATGTTTCAAACGCAAAGGTTGACATTCTCATATTAAGGAATTAGGAGAGGGGCTGGAGAAATACCTTAGTCATTATGAGCACTCTCTGTGTAATCAGGGAGACTGGGGTTCAGAACCCTGCACCCACTTAACAAGACAGGTGTCCTGTGCTTGTCTATAGCCTCAGCTTTGGGGAATGTGGTTGGAGACTGGAGGAATTCTGAAGCTTATTGGTTTCAAGCCTCAGGTTCAGGAAGAGATTCCATCTCAAAGAGATAGGTAAAGAGCAAACAGAGGAAGACACTGGATGTCTTCTTCTGGCCTCTATGTAATTCTTTCACACATGGGCATACACCCCCATCCCCACACACCATGTACTCCCACACATACACACACACCACACACTCACACACATAAATACTATATACAGCTAACACCACACACATACCACACAATAGTACATATACATTCTACATACACACACACCACATACACACACTCATACATTCGCATACACACAAACACATATGCCCATAGATACACACAACACATGGGCACATACCCCCACCCACACATACCACGTACTCCCACACATATACACACACCACACACTCACACACATAAATACCATATACATCACATACCACACACACATCACACAATAGTATACACACACATACATTCACATACACACAAACACATATGCTCATAGACACATACCACACATAGACACAACACCACCCACACACTTATACACACATATACTCAAACACATACAACACACACAAATACACACATAGACACACAGCACACATACACATGAAGACACACACGTAAATAAATAAATAAATAAATAAATAAATAAATCTTTTTAAAAAGACATTAGAAGAAAACTGACCAGTCAGATGGAAAGTTGGTAGAAGAATGGAAAATCAAAGGAAAGGCTGAAATCTATAATAGGGAGATCGATAAGAGCCAAAGTTGGTTCCTCGAGAAAGTTAACAAAGCTGAAAAAGCCCTAGGCCGATGAATTAAGAATACAATAGAAAGATAAAGGTTAAAAATGAGTCGTGTCAGACGGACACACCCAGCAGCCCTCAGAGTCGGGATGCCAGGAGGGGATACAGTCACAGACTGGATGCCAGCAGGTGCGGCGACTCGGGCGAAACAGGAGAAACCCCTAAATAAACAATCTACAGAAGAAACTATCAACCAGAAGAGACATGGCAGTGTTTGCTGAAACAGCGTCTCTCTCTGTGGAGCCTGGGCTATCCTGGAACTCACTATGTAGACCAAACTGGTCTTACATTAAAAAAAAAAGTAACAATAATAATTTCTAATGAGCTATATACACTCATACCCAGCCACACCTACCAACACCCCTCACACAGAGTCTCCTGTTCCAAAAGATTCACTTAAGAATGTCATTAACATTCAAGGAAATGTGCATAAGCCTACAGAGACACGAAGCCTGTGACCACCTCTTGCCCTGCACACCAGATCAGACACACATGACAAGAAGAAAAAAAATACACGAGAGGCAGGAGATTCATAACGGACATTTAACAGCTTCCTTCCAAAGAGCACATCACGAGCAAGCTGGGTTTATCCCAGTAACACAAGATGAGTTTCAACATTTGAAAATCAATTAGTGTAATTCGCCATATTAAGGAGCTGGAAAAGGAAAACAGCGTGATCATCAAAATAGGTGCCAATTATTTAAATAAAATCTAATATGAACTCATTATCAGCAAGCTAGCTTTCCCTCTCAGCTGCAATGCAAGTGTGTTCGAAGCAGCCATAGCTAACCACATTCTTGATACAAAATTAAAGCCAAGACATAGAGATAGATGTCTGCTTTTGCAGTGGCTGTTCATAGGCACCCCAGAGGTCCCAGCTAAAACAAGGAGGCAAGAAAAACTATATAAAGGCAACCATATCGGGAAGGGAAAATAATGCTCATCAATGTCAAGGCTGCCTGTGTAGAAAACCTAATAGACTCTACAGAAAAAGTGACTGGCTTTGAAGTGGAAGATCAATACCGAATAGCAAGCAATACAACCCAGAAATGAAGATTTAAAATTGCATGGATGCTAGCATCGAATTTGCATATGCAAGGATAAGCTTGACCCAGGATGGAGTGGGGTTTAGAGGACCTAAGGAAACGGGGACCTAAAGAGAGAGACACCTGATTTCCAAACTGTGGGCCCATCAGCTTTCCCTTAATCGTCAGATCAAACGCAATCACAGGCAAAATGCCAGCAGACGTCAAAGTTGATCAATTGTTTCTAGAAGCCATGTGGAAATGCAGAGACCCTCGAGTGGACAAATGGGAAGAAACGTCTAGACAATGTACTCTATACAGCGTCTGTAAGTGCGATGGTGTGGGGTTGGGAAGAGAAGAGAACTGATCAGCAGAACAGAGAGCCTAGAAATAGACACACACACACACACACACACACACACACACACACACAGAGGCAGACACACACATACACACACTGAGAGACACACAGAGATTCAGACACACATATACACAGAGACACACAGAGAGACACAGACACACACAGACACACAGAGAGACACAAACACAGAGACACACACATATACACAGAGACACACATATACAGAGACACAGATAGATACACAGACACACATACACAGACACACATGCATACAGAGACACAGAAGACACACAGACGACACACAGAGAGACATAGACAGATGGACACAGACATATAGACACACAGAGAGACACAAACACAGAGACACAGACGCACACACATATACACATAGACACACACAGGGAAACAGACACACAGAGAGACACAGAGACAGGCACACACAGAGAGATACACAGACATGGAATATTTGTTTTGGCAAAGGTATAAAGAGATTCAGAAAGACTCAGAATCTCCCACAACTTTGCCAAACTGGATGTCCCATATCAAACACAGCTATCTCTCTGCCCCACCAATAATGTAAAAGTCAAAAAGAATTAAATTTAGAACTTAAAGGTTGTAGAACTTATAGAAATGAGTCGAGTTTTTGTAAAAAGAAAGTATGGGAGAATCTAATTTTGACTCTGAGCCAGGCGAAGACTCCATAGTCGTGAACCAAAAGCTACATGAGAAGGGGGGTAACGACAAGCTTGACTTCATCAAAACCTCTTTTCAAGGAGCAGTGAGAGAAGCCAGAGGGAGAGGAGCCATTCGCAAATCAGACGTTTAATAAGGGACACACACACTAGATAACAGCTCTGTACGTTAATAACAAAAAAGATCAGTTTCATTAAAGATTTAAACAGAAACTTTAGCAAGAAAAAAAAGACAGATTGGAAAGTAAGCAGCCAACATTGGTCAGTGTCCCGGACCTCCGGGGAGTGTGTGACAGTGAAGAGGCCTGGGAGGGCGGAGGACAGAGCCTCAGGCGCAGGCGCCCCATCGCTGACTGCTCCAGAGGACAGCATGACAACACCTTAAGCCCTATGCGCCCACCTTTGACTGGGTCCATTTGTTATTGATTTGTATAAAGTTCATTTAAAGAAAACAAAGTGCACGCACGTGTGAATGGTTGTACACAAAGGCTCACAACCATTTCATTTGTGACACCGGACTGAAAATGACTTAAAGGTCCTCGGAGATGTGGAGAGCCAAATTGTAGTGTTTCTGCTCAATGGGGCATCATTCCGTGCTAAAATTCAACAACACCCTTGGCCTTGAGATAGCGCAAGAGTTAAGGCATTTGCCACCAAGCCTGACAGCTTGGATTCAATCCCCAGGAGTCACATGGCGAAAGGACAGGATCAGTTCCCCCAAGTTGTTCTCTTTCCTCCACACTTAGGACTTGTCAGTGTCCACATACATACACACATCACGCATGCTCTGGGTTTCCAGTGTGCTCTGGCGCATAGAAAGGCTTGCCACCAAGGCAAGACTGGTCCCTGGGAACCACATGGTATAAAGAAAGAACCCAAGAGGTCTTTCTCCTGTGGTACAAACATACATAGACATACGCCTGTGCCACACACTAAATAAATGTAAAAGAATGAAAACCCACACGACTGCTACCCACAACACAGCTAAACTTAAGATGCGTATGGGATGCGAAAGAAGCCAGACAGGCGCACACACTGTGGGATTCCCTTTATATCAAGTCCCAGAAAATGAAATCTGATCTCTCGTGGCAGCAGACAAGTGGACAGAGGGACAGTGGGTGGAGAGGGGTGTTGGGATTGCTCTCAGGAACAAGGACGGTTTGGGATAATGGCTGCGTTCCCCGTCTTGGCTTGGGGATGGTTTCGTAGTTACGTATGTTTGTACCACACTCATCAAACTGCACATTTTAAACAGAATGGCTTATCGGATCTCAGCCACACCCCAACACTGCTGCTAACTACACCCCTAAAACTGAAAGAAGGGAAGACTCTGAGCTGCCTTCAGTGAGTTGTTCTGTGGGTGTTGAACTCCTTCCTCCTTGGTAGGGCTAATGAGGCTGGTGCCATAACCATTACCTGGGACAGACTGTGGGTGGAGCCACCCAGCCTCCTCCAGCTCCAGTTGCTGAGGTGTGGTGAAGGAGCAGGACAGTGAGAGGGGGTGACCACTCAGAGCCCTGACAGGTCAGAAGGTTGATCTCCACCACTGCGTGGGAGCCTCAGGGACCCAAGAGCTGGCGGGTGACAAGTGTTCTCTCACTGCTCATTCATGTCCAATAATTTAATACAGTTTTGACATTTCTCCAGCCGAGTGGCCTCCGGGGCTCCAGCCACATGCAATCAGGTGGATGAAAGCCAGAGCAAAGGGCGTGGAGGCTGGCTTTCTGTCATTTTGTCACTTGCTCTGTCAGAGTACGGCAGGCACAATAACGGACAGTGAGAGAGAAACTGAGGGTCCTGGGAAATCCTTACATCCTGTGAGTCGCCAGTCGTCCCATTTGGCGGAGGGGGACCAGGCTCTGTCTGGGAGGTTCGTAAGGAACCCTGGAAAGGTAATATGCTCCATTCTTGTAGACCCCAGCAGGGAGAGTCTCTCTCTCTCTCTCTCTCTCTCTCTCTCTCTCTCTCTCTCTCTCTCTCTCTCTCTCACACGCGCACACACACACACACACACACACACACACACACACACACACAGAGTGCCTCTCTTCTGTGGCATCCCTCACTGTCACACTCAGAGATTTGCTATGGTAGGGGCTCAGGCAAGGGGTGGAGACAGCCATGGACTCGGTGCTCCAACCAGCATCAGCACCACAGTGCAGCCAATGTGGGGCTGCCTCGCTGTGGAGGAGATGGTCCTCTGAAGGGCCTTCCCTTCTCTCTACCTCCCCTCTCCCTCTCTTCCTCCCTTTTTCTAGCCTTCCCTGTTTCCCCCACCCCCTTCCTCTTACAGGGGCCGGAGACATCCCTGGGCAGTGCCCTCTTCCTGAGACAACACCAACACTGAGGGCAGACTGGCTCTGCACCGGCCAGTGCTGACGGGACAGAGCCGGAGCCAAGGTGGAGGACAAGGGACCGCGCCCAGCTCTGCGTCTCCAAGCTCTGCTCTGAAGCCCACGATTGGCTTTCTTGGTGATCCTGCTCTGACTTGTTCCCAAACAGAAACAAGTTCCTACTGGGTCCAGCGCAGTGCCCAAAGGCCCCTCCTGCAGCAGCAGGGCCTCCCTGCCCATCCATAGGTACTGGTGGTCACGCAGCACCAGCGACAAGCCAGACGGACCTGGTGAGTGGCAGCTGGTGCCAGCCCGATGATCAACGTGTCCATGCATGACCCCGCTGGATCTTTAAACAGCCCCAGTGGAGATTCTACAGAGATTTGCTAGAAATCAATTGAGCCAACGGTCAATTCACCAAATGACCAATTTGCCATAAATCAATTTGCCCAATGATCTATTCCATGTTCAGAGACAGAAACACTAGCCTGCTCTGGGTCTTAAAACAAGGCAGTTGGGGAGGGAGAGAGAAGGAGGAGGAGGAGGAAGAGGAGGAGAAGAAGGAGGAGGAGGAGGAGGAGGAGGAGGAGGAGGAGGAGGAGTAAGAGGAGGAGGAGGAGGAGGAAGGGCAGGAGGAAGGGCAGGAGGAAGAAGAGGAGGGGGAGAGGAGAAAGAATGATCAAGAGGGGGTGGGGGAGGGGATCGGCAGCAAGAGAAGCTCCAGGGAGCCAAGGAATGGGTCCAGGAAACCAGAGGGCCAAGACTTGGGTGCATCAAGCCAGGGGACTGTTATCCATGTTTGCAGAAGCGGAAGTCCAGGATCTGAGTCCCAGCGAATCTAGTATCCCTTCGATGTAGCAAACTCTTCTGTAAATGGCCTTCCTAAGAGGAAGGAACTGAGACAGAGACAAGAGCCCACCAGCTCAAGGTAGCCCATCGGGTGGGCAGGCACCGAGGCTCAGAATGATCCGACACTAAGCCAGAATCTACCTATGATCAGGAAGGCAGGGGGTCTTCCAGCCTTGGTGGCCACCCTCCCGCCAGCATCCCTGGGGCTACTGGAGTCTCCATGGCAGCACCTGTGTGGGGACTGAGTAGCCACCTCCTACCCAGGACACCATGAGAACATTCCATTTCCTGTGAACAAATCAATTTGCTCCTACTACCCAGAAGGGAGGTCGTGTCTGTGTATCAGAGATGTAGACATGAAGACTGCGGCTCAGGCCAGGGACGACCTGAGGCTTGGCTGGCTGTGATCCTCAAAGGCTGCCCTCCCCTCAGCCCCCACAGCCCCCTACACAGCTGCTTTCTTTCTTTTTTCTCTCTCATACGCCCCTTGCTGGTCACGTGACATGCGAGACCAGGAAAAAAACCGGCTTCAGGATGGCTCTGTCTCCTATTAATTAGGATTTACTTCCTTTGTTACAGAGCTGAAGAGATAAGGACGTCTTGGGTGCCCTTCCCTGGAAAACAAGAATTTGTCACGATCCTGGATTTGTTTGGGGGAGATCTGTGGTGTGGGAAACGTTGAGAGGAGTCTGTGGACTAACACAAACCCCATCGGGCAAGGCAGGCAGGATGGAGGTGCGGTCACCAGGGAGACAGCTGAGGAGCTGAGGCCCTGCCATGTAAGCCAGTCGGGTTGGCTTCTTCATGGTGTCAGGGAGGGCTTAGGGGACTGTAGGGACTCATTCTAGGTGGCTGTTAACCCACCCAGTAGTGGAAAGGCACCCTCTAGCGCTGCGATAGCCTGTCCCGGTCAGCCCGGGGTGGCGCACAGCAGTAGGAAGCAAGGAGCAGAAGCGGCGGGCTCCCGACGGGACAGACCTCGGGTGTGGCTCTTCCGGTGTGTATCTGAGGGTTGAGACGCCTATACGTCTACTTGCTACGGGACTTACTTTGCTGTGCCAGTTCCTTCAGAGTGGACTGTGATTGGATGTAACTTATGCTAGTTCCTCCCAGAGTGGGCTGTGATTGGATGGACCCTGTGCTAGTTGCCCACAGACTGTGCTCTGATTGGATGTACCCTGCAGCTGAGGCCCCCCCCCTCCGGAAGTTATCATTTCTTCCTGTCTGGCTTTATGACAGAGCATCCTTTCCCAAAGCCATCTTCTGTCTACCCACCATCTCCTTGACCTGCTTGCCCTCCAGGAGAGCATCAGACAGGTCGCGTCTCTCCCATTTTGATGAATAACGGAGAGTCCCGGGAAGCCGGTGGCCTGGTGCCTTACTATGCCCTGGCTCTGCCCCGAGGAATGTCATACTTGGTCAAGGGTCAAGCTATGCTTGGCCAGGTTTATCCTGGCTTGGAGTTCTATCTTTACCTTGTCAGCTTCTTATTGATGGGGGACCAGAGTACAAGTGTGGACAGTCAAATGAGGTCGCTACAGGCTCGGCATCAGCTGCCGAAGCTGTCCAACGAGACAGGTAGCCCAGGATGGTGCTGACCTCCTGTGTTTGAAAGAATCCTGATTACTATTCCCAGGACAGTGAAGAGGGGCCTGTGTGCCACAGGCTGTAGTGACAGAGGCTCCAGGTGGGTGTTTTCTTATCCTGCCTCCCCCTGTCAGGTTCTGAGGGTACCTGTGGCCCTGTCGCTCCAGGAAGCACAATGAAGATGCTGGAGGAGCTGAGAATCACAATTCTCTCAAGGAATGGTTGACTCTCAAGTATAAGCTGAGATTCTGGGAGGCCAAGCACAGGAGCACAGACAGTTTAGAAAAGGAACAGACCTCCTTCTGTCTCGGCATCTGAGCAGTGGGCTAGGCTGATGGTCTTGGGCCGTGTAGGGTTGTGTTCCTGGATTCCATGTTTCCTCTCCTGACTTCACCTAGTTTGTTCCAGTTTCTGCCTTGAAGGGGTGACTCAGCCACCTCAGAAGCCCCTCTCATTCTCCCCCTCCGCCTGACCCTGGTTGCCCCGAGAGCATGGCTGGATCTTCCCTCATTGGCACAGACCTCTGTTTCTTCCACTCATAACCCCCGCCCCTCCCTCAGACACACCCTCTGATGACAGGGCCTTGCTCCACCCCAGGCTTCCCTTCCCTGCACATCGCTATTTCTGCCTGTGGGGCTCCTCAGTACTGCTGCCTGCTGAGCTAAGTGAGGTTAATCCATCCCCAGGGATGCCTGTGCCCATTCCTCAGACTGGTGAAATGGAGCCTGAATCCCCCAGGGGCAAAGCCCACGAGGCCAAGGCCTCGGCAGATGGGCACCCAGCTGAGCGTATCTTTTCCCTGGGATATTAATTATGGTAAGGAAGGCGGGCGCAGTCTGGATGCGGATGGAAATTTCCCGGTGCATTTTGCTCAGACAAGAAGCAGCAGGAGCCCAGAGCGGCAGCCCCCTCCTGCCTTGTCTGTCTGTTCTTCCCAAGAAGGAGCCTGCTTCTCCACGGGGAGCGTCCCAGGCCCGCAGTCTGACCCTCTGCATCTCCAGGGCTCAGAGGAGGGTTGGTCTACAGGTCAGGTTCTGCTCTGTGTAAAAGAACTTGGTTTCCCAGGGTCAGGCAGGGAAGGTGGCTGGGGTGTTGCAAACAGGTCCCTTATGGGACCCTCTAGGACATCTTCATGACCCCCAAACCTCAGTTCTGCCTCAGCAGCTCCTGAGCTGGTTCTTGGAGTCAGTTACTGTTGTGGAAAACAGAAAACAAACAAACAAACAAACAAAAAGCCAGAGTCCAGAGCTTATAGACCTGGCCATGGGGGTGGCATAAGCCGTCTCTCTTGTCCATCTCAGCGGCTTTTTGGGAATACCCTGTCTGGCCCAGGCTGGGGTCCTGGGGGCTGCAGGGGGCTAATCTCATAGGAGGGAAGGAAAGACTCCCAGGTTTCACAGACAAGCCTAAGAAAGTCTGGGACTCGGGGTCCGGCGGCAGGGTGCCAGCTCCTCTTGCAGGGCCCAAGGGGCAGTGGCTCTCTCTCCACCTCTGTCCTGCAGGGTCATGACTCCATGACTCCAGTTGTGTGGACCACAGACCATCCCTAGCTAGCCTGGGATCTCCTGTGATGTTACTTGACAGGAACTCCAAAGGGCCCCAAGGTTGGGTCTCAGGCGGCCTGAGGAAGCAGGCATTCCTGGGCCAGGGACCTGAGCTCGCGACCTGCAGCCTTTATGTGGGGACGGTACCTGTGACAACAGAAGGCAGGTCAGACTATGGGGGCTCCTTATGTTCCTGCCTCTGTTCTTCAGCCCTGCCCGGGCTGTGACGGCTGCTATGGTAACCACAGAGATGAGGTGACAGAGGGAATACCTGGACACAGCCAAGAGAGCATCTCAGCTCCCAGAGCCTGTGGGTAGGGTCCCCAGAGATTTGAAGAGGGAAACAAGAGGCTGAAGGGCCTGAGGGCGAGACCTCCCAGGGGAAGAAGGAAGTAGGCGTGGTTTGCAGCACACCCCTCCCAGGCCCTACAACCTGGTGGACATTTACATACTGATACCCGGAACCCTCTGGACACAGGGCAACACACACAGTTAACTATCCAGGACACACACATCAGGCCCCGGCTCCTCAGCCCACACTCCCTACTGCACTACCCCCAGCTCACTTTAGCATTTCAAATGCCCATAATCCTATGGGGATGATGCTCCCCATTTCACAGCCCAACAAACTGAGCTCTCAGTAGGTGCAGTCATATGGCCACGGCCACGTGGCAGACAGAGCCCATCCTGATCATTGGTTATGAAGACCCTGTTGTCCCCAGACTGCCTGGATTTTTTTTTTTTTTAGAATCTGAGTCAGAGTTTAGTGAAGAGACACCCCACGTGGTGATATGACTAGAGGGAATGTCATGTCAGTGAGGAAGACAGCTGCTCCAAAGCTGTGCTCAGCCTATAGCGGCAGAGAGTCTGGCTGGTCTTGATGGCACTGGTCTGCAGGTACCCCAGGTAGAAGACATCGCCCCAGATGCAGGCAAGAGGGAGGTATGTGACTGCTACTGCAGCTGAAGGTATCAGGCTTATCCAGTGCAGGGACATGGTCACCTGTCCCAGGGTGGACCACGAGGTCACCAAGAGCTGTGCAGTCTCTGTACACCAAGGTGGTCAGATTCCCTCTGATGCAGTAGCAAGAAATGTAAAACTGCTTCTTCCGCAGTGTCCCTTCCGCGCCCTCTACTGGCAGAGTTGGGCATTGCTTCATGGCTCGTGGAGGGAAGGCTGGGGTGGGATTGAGAGCCACCAAGCGACAATAAACCAAGGTCTGCAAGCAGTGGCTGTTGACTGGTAGCCCGAGGCTGCTTTTGAATGGGTCATGAACTAGAAACTTCACCCCCCCCTTTTCTCTTATTGATTGAAAGAAATCCAAGACAAGTCTTCCATGATATGCTAATACTGTATGAAGTTCAGGCTTCAGTTCTTCAGGACTACAATTTAGATTACGTCTTTTGTTTTTTAAAGGCAGAGATGGGTTTTTTTTTCCCCTCTGACCGCACCTGCATCATTTTCTGGACCCACCGTTGGGTCCTCCAACCCCCCAATCAGCCCTAGTATATTTAGTATCAGTCTCTACAGAAAGCACAGGCTCTGTTCTAAGTCACTCGGGGTTCAGCTTCCTTAGTCAACATTAACCATTTGCCACTACCCCCAGCACTGCCCAGGCTGGGAGATGCCAGGGACCCTTCACTGTGATGTCACATACGAGCCATCAGGAGGCAGGGACTCTACTCTTATTTCCTAAGGTCTGTTCCACGGCAAAGGTCTCTGGGAAGGTTCTGGGAGAGGTCACCTGAAGTGGTGACATGTTCTATATGTGTGTAATCCAACTCTATGGCCGGATCTGAGCCAACCCGGTTCTGGAACCCAGAGGCCGAGTGTTGCCCACTACTTCACACGGCTCTGCTTCTTCCCTTCCGTGGGCATCCTCATCAACACACATCCCAGCCTAAGACACACTCATCCCATGTTGGGGATGGGCCCATTTCACAGTCAAGGCAGCTGAGGCCCAGAAAAACCACCAGGTAGAGAGGAGATGACGAAAGCTTCTGAGATCTGCCATTACAGTGAAACCTGGGTGCCTTAGGTGAACCCCCACTTTTCACAGCTGTACCCATTCTCTATCTCTAGTCCAGGGCCCTGCACATGGCTGTCTACCTCAGCTCCTCTGTCTGTAAACTGTGTCTAAAACCAGTAACAATGAAGGTTATAACACAATTGTGTTAGCTACAAATGTTTCAGGCCACATTCATAGGCATCTGGGGATGAGGGTGGCCCTCAGGACACAGGAAGGACATGCTAGCACATGCTAGCATATGGAAGGTGCCCAAGGAACGGTAGCTCTTGGGGTACAGTGCCATCCCCAGCTACTGAGTCCCATGCTCAGAGCAGCCCCCCTCCATGCCGACCACCCATGGTGACCGAGCTCCCAGCCCCCAGCAGCCGGGGAGAGAGGATCCTGGTCTTGCAGTGCAGGAAGCCCCAGAACACCGCCCGTCCTCACTAATTGCATTCTCGGAACTGGAGCAGATGGAGGGAGGGGGTCTATTTCTCTCGGTTTTTCAAAGAGCTTTGGTCTGGGAGATAACTGTGTAATTAAAAGAAGAGAAATGCAAAACAAGCCTTTTAGACAGACCAAGCCGTCTTCGCCCCCTCGTAAATCTATTAATGAACTGTCATTGTGAGATAAAGCCCTGTACTGACCTGAAAACCAGTTCATCGGGAGGGGGCGAGAACACTGGCATTGTAGACCTAGGCCTCACGTGGGAAAGGAAAATATATTAATCAGCTTAGCTCTGTCTATCTGCACAAATTCAAGAAATATCTATTGGTTGCCTAGTGATATGGCATTTTCTACCAGACACTGGCTGCCCTGGGGGACCCTCGTTTTCCCACTCTCTGGAGCATCTGTCAATCAAATCTGGAACAGAAGGAAGTCTGGATGAGGATGTCTTAAAGACATGAATGGTAGGAGGCTGAGGTTAGTGGAAGGAGCCTGGGTCTGAGCGGGTCCTCAGAGGTCCAGGCTGCCTTTCACAGCTGGGTGGAAGACTCCTGCTCTACACTGGGATGAGCCAGACCCTTGGGTGTCATAAGCCAGGCTCCCTAGAAGGAGGGGTTTCATGCAGGGTAAGTTACTCAGGAGAAAGGCAGGAAGGGTATGGGGCCTGTGGGGAGCACTGGAGTGTGTGTGATACTTCCTGGCTGTTTCACATGGGCAGTGAGTCAGCTATTCTGCAGCCCGATGTCAACCAGGTTGTCCAAGGAGGGCAGTAACCACAGACATCCCCAGCCGACTGGATCCAATGAAGACAAGAGTCCTTCAGGACATCCAGCAGTGAGCCAATCACTAGCTGCTGAAGGTTGGGTGTCTATGGGATGCTGGCGGGTCCCAGCAGGATGTACCTCAGCTCCTCACTCTGACCCCAACCCATCACAGCCCACAGCCCCTGCCCACCCAGCACCACCCCCTCGGGCCCTCCACTCAGTCCTCTCCCCTCTCATTGCTCTTGTGAGAGAAGAGTCTAGTCCTGGGTTTCTGAGTGGGTGGAGCCTCAGACCCAGTCAACCAGAGTACTAAATGTCCCTGGACAACACAGTGATTGGTCCAGGGACAGGGTGGGGCCAGAGATGGGGTGGCAGTTGAGGTAGATGCAAATGTATTGATGTGCAGGTATTTGCTAAGAATGTTTCAAGAGAGCTCAGAAACCAACCAACCAACCAAACAAACAAACAAAGAAAAACAAAACCAGGCATATTGAGCGTATTAGCTTTGGGGCTAATACAAGTGAAACCACTGCTTATAGATGTGCCTTTCGGTTCTCTAGAAGCTTAGCTCAGCATCAGTGCATGCCTAGAGAAGGCTCACTTTGATGTGACTGACATCCCTATTCACCTAGCAATGTGGGCAACTGGACAGACTCTGCCCAGACTGTGACTGCTTGGTCTGATTCAGTCTGGCCATTTCTCCGAGAAGACAGGCTCTATGTAGTGTACCCATCCCAACTTGGGAGAGCCATCTTGTCACATGGTTATTAGCTTTAGTGTCCTTGGTATGTTTTGGTCATTTTTATTTTGCATAAAATATTTATTTTCTTTTAGTGTTTGTGAGTATGTGTGTATGTGCGCGCGCCCGTGCAAATGTGCACAGGCACACACTTGCTATGTTACATATGGAGGCCTGTTGTTAAAATATCCTTCCTGGGGGAGACTGGAACAATATTCTCCATCCTCAAAAGATCCTAACCACAAACCAAAGCATGGCTTCACCACAGTTTATGCCTGGGGACCCAGTGAGCTTATTAGGCTTTATTTATAGAGCATGGTGACCCCAAAGCATGCAGACAGCTTCCCATCGCTGCAGAGATGGGGCCTCTTTTCCCTGTTCTTCCCCAGACCATATCCTCTACTCCTTTCCGAGATCTCCAAGCCCACCCGGCATCAGGACAGAATCACCTTGGAGTGGCTTAGGAGGAGTGGCCTGATACCTCAGTGACGTCATTCTCATCTCCCCAGGGAAGGAATTTTAGCAAGCTGTGAGGTAGTTGGAAAGGCATGACAGGATGAGAGATAAATTTTCAAAGGCCTCTGGCGTGGCTCTTGCTATGGACAATGACTTAGTATCTTGATTCTGCCTATCCTCTGGGGGGAGGGGGGAGGAGGGCTGGTGGGGAGAAGACACGCTTTGGCATATAGATGACATAATGCCAACCTCCTAGTGCTTTGCAAACTTGGAGACCCACTTGAGAGACACGAGGTGTGCCTCAGGGAGCCAGGATGGGAAGCCAGTTCACAGAGGCACAAAGGCCAGGTGCAACTGTGGCATTCCTGGGATCTTTATTGTTTGGGCAAAATACAAATGTCACCCACTGAGGTGATGAGGGGTGGTCTGGGATATCCTGGACCTGCAAATGCTACAGAGTAATCAAAGGATAAAACCAGATGCTTCCAGAAGCCACATGGTTACCATTGATTGATACTCTCAGTGGTAGGGATGGGTCACCTCCCTAAGAGTTGTTGCTTGTGGAGGCTCCAGAAGCCCCTAAACAATAGACGTGATTGCCGCCATGTTTGGCTGCATCCCGGAACTCAATGGTAAGACTGTTGTCGAAGATATGCATTGGCTGTAGGACTTAAAGAAATGAGTGTGACTCTGAGTTAGGAGTGTCCCCTCCCTGAGAGAACCAGAAGGTGCCACTAGAGCTGCTGGGGAGAAGGATAGCCCAGAGTCCTCCGGAGCTGTGGACCCTGCGTGCTTCACAGAGGGAGTTCTGGCTCGAGAATCAGCTTTCTGGTTGGACTCGAGGCCAGCCCTTCAGCACCCAGTACTGGGAACTTAGAAAAAGAACCCGATGGTCAAGGGAAGCAGAATAAAAGGTAACAGCTGCTGCCTGGATAGATGAACACGACGTGCCGGTGAAGATGCTTCTCATCGTTTGTATTTATAACCATAGGTTTGATTGCTGTCAGTATCTGTGGATATTTTTCCATTTGCTGCCTTTTTCTCATTTGTGTTTTGTAGCAGAAGGAATAGCACCGATATCCATCAACAGTCAGTCGTCTTCTGGAGACGGGATGAATGAGAGGGTGTGCGGGTGTGGGACCGCGTTAGAGTCAGACATCTATGCCTCCCCTTCCAAGGCTCAGGGCCCACTGTGGAAGAGGGGGACTATTGTGTGTAATATTAAAAATACAACCCACACTGCTGCTAGCTAGGCACGGGCCTGTGGTCTTGGTCTGTTTCCAGCCCATTATCAAGACCACACATTTCCCCTTGTCAGTGCCTCTCCCACCAACGCTGGCTCTGCCTCTCCGGAGCTCTGAAATTGTTCTCTCCCCCCCCCACCCCCCACCTCCCCAGGCTGCCTGCTGCCAAACCCACTCAGCACTCCCAAACTCCCACAGCTCGTTGGGTGCCCACTCTCGCCAACCCAGTGCTCTGCTGCGGTTACCTTTCCCTGGAGCTCAGTTGAGTCATCTCAAAACGGAAAACACCAGACAATCTTAGTTTAGAACCAACAGATAACACAGTCCGCTGGGTGCGAAATCTAGCATCCTAAATTCACCAACTACCCTATGTTAGAAATCTGCCTGTGGCAGATCCTGGTGGATTCTGCCACGCGAACCAACAGCCCCTGGCCTGCATCTTGTCTGCTTCACTCCTAACCTCCATCCAAAAAGGAGCTTCCTTTCTCCTGCGTTCCGCTTCCTCCCCAGACCTGGAACCCCCAACCTCCTTCTCACCCAGCGATTGGCTTATCTTCTCTATTGTTTACTCAATTAGGGGGAAATTCTGCTACAGGGGACAGAAAGAATACAGGAACTGGAGGAAGGTGGAGTGCGTAAATCACCACTCTCCAAACAAAACAGCCATCTTCCTGAGATCAGAGGCCACCCTCACTCCTGCCAGTAACCTCAATAAACTCACAGGTTCCCCAGGGTGGACTGTGGTAGAATCCTGTTTTGATTTGTGATTAGGACCCTAGAAGGAGATCAGGAACTTCCCCAGGGAAAGGAAATTTATCAACAAGGTCAGATGGCAACTTTTAAGAGTTAGTTGTCAGGGTTGTATGATAAGCACCTTTACTCTCCGGGCCATCTGGTAGACCCCATTGCACTTTCCATAGGGAGACCTTGTACTGCACAGTAGGGGTTGAAACTGCTTGAATCTCGGGTTTTCATCACAGTGTGCCTATAGAAGGTGAGCCTGAGCAATCTCAGCCAGAAAGGAACATTCTAGAATAAGTGTCTGGGGTCTAGATGGGTTTGATGGTACAGGCACTAGAAAGCCTGTAGAGAGGAAGAAGCTGTCCTCAGCCGAAAACCGGTGAGGGGCAGGCAGCTGCACTGCAGCAATCAGCAGACTTCAGGGCCCTGGGTTCAATGTGTGCCTGTGTAAGGCTGGGGCTGCAGCACCGTGGAAAAGCATCTGCCTGATGTGTATTCAGGTCGTGTGCCCTGCTCCCCGCAAAGTCTACATTCATATGCAAATGCACACATATTTGTTTCAGGCAGCCTGTAGAGCTGGGAGCTGCTGTTATCCATTCCATCTCCCTCGAGGAAACTGAGGCACACAAAGATTGCCCCACTCAGTAAGGATCACTGGCCAGTGCAAGCAAAACCTGACTCATGTGCAGCCGGTCTGACACTCAAGTCTGTGCTCCCAGCCCAACTGTGCTTCCAACGCCATCCTATCTCCAGGACTCCCAGGACACCCTGGATGGTTGACTTGCTGGTAAGGACATAGGCAGGGTGCTGGCTCTCAGAGCGGACTTCCTGCGCTGACTGGAGCACTGAACCGCCTTGTACTAGCATTGATGAGATGCAGAGCAAGACCCACAGGGTACACAGAGAGTGACATTTCACAGCACAGAGAAGAAACATAAGGACAGAGGGGACAGTAGCCAAGCGCACAACCTATGAAAAGGCCTGGAGATAAGAGGCCACGGTAGGCCGAGGACTCCAGAAAGCGGGCTGTGCCCATGACATCAGGAGCCTCCTGGCTGCGGCACAAGAGAGACCAGAAGCAGCCCCTGGGGCATCTGTGACATGTCGGGACTAGATGCAGAGACACCACAGGGAAGGTTGCACAGCCCCGGTCAGGCTGCAGTGGAGCCAGAGTCTCTGGTCAATCTCACCACTGGAGGCTAGGGTTAGGGTGCTGGTCTGCCAGCAATGGGTTCCTGGGTGCCCAGCTCAGGGCTGCCCTTGTTGAGAGGCCGAGAGGATGGGCCAGGACCTTAGGGATTCAGGAGTGACCCCCCAGTAATAGGACAGATCCTTCTGGAAGGCCCTGGCTGGCACTTGCAAGGGCTGCATTCCCCCAATGTAGTCCTCAGAGGGTGGCAGGGATCCAGGAAGGATTAGACTCCAGATCTCAGGCTGAGACTTTTAGAGTTTTGTAAACCGAGGATGATTGTACAGACAGAGGGGCCAGACGGTCATCCACGGGCTAACTACACCTGGCTGTAACAGAAGCCTCCCAAACATGGGAACAGAAATGAATGCAACAGACTGAAAGCCTTCCCCTAGGAGCCCAGAATGTGGCGTGGGCCCACCTCATTCCCATCAAGCAGCCTAGGGGCACCAAACTCTCAGCCAAGGGCTAGAGATGTGCCATGCAAGGCCACCCAGGACAGACCCAGCACCTCTCCCATAGTCCATCCCCCTCCCACCCTTCATCTGCACAGAGGCTGCCAGGCTCGGCATATGGGCAGCTGGTGCAGATAAGCAGGTTGCAGGAAAGATACCTGATCAGGCCCAGGCAGGAGAGGCCCTAGGCAGGGGGAGTAGAGAGGAGGCCCCTCTAGGGTCTGAGGCCCCATCTCTTCCCTGCCCCAGGCTCTACACAGCTGCTCACAAAACTCTCAGAGTACCACGGGTGTCACAAACAGCAACTACGACCTGCCCACTGCCTGCGGTGGCCCAGGCACACGCTGGCCCTCAGGATACCTCAGAGGCCATTTTCTTCTTGGATCTAGAAGCAGGCCTGAACCCCCTCTTCAGGGAGGAAGAGATTGTTATGATCAGTCCAACTTCAAAAGTGACACAGGGCCTAACCTACCCTCATGCCCAGCAGCAGAAGTGTCTCTGTGTCAAGCACACACTGCAAGTCTCTAAGTGACGAGTCCTTGTCCTCAGTCAAGGCCCTGAGACAAGATTCAAAGTAGAGTTAGGAGTGAAGAGGGGTGAGGAAGGAGAGGAGAGGAGTTGGATTTCGGGACGCTATAGTGCTTACTTGGTGGTATCAAAATAACTTAGAAATACTCCCCAGAAGATAGGATAGTAATGGAGTCACACAGAGGGATTATCCTAACAGGAGCAGAGGCCATAGGTTCAATCCTCCCTTCAGCAACCTGAGAAGGCAGGGCTCTCACAGCTCCTGTTCTGCAGGTGAGGGAACAGAGGCTCAGAGTGGTGGAGAACCCACCTCAGGGAAGAGAGGTCACAGCAAGAACCCACCTCAGGGAGGAGAGGTCACAGGAAGAACCCACTTAGGGAAGAGAGGTCACAGGAAGAACCCACCTCAGGGAAGAGAGGTCACAGCAAGAACCCACCTCAGGGAAGAGAGGTCACAGCAAGAACCCACCTCAGGGAAGAGAGGTCACAGCAAGAACCCACCTCAGGGAAGAGAGGTCACAGCAAGAACCCACCTCAGGGAAGAGAGGTCACAGCAAGAACCCACCTCAGGGAGGAGAGGTCACAGCAAGTGCCAGAGCTGGTACAACCTAGCCTGTTTGACTCCTTGGCCTTCCAGGGCTGTTCTAATTTGTCTTCTCTTACACTGTAGGTCTTCCAGAATATTCCCAACCTGCTAATACCCTTTTCAGTAGGGTAGGGACACCAGGAACCCTAGAGGAGGACTCTGACTTGCTCTCCATGAGAGGCAGTCAACCAGGTCTAGCCTCCAATTCTAGGCCCCTCCTCATCTGAGGCCTGGGATCCTCCGGTTACTCCAGCCCCAGGCCCCCTTTTCCTCCAGCCTCAGGCCCCCTTCTCTTCCAGCCCCAGGCCCCCTTCTCCTCCAGCCCCAGGCCCCCTTCTCCTCCAGCCTCAGGCCCCCTTCTCCTCCAGCCCCAGGCCTCTCCTCTCTTCAAATCCCAGGCTCCACCTCTTGCTCAGGCCCTAGGTTACTTCCTGGACCCCATCCCAGACCCCCACCCCCACCTCCGTTCCAGCCTCAGGCCCCTCCCCTCAGACTGACCCCCCCTAGAAGGCATCAGGAGTGTTTATACTATGCTTGGGGAAGCTTGAGAGGGGCTGGCTCTGTTACCACAGCAGAAACCTAGGGTATCACTCAACAGGAAGCAGGGGGCTCCTGTAGTCAGAGGTCCAGTAGCTGATGGCGCCCACCAGCCACAGAGGGATGGCCTCTGGCATTCCTCCTGTGTGATCTGAGGGAAGCCACTTAAGCTCTCTGGAAGTCACTTTCTTCAGCTTCAAAATGGATGCATGTAGCTGCAGAAAGCTAGTTGGGGAAAGTGAGTCAATGACTCAGGGCGGGGCCCGACTCCGCAGAGAGCGCAGGTTGTCTCTGCCAACCTCGATTGTGTGCGTGAGACCTTCCATCTATCACCTTAAATTGTGTCTTATATTGGATTTTTGTGAAGATCTGGTGAATCAGTCCACACTGTGGAATGAGGCTGCTTCCAGAGCGTGGAGGGGCATTCCCCTGGACGTCCTCCCAGAGGAAACACTCACCTGAATTGCCTGTCCCTCTGTCTCTCTATTCACGGAAAATGCTGTTTCCTTTGCTGGCAGACTTTTGTGGAAATGGCCCCACAATGCAAGGGGTCCTCTGTGCCCTGTTTGTGCTTTTCACACAGCATCCTTTGCAATATGCAGTGTGGACATGCGCAGTCATGACTCTCCTTGCTGGAGCGGCGCACAGGAGATTCTTATATTCTGCAGCTCCATTCTTCCCTCGGAGGACCCTCGGAATGTATCTAACTGTTGCTCTTCGGGCAACTCTTGCTTGTTTATCTGCTGTTCAGATCAGGCTGCTCTGAACATTCCCGCACGAATTCCCGGAGCACCTGCATAGCAGATTCTCTGGGGGAATGTTCTAGAAGGGGAATTGCTGGCATGTGGTGACCGTGTTTGTTCAACTTCACAGGTTGGTTACAAATTGTTCTGCTCTGTGGCTGCACCTGCTTTCCCTCCCAGCAGAGCTGTGTGAGGTTTACAGCTTTGGACCCAGATTGGAGTCTACAAGGTATCAGATCTGTTGCCAGGAGAGTGAGCTTAAGTTCCAAATACCAGCCTATTTGTGTGTGTGTGTGTGTGTGTGTGTGTGTGTGTGTGCGCACGCACACACACGCGCGCGCGTGCATTTACATATGTCCTGCCTGTAGAGGCCAGAAGTCGATTTCCCATGTCCCTAATACTTTCTACCCTGGCTTTTTGAGACAAGGTCTCCTGCTGAATTTCAAGCTCCCCATGTAGGGTGGGCTGGCTGCTCAGCAGGCCCCGTGGATTACCTGTGTCTGCCTCCCCACTACTGACATTTAAAAGCTCATGCTACACACACCAGAGCCATGGGACTCAAACCCAGGTTTTCATGCTTGGGTTATCGAGTATGTTCCCAACCGAGCCATCTCCTCAGCTTCGAGGTGCCCGTCTGTGTGTTGTTCATGAGATCAGCTTCCCTGACTAAGAGGGAGACTAACCCTAATTTCAATCCATTACAAGTCTTTGTGTTTCAACCGTGAAATGCCCATTCGTGTCTAATTTCCCCCTCTTTGTTGCCATCCTACTGATTTTTCTGAGTTCCTTGTCTATTTAGGATAATAGCTGTTTATTGACCACAGCATGATATCTTTCCCCACTCAGGGTTGCCTGTTTATTTTCTCATAGCACGTGGACACTTAAGATTACCTTTGTTGTGATTCAGTCAGATTTTTCGATCTCTTCCTTCCATGGTGCGTCCTTTCAGTACTTTGGGAGAAAAAAAAATATTTTGCTATTAGAGGTCATAAAAATAGTCCATATTCTCCTCTAAAATATTTAAAGTTTTGCATTTTGTGTTTAAATCCTTATTCATCTGGAATTGATTTTCACAGGGCTTTGGATTAAATTTTTATTTTATTTTTCCATGTGGATAGCCTATCATTGAAATGTGGTTCACTCTTCTCCAGTGGACCATGCTGACTCCAGCATGGATACCCACAGTCCTCTGCTGGATACCCACAGTCCTCTGCTGGATACCCACAGTCCTCTGCTGGATACCCACAGTCCTCTGCTGGATACACACAGTCCTCTGCTGGATACCCACAGTCCTCTGCTGGATACCCACAGTCCTCTGCGGGTGCTCTCATTTACCCCATGTGCTCAGTGGCTCACACGGTCCTTACCATCTGAAATGGCTCAGCCCCTACCTTCTTTTCCTGATGTGTTTTGGGTACTTCATGGGTTCTTTTTGTTATAAGTTTTATAATCAGCATGTCAAGCTACTCAAAATATGCTCTTACAATTCTAAGTGAAATTTTATAGAGACCTGGAGAAGTGTTGAATCCTCCCATTAGTGAATGTGACATGTCTCTGCACTTCAGCTCGGAATATCTTACAATAATTTTCTCCAGAAGCATTCTGAACATTTTTATTGGCTGTGTTACCTGTTAATGTAGCCAAATATCATTGACAGCTTTTCTGTATTGATGGATACTTAAATTTCCGGGCTAATATAAACCTGGTGATGCTTGTGGAGGGTCCTTGACTCTTCTCCAGTTTCTAGAAGTTTAAGATGATAGGGTGTTTCCTTGGAGATGAATTTAAACTTCAAATTCAATTCTTTTAAATTAGCATAAATTAACTGAAGCCATGACTCAGTCAGCAAAAGGAAACCGCAAAGACCCGAATTTGGTTCCTGGAACCCCTGGAAGAACGGCTGAGTTTGGGGGTGCTTGGTGTTGGAGAGGATCCCCTGGGACACACTCACACTGAGAGGATCTGTCATAACAACAGTGTGAATAGTGACTGGAAATGATACCTAAGGTGGACCTCTGATCTACACACACACACACACACACACACACACACACACATACACACACCTGTACTCACATAAATATACATACCTGTACACACACACAACTGTACACATACATACACACACACTTGTACTCACATAAACATACATACATACCTATACACACACATCTGTACACACACACACACCTATACACATATAAACACACATACCTGTACATACACACATATTCTTGTACACATACACACACAACTATACACACATACCTGTACACATACACATACCTGTACACACACAAACCTGTACACACACAAACCTGTACACACAAAAACACACACACACACCTGTACATTCACCTACACATCTGTATACACACACATCTGCATACATGCACACATACCTGTATATGCACACACACACACACACACACACACACCTGTATACACATGAAGACTTATACAAAACCTACAAGAAGAAATTAGGACAGGGCTACACAGTCGTCCTACTTCTCACAAGTCACATTAATTCGTTTAGTGTTGGGGAAGAGTATGGCATGCATGCATGGAGGTCAGCTCGCCGGAGTTGGTTCTGTCCTTCCACCATGTGGGTTTCAGGGATCAGATTCAGGCCCTCGGGGTTAGGGCAAGTGTCTTTACCCATGTAGCCACCACACTGCCTGGCCCTTTCTTCTTTTAAGTCACTTTTAATGAGTTATGATTTCTATCACAATATCCACTCAGTCAATTTCAAAAAATATCTGCACTCACTTTATTCTATTGTCTCACTACACTGTTAATGTCTCTTTGAACTTCTCAACAGCCCTTCAAAGTGATGCAATCAACCCCTGGATTTGCAAATGGAAACAGAAAGGTTTGGGTGGGGATGGGGGTATCTCCTACTCAGGCCACAAATCCAGAAAGTGGCCGAGTCGAGACACAGAACAAGGAGGTTCTGGGGATGGAACCCAGGGCCTTGCTCATGCCAGGCAAGCATTCTGCTCCGGAGCCACACTCAGCCCTGACTGAGGCTTCACCTTCAGCATCCAGAGTGATCAGCTGCCATCTTTGTGCGGGTTTTCCCATGTTTGTGGAAGGTTCCAGATGGTTGGTGCTGACAGAAGGACAGTCCAACTAGATTCATGATGGACAGATCCTTTGCCCCAGGCAGTCAGGCTGTCTTATTCCCCAGCATCTTTGCTCCCTCACAGACAAAGGAAGATCACGAAGAGTCATCGCAAGAACTTGAAGAATTTACCATTTACAAAAATAGTGATTTTTTTTTTAAAGTCACATTTTCATAGTCCTTCACTATGTTCCCAGTGCTCTGGAGAGCCGTGAGTCTCTCTCTTGGAAAGACTTAGGGGGATTAGGGAGGTTAGTAGTGGGCTTGAGCATGTGGACAAGAGAGGCTGCCAGGGTTCTGATAAAGGATGCTTGGGGACAGGATGGTCAATGAAGAAGATTCCTAGTGATATAGGCTCTGAACTGCAACCATCAAGAAATGGCTGATAAGAAGGGACCAGGGGCAGAACAGAGGACATGGTAAAGGTGGGGTGTAGGGAGTGGTTCTGATGCTCTAATCTGGAATAAATATTGAAGGTCCTGTTCCCCCATTGGTTCTTGATTGATCAATAAAGATGCTAGTGGCCAATGGTTGCGCAGAAGAGACAGGACTTGCAGTTTCCCACAGGCAGGCTAGCAGATGCAGGGGAGGAAAAATGTCCTTCATGCTTCAGAGGGAGATGGAATCACCAGCCATGTGAGACCTTGGGTGGAGTGGCCTTTGGCTGCCACCAGGATTAGGGCTGGGGTAGCAGGTAGGAGGTTAGAAATGCAGCAGAGCTGAGGGAAGATTTAGAGGTGTTGATCTGGGAGTGAAGATAAGGGCACATTAGCCACTGGAGGCTCAGAAGTGTCCAGCCATTGAACTAAAGCATATTCAAAATAAGCTAATGTGTGTGTCTTTCATCCGAGGATCCAAGGGAACCTGGTAGCAGGGTCTGCCTGGAGCTTAAAAAGGGGTAGTAGAAATTACACGCTACAGTGGGGCAGCCACGAAGTGAGGGCTATATGAACTCCCATGCAAAGCTTGGCTTGCATGCTCTTCTCTCTTTTGACGGCCCCGTGTCCTGACTGCAACTTTACTTTCTCACTAGTGGAATCCAGTTTAGCATCTTGGACTCCTGTCCAAGCTCTCCTTTAGACCGGACAGCACTTGGTTCAGGCCTCTGCTCTTACTGCTCATGATTTCATCTCTGAACATGTACTTAGCTGGTGAAGTGCAAAGAGGCATGGGAAGATGTGTGAGCTGGGTGGAGCCATTGCTCATGGGAACACATGTCAGCTGGGGAGTCTCCCTGTGGTTAGAGCCATGGCTTACCAGGGCAGGTATGAGCTGGGGAGTCTCGCTGTGGATGGAGTCGTTGCTCATGGGGACACATTTATATACAGTGCGCCTGATAACTTCCTGAGTGCAGGATTCTAGTGGACTCATAACAGCTAACTTCCGTTGTCAACTTGACACAACATAGAGTCACCCAGAAAGAGAGACTCAATGAGGGACTGTCTAAATTGGGTTGACCTAGGCATTAGGGGAGAGGACTGTCTTAAGTTAATTGGTAAGGGAAGACCTAGCCTACTGTGGGCAGCAACACTCTGTAGGCAGAATTTCAGAACCGTGTCAGAGTGGAGATATCAAATGGAACACAAGCCAGACTGATTGATTTGTCTGGTCTTGACTGTGGGTGTGATGTAACCATACATTTAAAGTTTCCACCTTGACTTTCCCCACAATGGCATACTGTGAACTGAAATGAACCCCCTTCTCCCTAAAGTTGCTTCTTGTTTAGGTATTTTATCACAGCAACAGAGATGTAACTAGAATATCCCATAATATGTGGGTGCTCAGAAACATACAAGGGGGTGTGAGGTCTCATTGCATTCACATGAAAATGGCTATTACTGAACAAGCAAGCAAGCAGAAAACAGAAGTGAGCGAGCAACAGGGAGAAGCCGAAAGCCGTTTGTGTTGTTGGTGGGGAAGGTAAGCTAGGACACATGCTGCAGAAAATAGTGTGATAGCTCCTCTGAAAACAATACCTCTAGACTAGGCATGCAAGCCATCAATACCACTTTGGGCTAGGAGTCTGGAAGCACTGAAAGTGAAGATTTGGACAGACACAAGAGCCCAAAGCAGAAGCAATCCCAGATCCCAGGGGCCATCAGCAGAGAAGCAGAGTGCCAAAGAGGCACACAGTGCCCCTTTGGACAGTCTTAGAGGGAGGGAAATTCTGTCACCTGCCACAGCTGGAAAAACCTTGAAGACAGGGTGCTCTATGAAGTAAGCCATCCTCCCAGGGACAACACTATGACAGTCACTTAGGTCAGTCACAGAGAGCCATTGCATCTAGAGAGCCTTGATTAAAGTTTCTATTGCTGTAAAGAGGCACTATGACCACAGCAACTCTTATAAAGGAAAACATTTAGTTGGGGCTGTCTTAGAGTTTCACAGGTTTAGTCCATTGTTATGGTGAGAGACATGGCAGTATCTAGGTAGACATGGGGCTGGAGAAGGAACTTTGAGTTCTTCATCTTGAACTGCAGGCAACAGGAGGAGACAATGTGTCACACTGGGTGTAGCTTGAGCATGGGAGACCATCTCCACAGCAACACACTTCCTCCAACAAGGCCACACCTCCTAATAGTGCTATTCCCTGTAGACAACAGTCTATGAGGGCTATTCCTACTCAAACTGTCACCTAGAAAGACAGCTGTGGTAGTTTGTATATGCTTGGCCCAGGGAGTAGCACTATTAGAAGGTGTAGCCTTGTTGATAAGTGTGTTGCTGTGGGTGTGGGCTTTGAGGCACTCATCCTTGCTGCCTGGAAGCCAGTATCCTGCTAGCAGCCTTCAGATGAAGATGTAGGACCCTTAGCTTCTCCTGTACCACGCCTGCCTGGATGCCATCATGTTCCCACCTTGATGATAATGGACTGAACCTCTGTGATGGTTCATATATGATTGGCCCAGGGAGTGACCCTATTAGGAGGTGTGGCCTTGTTGGAGTAGGTGTGCCACTGTGGGTGTGGGCTTAAGACCCTCACCCTAGTTGCCTGGAAGTCAGTCTTCCACTAGCAGCCTTCAGATGAAGATGTAGAATTCTCAGCTCCTCCTGCACCATGCCTGCCTGGATGCTGCCATGTTTCTGCCTTGATGACAATGGACTGACCCCCGTGAGTCTGTAAGCCAACCCCAAATAAATGTTGTCTTTTATAAAACTTGCATTGGTCATGGTTTCTGTTCACAGCACCCTAACTAAGACAGAAGTTGGTACCAGGAACTAGGGTATTGCTGTGATAGGCCTCACCATGCTTTTGTTTGGAAGAATGTGGATTTTGGGACTTTGAATTTGGAAAGCCATGGAATGCTTTAATGGGCCAGCCTAGTAGGAATATGGAATTCAGTGGTGCTGAGGGTCATTTGAACCGTTTAGGCCTGCTGGCCCAAGAGGTTTCAGTGGAGAAGCACTTTATTATGTGGCCAATAGACTGGTTTTGTGATGTTTTGGTGAAGAACATGGCTGCTTTTTGCCATTGTATGAAGAGACTGCCCAGGACTAAGGTAAAGAAATTTATATTAATTGTATCTGCAAAGGAAGTCTCAAAAAAGCCCAACAAAGACTTTGTTCTCTGGTTGAGTCTGATGAAGAGAATTTTGAACAAACATAGCAAGATGAGAAAGGAAAAGTACAAAATATATAGTTTGAGTATTAAAGGGATTCTAGAAAGTGAAATGGAGCTGAATTCTAGGATATTAAATTGAATTAAGGGAGTGGTGACCTTGGGGCAAGATTCCACCCAGCTAAATTTAGGCATGGTAGTACAAGCCTTTAATCCCAGGAGGCAAAGATAAGCAGATCTTTGAGTTCAAGGCCAGCCTAGAACAGAGCAAATTCTAGGTGAAGAAAAACTTAAATCTAGGCTTGGTGGACCACACCTTTAATCCCAGTGCTTAGGAAACAGGCATGCAGATCTCTTGACTTCAAAGTCAGTCTATGGAGCAAAATTCAGGAAAGCCAACTTAGGCAGTAAAGGAGCTGGGAAAAAGGAAGTTAGTGATAATGTAATAGAATAAGGGGGGGCAACGTTCCAGCTCCTGCAAGCAGCAGAACTCAGCAGCTTTGGCCATGTCGATTTATATTCAAGAGGATAAGGAGACTACTGGGACAATTGATGCTGGTTAGCTGGAGCTAAGAAATTAGTGGTGATTAAGAAAAAAACAGCATCACTGAGGTGAAATCTGGGAAGTGTTTTCTGAGAGCACAAAGAAGCTGTGTTCCAGAGATAGCCAAGATTGTACCTCATGCTGCAGCTGTACTTGGTAATGTGTAAAAATCATCCAGGTGGTACTGGTTTTGAAGGCATCATGAAGAACAGCTGAGGTTTGGCACTGTGAGAGGCCATGGAAGGCCATTGGTGAAAGTGCACCCTCAGTTGTAATTGTCAGCCCAGGACTGAAGGGGTTATGCAAAGGAGTTGAGGCTTGGTACCATGAAGAGAGACTATGAGAGGCTTTGGTGAAGCATAGTTGCAGTGGAAGACCCTAGCATATTGGAGATGCCAGTACCATGGGATGACCACCAAGAACAGCAGTGGCAGTGTAGTGGATCAACCTGAACTTAGAGTGCTACAGAGGGCAGAGCTGGAGAAGTGACACCAGATCTTTGGAGATGCACAGAAGGTCATATGTGGATCTCAGACATTGGAACAAAAAGCTGTGAAGCTGAAATTGACTTGGGGTACCCAAGATGTTAAAGATGCCAGAGTCACAGGATGCCTGCCAAGGAACGCTACTAACAGGGAGTGGAACAAGCCCAGGAGAAAGAACCTTGTTGCAGTCAACAAAGATGAAAAAGGAGTTGGATATCTGAAGACTGTTTTGCCATCAGACATGGAGATGCAGAGTTTGGACTTTGCCCAGCTGGTTTCCTGTCTTGCTTGGGAGATTACAGTTAAGTGATTGAATGAATCTCAAAAAAAGACCTTGAACTTTGTACTTCTAACACTGTTGAGAATGCTATAGACTACAGGGACTTTTGAAGTTGGACTAAATGTATTTTGCATTATGCTATGTTTAAGTATGGCCCCCATAGACTCATGTTTGAACAAGCCTATGGGGGCCAGGGAGTGGAATGTGATGGTTCGTATCTGTTTGGCCAAGGGAGTGACCCTATTAGGAGGTGTGGCCTTGTTGGAATAGGTGTGTCACTGTGGGTGTGGACTTAAGACCCTCACCCTAGTTGCCTGGAAGTCAGTCTTCCACTAGCAGCCTTCAGATGAAGATGTAGAATTCTCAGCTCCTCCTGCACCATATCTGCCTGGATGTTGCCATGTTTCTGCCTTGATGACAATGGACTGAACCTCTGAGCCTTTAAGCCAGCCCCAATTAAATGTTGTCTTTTATAAAACTTGCATTGGTCATGGTGTCTGTTCACAGCAGTAAAACGCTAACTAAGACAACCTCTGAACCTGTAAGCCAGCCCCAATTAAATGTTGTCCTTTATAAGAGTTGCCTTGGACACGGTGTCTGTTCACAGCAGTAAAACCCTAATACAACAGCGAAAATGGCTGTGGTGAATGGGGATGGGGGTGGGGGGAATGAGAAGTTACTGGGTTGTTCTACTTTTTGAGATACTGGGGATTAAACGTGGGGCTCTCACGTTTGAGGCAAGTGTGCAGTGCCGAGCTACAGGTGTACCCCTTCTTCTTGAGGCAGGTTCTCAATAAGTTGTCCTGGCTAGCTTTGAACTCACTGTGTGGTCCAGGCAGTCCTGAGTAGGTGAGGTTACCAGATTGTGGGGCGGGGCCTGGCTGGAGTTAGTGTCCCGTTGGCATGCAGCTTTGGGAGGTGGGCATAGATCTACAGGCTGCCCACAGGGCCTTGCAATGTCAACAATGAACAGTGGAGCTCCTGTTACTGAGCCGAGCCTTTGAAAAGGGCTCAGAGGCACGTCCTGTCATGAATATTCATCACAGTCTTTAAATGAAGGCAAGGTAGGAATGCCTCGTCCATGACTGAGGATCTGAGACACAGTTAGCCCCAAGAGGCCATGCTCGCCAGTGGATCCAGGACCTGCTGCCCTCGAAGAAAATGTTCCTGCCCTACTAAGAAAGTGAGCAACCTGGGAGGCCTGGCACTTTCTTTTTGATATGTCCTGGCCCCCAAGGTATGCTCAAGAGGACAACAAAAAACAAAGGGAGACACTCAGCAGCACCCAGAAACTCAGTTCTCCGTCCCCAACACGAAGCAGTGCAGGGATAGTGGAATCTGCGTTTATTCACCAGGCACGGTGGCTCGTGTCCATAATCCCAGCATTTGGGAGGCAGGGGCAGTAGGATCTCCATGAGATAGGGGACAGACGGGGCTACAGTGTGAGACCCTGTTCCAAAATAGTGGTAACAAACAACAACAACAACAAAAATCCATGTGTGTCTTCAGGTGTGAAGAGACACCATGGCCACAGCAACTCTTCTAAAGGACATTTCATTGGAGCTGGCTTACAGGTTCAGAGGTTCAGTCCATTGTCATCATGGTGGGAAGCATGGCAGCGTGCAGGCAGGCCTGGGAATGAAGAAGGAGCTGAGAACTGGACATCTTGGTCTGCAGGCAAAAGAAGGAGACTGTGTACCACACTGGGTGTAGCTTGAGCATGGGAGACCTCCAAGCCCACTCCCACCGGGACATACTTCCTTCAACAAGGCCACACTGCCTAATAGTGCCACTCCCTATGGCCAAGCATTCAAATCTATGGAGGCCAAACCTATTCAAACCACCACAGCACTCGTGTCAGAAGTGAGCGGAGCACAGGGGACTGAGATTTGTGGAGTGCTGGCTCTATTATGCAAGAGTGAGTGGGTGCACAGCCAGCGTGCAGCTCAAATTGTTCAACTCTGAGCACTTACCTGTGATCTAGACATTCTTATATTTGCCTTAAAAACTGGCTTTGTGGGGCTGGAGAGATGGCTCAGTGGTTAAGAGTACTGGCTGATCTTCCAGAGGCCCTGAGTTCAATTCCCAGCAACCACATGATGGCTCACAACCATCTGTAATGGAAGTTGATGCCCTCTTCTGGCATGCACTATATATACACACAGAACACTTTATACATGAATAAATAAAAATTTTTAAAAAAAGAACAGCAATTCTTTAAAAAAAAAAAACAACTGGCTTTGTGCATACCACAGGTAAATATTGAAACATGCTGATATCTTAATTTAGGACATTAAATACTACATTAAAAATACCAGGCTGAGGTCATTGTCACTTCAAGCTCAAAGTCAGTAAAAGGTACCACTAGGAACTGAGACATGGCAGCTTCTCATGAAGAGCCAGAAAAAAATTTCAAAAAAAAATTACTAGATAATCAAATCACAACTGCATAAAGAAGATCATAGACTGTGACCAAGAAGGAATTACTCCAAGCATGCAAGGCTGGCTCAACATTAAAAAAAAAAAAATCAATCACTGAAATCTACCCAAATCGGTGGGCAAGAGACGATAATCTGTATGAGAATATCATTGGTGCAGAAAATATGTTTGATAAAGTCCGATTCCCATTAACGAGCAAAACCCAGAGAACAAAGAAGAATCAGAAACTCCTTCACCCTGATGAAGAACACCTATGGGAGAGAAGGAAGAACCCACGGGTAATATCTCTGATGGAGAGAGACGGGATGGGTGTGTTATTCGACAATTGGAAATAACGCAAAAGCATCTCCTCTTACCACTGCCATCGGCATCAACTAGAAAGACCAGAGGAGACAAATACATAGAAGAGTACAGCTTGAGCGGGGCGGTGGCTCAGCGGGGGAGTGCCAGCCCAGCATGCCAGGGAAAGGAAGAAATAAACCTGCCTTCACTTGCAAAACGCATGATTATCCGTGCACTTTCCCGCAGAATCTCATAAGGCAGACGTAAACCGTGTGGCCCTCATAAGCACCCCCAAATTTCACAGTATGGTCTCAGGATACAAAAGTCGGTTATTTTCCAATATAGTAGTGATGAATAATTGAAACTTAAAATAAGAAAAGTAATACCACTTCAATCACACCCAAATGGGAATACTTAGATATAAATCTCACATAAAATGTGCACTGTCTCTATTCAGAAAAATAATAAACATTGATTCGAGGCATCAACAAATCTCCCAGAGCTGAGGAGTACACTATTTGATATGAGATTTTTACTAAAATACCATCAAAAGATTAGATGCCGTAGAATAAAAATGAGTACAAATTATGGAGCAGAATAGAAATTATCAAAAGATAAACACAGAGGGGAAATATGACTGTTTTAAAAAGAAGTGGGCCTCAGTGACGGTGGGGCCACGTCAAGAGGCAACTACACAGGACCCCCTGCGACAGGTGTGTGGAGGAGAGCTAAGTGATGTATGACGATTTTTACACTGCATGAAAACTGTCAGCCACAGTCCAAAGAGATCCAGCTGGTGAACATGTGCATATGCACAAACATACATGCACACATGTACATACAGAGTGGTGAGTGTGTGTGTGTGTGTGAGTGTATGTGTGAGTGTGTGTATGTGTGTTTAAGTGTGTGTGTGAGTGCATGAGTGTTTGAGTGTGTGAGTACGTGTATGTGTATGAGTGTATGTGTGAGTGTGTGTATGTGTGTGTGCATGTGTGTACATATGCGTTGAGTATTGTGTGAGTGTGTGTATGTGTAAGTGGGTGTATGTGTGTATATGTGTGTGAGTGTATGTGTGTGTGAGTCTGTGTGTGTATGTGTGAGTATATATGTGTGTGTGTGTGAGTGTATAAGTGCATGTGTGTATATGTATGTGAGTGTATGTGTGAGTATGTATGTGTGTGCATGTGTATACATGTGTGTGCATGTGTATACATGTGTGTGTTGTATGAGAGTGTATGTGTGTGAGTGCATGTGTGTACATGTATGTGAGTGTATGTGTGAGTGTGTATATGTAAGTATGTATGTGCATGTGTGTACATATGTGTATTATGTGCGTGTGTATTTGTGTGTGTGTGTGTGTGTGCGTGTGTGTATAGCTGTACATGCATGACTCTTGAAAACAGAGAATAGCCTAAGGTATTTTCCTAAGTCACAACTTGCCTGACATTGAATTTGGGTAGATTCTATCATTGCTTTAAGACATTTGTATAAAAAGGAGAGAGAAGGTGCTAGAGGGAAAACATGGAAGTGTTCTATGAAAACTAGAAATGAGGGAGGGCTGGAGAGATGGCTCAGCTGTTCTGAGCACTGGCTGCTCTTGCAAAGTATCCAGGTTCAGTTCCCAGCACCCACACTGTGCGACTCACAATCACCTGTAACTCCAGCTTCAAGTCTAAAGGTCTTTTTTGGCCTCTGTGAGCACCCACACAGACAACACATACTCCCATAGACACACACAAACACATAAACTTAAAACACACACACACACACACACACACACACACAAACTATACAGGGAAATTATGTAATCAGTTAATATAGGCATCACATTTAAAAATACAGTAGTCAAAAGTGGTGATGAAGCTATCGATTATTTACTAATTACACTAGAACCGAACCCAAGGCTCACACGTTCCCACCACTCAAGTTAAAAGAGAAAGATTATTACATAGCTGGAGTTAAAGAGATTTGAAGAAATGGAGAGTACCATGAATAAGCAGACTCCAAATTGTTGTAATGTGTGTGTGTGTGTGTGTGTGTGTGTATGTGTGTGTGTGTGTGTGTGTGTGTGTGTGTGTGTGTTGGTTTGAAGAAGAATGGCCCCCACAGGTTCATATATTTGAATATATGGCTCCCAGGTGGTGGATTGTTCAGGTTGGATTACGGGGTGTGGCCTTGTTGGAGGAACTGTGACACAAGAGATGAACTTTGAGGTTTCAAAAGCCCTTACAAGACTCCCACACACACACCCCAACTCCCTTCCCCCCCAACGTGTGGATCAGGTGTGAGCTCCCCACTACTTCCGTGATGGTCATTGACTGGCCCTCTGAAACTAAGCCAGCTCTCAGTTAAACAAATGCTTTCTTCCCTAAGTTGCATAGTCATGGTGTCTCTTCACATCAATAGAACAGTAACTAAGACAACAAGTCTCTTAAGGTTTATCTACAGATTCACAATACCACCCCGAATCCCAGCAACCTGTTTCGAGGAAACTGATTCTAAAGTTAATGGGAAAAACAGCGGGCACTGAAAGTCTCGAAAGAGGAGAACAGAGCTGTCCTTACCTGTGTGAATTCAAGATGTGTGTGGTGTGACACCACACATACTTTGAGAAGTGTGGCCTCATTGGAGCGGGTGTGGCCTTGCTGGAGTGGGTGTGTCACCGTGGGCGTGGGCTTTGAGACCCTCCTCCTAACTGCCTGGAAGACTGCTGCCTCCTGCTTTCCTTTGGATGAAGATGTAGAACTCTCGGCTACTCTAGCGCCATGCCTGCCTAGATGTTTTCATGCTCCTGCCTTGATGATAACGGACTTGAACCTCTGAAACTGTAAACCAGCTCCAATTAAATGCTGTCCTTTATAAGGGTTGTCTTGGTCATGGTGTCTCTTCACAGCAATGGTAGTCCTCACTAAGACACTGTGCAAGTGTTAGGGTTCTGTAGGGGAAAGAGAAGACAGAAACACTGTATATTAAAAGTGGCTTCATTAGATGGCCTTATTCAATACCTCTGGGTACTCCAGCAATGGCTGTCTCATAGCAAAGACGCTGAGAATCCCGATTGCTCCGTCCATGAGGCTGGCTGTCTCCGCAGCCCCAATCTGCTGCTAAAAGCCTAGGTCAGTGGTTCTCAACACTCCTGATGCTGTGAGCCTTTAATACAGTTCCTCACGCTGTGACCTGGACCCATGTCTGCCTTTGGTCAGCTCTGGACGCCAGAGGGGTGACTGAGGTTGGAAAAAGGGACATTAAGGCCCTTGGTTCTGTTGACTTTTCCTGCTGTTGCATATGAGCTGATTAGGTGGTAGCCCAGGTTACCCCAAGACTCCCTGGAGTCACCAGGACCACGGTTTCCTCTCTCCTGCTTCAAGAGAGTTTTTTTTTTTTTAATTATGTTAAAAATCTCTGTGGAATCTTCTTTTATCTTTGGCCCTGGAAATACATTTGACTGTTTAATTAGAATCTGAAAGTTTCTTAAATAAATTAAAATCCTGTCTCTCTTTCATCTAAGAAAATTGTAGATGTAGAAGAATCCTCCGGTCTCTACCGTTGCTGCGGGCACAATTGTGTCAACATAGCAGACTCCCTCTTTGCTTTTGCGCCATCGTCTATAACACACCGTCGTTGTAACACTGTCTTCTGGACACAGTGCAGCTGCAGGAGCGCAGCCAGTCACAGCCGCCGCCAAACAAGAAGGGAGAAGAGGGGATGCGGCGGCGGCGCAGACTCCTACTGGAGGGCACCCCTGCACCTCGCACACTTCACACGGCTCCTCTCCCATCAACAGAAAGGTTGTGAGGACGCTGCCTCTGCCTGACATACGGACATGCAGATACAGCAGTCCCAGAGAAGGGGTGTGGGGAGAGACAGAGACAGAGACAGAAGAGAGAGAGGCTCAGGCTTGGAGCTTAACCCAGAAAGCCCTGAAGGGTGCGGGGCCTCTCCTAGCTGTATCCACTTAAAGATGTAAAATAACGTTTAGAAGCAGGTGCTCCTCATAGAAACCTTGGAAAGCGCGAAAAATGAAGGGGAACTGGAGCTCAGCAGCAACAGTTGCTGATATTTTCGTCTAAGTCCTTCGGAGTTTTATTAGCCCAGCGTTGGAATGTACCCTATATCCGATGTGATAAGCTGTTTTTCTTGAGCTCTTAATTTACAAGTCCTTTCCTCACATAAATTATCTTTGAAAGTTCCATTTTAAATAACATTCATCACTCCAGCATCCTGTGGCAGCGCTGCGTTCCTGCAGGGCCGTTCTCTACCCGTAATTGATTTAGCAAACCCACCGTCTGTCGTTGGGCTCGAAGTCGGCCCCACCTTGGCTGCTACGGCGACCCCGTGCCAGCCAGCGCTGGACACAGATCCGTGTTCACTTTGGCTTTCGTTTTGATGATAAACTTCTGAGCTCATCGGCTAATGGCTGCGAATATCTGCAAAACGCTTGATGTGTACAGTGAAATTCCCCTCCTGGAAAGCCAGCCTGGGTTCCTGCAGGCTTACAAGAGGAGCCTCTCAGGAGGGTGCCTGAGACCCCCTCCCGCCTTTGTAGCATCTTCTGTGGTCTTTCTTCCACAGCCTTCACTGCTCTGGTTTTCTAGAGAAGGAGTCTAGAGACTGTGAATTAGCTCAGATGGTAGAGTGCTTGTCTTGCAAGCATAAGGTCCTAGGTTCGATCCCCAGCACCCCCAAAATAAAAATAAAATAAGATTCTATTATAAAATATGAAGCTGGAACATAAAAAGTTGGCACGATTGCACAAATTAAATTTAGTTTACAATGAATCTCTCACCTAGAGTCAGCTTGGAGATGCTCTCCCGTGGAGTGGAAGCAGGTTTGGCTGTTTGGGCCAGCCTCCAGCTGATCAGATAGCATGGGTCCTTTCAGAGGAAGATGGATCTCCTGTTGGAGAAGACAGGGACCTCCCAGAGTTCTGGCATAACACAAAAACCCAGATCACAACAAAACAAATTGCCCAGCTGCAGACCGTCACGTGTCCTGTCTCCCAGTCTCTGCGGGAGTGACCCAGCTTGGCCAGCAGCACACTCAGGCCGTCACACAGCTACAATCAAGAGCAAGTCTTTATCAGGGTCACAGCCAACTCCAGGTGTGGGTGCAAGGGAGTCCCTGCTCCCAGCAAGCTCCTGCATGGCTCTCCAGGACAAGGGCAGGCCAGGCAGCTGGCTCTTCCAGAGGGATAACAGGAAAGAGGCACCCGGCAGGGCCACGCAGGTGTGCTAATCGCCTAATCTCGGAAATGTCAGGCCGTGTGTGCGCATGTCACAGTGTACGTGGAGGGGAGGGCAAGTCTGTGGAGTCAGGTCTCCTCTCACATGAGCAGCTCTGGAGACTGAGCAAAGGTTGCTAGATCTGTGCCTTTGCTGCTGGTCAGGCCACTTAACCAGCCCCTTTAAGTTGCATATATATATATATATATATATATATATATATACACACACACACACACATATATATGTGTGTATATATATACATACATACCTACTCCAACAAGGCCACACCTCCTAATAGGTTCACTTCCTGCAATCATATACAAACCATCACAGTCACAGAAGTGAGAAAAATAACTGATGCTCCACAGATACATGGCACCGTGAATGCTCTGAGGCCCACGGGGTGTTAGTCTCCCCGCAGGCGCACATGCTCTGTACCTCACGTTTGGGCAGCCACTGAGCTGCTGGAGCCCAGGACTTCATAGATGAGACCGAGAGCAGAGTATGGCTTCTTTCTCTCAACAGTGCTTTCAGATTTACATCTGTTTACCCCGTTTGCTCTTTTTCCCTATGCTCATGCACGTATGCTTGCTCATGTATGTGTGTGAGTACATGTATGTGTGTATGAGTGTGTGTGCATGTGCATGTATGTGAGTATGGGAGCATGCAAGTGTGTGAGTGTGTGTGTGTGTGTGTGTGTGTGTGTGTGTGTGTGTGTGAGAGAGAGAGAGAGAGAGAGAGAGAGAGAATATGGCTGGCCAATGAGCTCCAGGGATTCTCCTGTCTCTGCCCTCTCCAATCAACCCTGCCTTCTGTATGAGGACTGGGGACTGGGGACTGCACTCCACAATCTCCCAGCTCCAGGCATTCATACTCCCCACAGATCCTTGGCTTCTTGTTTTTCTTTCTAGTGTATGGCAGGGTTTCATGTCATGGGTTTTGGTGGCATAGAAAGTGTTCACTCTCTCCTTCTAAGGTCTAAAAGTATTTGTATGATGTTAATCTCATGTTATAAACATTGAAGAGAACCCAACAGAGAAGCCACTCCAACCTGTAGCTCTCATTATGGGAAAGTTTCAAGTCACAAATTCAATTTTCTTTAGTAAATACTGAGCTAGCTCGATGCTCTGCTGATAGTTTTCACAATTTGTGTTTCTCAAAGAAAGTTGCTCCCGTCAATGAAGCAGTTGGGTTCATTTTCACGGCAGTGTTTATCCGAGTCTCTTATGATTATTACCTAAACTATTAAAGGCTTTTAAATTAAGCTGGGTATAGTGGCACGTGCCTGTAATATCAGAGCTTGGGATATACTGAGACAGGAGGATCACAATGAGTTCCAGGCTAGACTGGGCTTCAGAGTGAGCCACTGTCTCAGAAAAACAAAACAAACAAAACAAAACAAAAACCCCTGAGACAAAACAACAGCATACACTGCACCACCTTAGCATTGTCTGTCTGTCCGCACTGACTTTCCTGACACCGGGAATTTTTTGGTTTTTCCTTTTTGTGCTGGCTGTGAGGGCTTGTCAGCCTTGTTGGGAGGGGGGCCGTTACTGTTTCCAGAGAGCCAGCTCTAGCTTATTGGTATTCACCACTGTTTGTCTGTCGCTGATAATATAAGTTCCTATTCTTTCTCTTACTTAAGATATGTAGATTATTGATTTTTAGACTTTTTCCAAGTTCTGATTTTAAGCATTTTAGACTCAGTGCACCCCTCTCGGGACTCTTTTTAGCTGCATCTCATAAGTTTTGATGCGTTTTTATTATCATTCAGCTCAAACAGTTCTCTTGTCTTGGCTGTGATTTCTACATAAATCCCCTGTTTGTATAGACCCATGTTGTCTAATTTCCAGATGTGTCTGAGGTGTCTGGTGGCATTTTTGTGATTGATTTCTAATTCCATTCCTCTGAACTCAAGGAGCGTGCTCTGTATGGTTCCTGTGCTTCGAAGCGTCTTCGTAAGTTTTATTGCCCAGCGTGTGATCTGTGCTGTTAAGTATTCTGTGCGTGTGAGATAAGATGGTGGGCTGTCATAGGATCTTCACAGCAGTGAAGAGCAGAGTGTGGTCTGGTGCGGCCTTCCTGTGTCCATCACTGCTTCTCACAGACTGGACATCTCCTCAAAGCCACACGACAAAGGACAAGATCTTTCCTAGTCTGAAGGAGTTGCGAAAATGTTCCTGTTCACACCTGGACACAGAGCCGTGCAAACATCCACAGTCCGCAGCCTGGGACACCAGGCACATGTCCATAATGAGATCATAGGGTGGGGAAGGATTCAAGACATTGGAAAAACATTAGAAAAGCAAAATGGAGAGCTCCAGGAGAGAGGCAAGCCCCAGACTCAGGCCACAGGTCCCCCAGGAAGTCAGCAGAGCCAGACACTTCTTAAGTGGGAGGCAGCCCTAGACCCGAATCAAGGTTGGGTTCTACTCGATAGTCCCCTTTCCCCGGCAGGGACCTCAGGAGCACACTGCTTACTAAAGATGTATCCGACCTTTGACCTTGGAACATGACAGCATTTATAAGTATGCTGGGTTTCATCTCTCACTCTCCTGGGATGCATGTGGCCCAACTGAAGGCACACCTGTTCTAGCATGCATGACATTAGTTCAGGAAAACAAAACAAAACAAAACAAAACAAAACAAAACAACAACAACAACAAGACCAACCAGGCATGGTGAGACACACCTGTAATCCAAGCCTGGACCCATGAAGCAGGAGAAGCACTGTGAATTTGAGACTAGCCTGGACTACATATGTTAAGTTCCAGGCCATTCCATGCTCTATAACATGACCTTGTCTTGAAAAAAAAAAAAAAACCTGACAAACTCAGCTTCTACAGAAGAGCATCTGGTGCAGGGTTGACCCCATTGTTCCTGTGTTATGACGCACTTTATAGCCATGACTTATTCTGGCCTCGGGACAGCTCACCTTTCTCCTCCCGGGCCAGACATCTGGATTCTCCCCAAGCATCAACTGTTCCCTTCAATGCAGCCAAGAACATCTGTGCACACCAGCCTCAGTCTCAGCCTGCATCACACTCCCTGACTGTGGAGAAATGGGGAATGGGGTAAAGTGTTTCATGCTTGTGATATAGCCTGCAGAGTCTATACTCACGAGCTAAGCATTGGCAGAGTTTAAACTATATCGTAGACACGGAAGGAGAGAACACACTGCCAACTCTGCTCTTTTGGTAGCTGGGATGACTTTGAACTTCTGATCCTCCTGGCCTCCACATCTCCAGCGCTGGGATTACAGGCTTACCCCAACTTTCCCAATCTGTGTGGTTTTGAGAGTCAAACCCAGGACCTCGTACATGCCAGACCACACACAGCTCTACCAGCTGAGCTCGTCCCAACCCAGACTTGGCTCTTCAGAGCGCTTGCTCAGTAGATGACATCATTCCCGCACCAGGCCGGCAGACTCCAGAAGCACAGATGCCGACTTCTCCACTTGTGAGTGTGCCTGTATTGGCACTCATGTGTGTCTGTGCACATTTGTGCCCATCCCCCACCCCGTGCCTACTGTATTTTGTGAGGCACAGGGGCTATCCAACCTCTTGCAAGAGACACCCCTTCTTTATATATGAGCGTGAGAAACTGAGGCCAGCTCACTATACAAATCTGGGGGCAGCCCTGACCTCAGCTCTGCCGCTGGGAAGCCTGTGCTTCCCTGTGTCTCTGTAAGTGCACTTGTATCTATGATATATACCTGTTTGCAATGGAGGCACATGGGGGATTGGGTGGAAAGCTGCTTTATGAACTGGTACACAGTAGGGCCTTAATCACTGAAAGTGGTGGGTATTATTATGAATGTCACTTCCCCAAAGTAGACAAGGTAAGGGACCCACCTCTACCCAGGAATCCATACATTCTCTAAGCATCCAGACCTTTGGACCACATTCTGGAAGATGACAGATCAAGGCAGACCATATCCTCTGGTGTCCACACTGGCCCCCAGAGCCTCTTCCTGTTCACTACCAGAAGACAGCGTGAGGGTTCAAGCTACCCTTTAGTAAAGTATGGCCAAATGCAGTGTGGGCTTTCCTCTTGTGGCCCACTATGACTGCAAGATTTTTTTGTGTGTGTCGAACCGAGGCTCAGCCTGTGATAATATCCTCCCAAACTGATCCCTGACATCTTTCCCTCCACCAAACCTGGACCAAGGGAACCAGGCAGGATTTGCTGATGGCAGAAATGAGAACGGCTTTCTGCACCAGGTCTGTGGGCTAGTTAATCCAGCTGCCAGGCCAGACAATTCTGGATAATGGATGGCCGCTCTTTAGTGCTGCTGGGGAGGCGCGCCCCTCCTTCATCTGCTGCAGTGTCATTAGGAGAGAAAATGTTTGCTCGGGGAGCTCCTGAGACCTTTGGAAACTGCAAGTTCAACACGAACAGCCTGGGCAGCTCTGCCCTTAACCCTCCCCTGCCCAGCCCTGGTGCAGGCCTTGGGGAGATGACTCTGCGGGACACTTGGTCTAGACGCCCGGAGATCTGGGTCCTGATTCCTCCTGGCCTGAGAGCAGATGGGTGTGGAGATGGAGGGACGGCAGGGGAGAAGAATCTAGAGTTCTGGGTCCAGATGCACCCCACTCCCACCTCAAGAGCAGGTTAAAGAACAGAGCATTAACAGGTGACTCTGGGCCACTGGCTTAACCTTTCTGTTCAGGGATCCTGCAGGGTAGGGGTGAGGGTCACCCAGTCTCAAGGAGCCTTGCTTCTCACCAAGCAAAGCCTCGTGTCTACCCTGAGAGGGGTGACAAGTCCTTAGCTTGATGTCCTCGTACCAAACCCTGCTCCCTGTCGAAACTTGTGTTGAAACAACTCAGCGGAGCGCAGAGAGGGCGTGGTCACACCAATGCCCCACCCACCAGGGCTACCTCCCTCCCAGCCTGTCTCCCCTCCTCTATCCAAACCTGCCAGCTAAGAGCAGCCTCTTTCAGGAAGCTCTCCCAAGATGCTATCCATGCCCACAAACACAGCTCTCCCCTTAAAGGTAACAAAAGATAGCTTATTCTGGAGCCCTTTTGAGTGGCCGTGGACTAGGAACACAGATTTAGGTTATTCCCAATTCTGTGTTCCAATGTGGAAGCAGTTTCATGAAGTTTCATAGAACAGAGAAAGTCCTACATCAAGGCAGGGTTACGTTGGTGGATACAAGGCAGGTACAGCAAGAGGAAGAAGCTTTTCTGTGAGCCTCAGATTCGACCTGATGACGGATACAGCTTTTGAGTTGGTGGAGGCTGGGAGGCTGGTCTCACTGCATAGACCTGGCTGTCCTGGAACTCACTCTGTAGACCAGGCTGCCCTCAAACTCAGAGATCCACCTGCCTCTGCTTTCTCAGTGCCGAGAGTAAAGGCATTGGCCACCACCACTCGGTAGTTCTAAACGTTTTCGTCTATTCGTTGCAGGATGCCAGCTCTGATGCAGAGGTGGGTAAGGAATGTCAGCTCTGGGTGTTGAAGCTCACCCAAGATGATATAACTAGCCCCAGGACCTGTAACATCCTCTCTCACCACAGAAATGCGGTTCTCATCAGTCAGGCAGACTCTGCACACAGCCTCTTTCCTAGAGTTCTCGTTCACGGTGCCCCAGCCAGGCCTTCAACTGGGAGTGTATCCCAGAGCACAGGCACACTGCGGTGTGTCAGACTTCTCCTGGAGAGACACAATACAACAACAACAACAACAACAACAACAACACACACACACACATACACACACACACACACACACACACACACACACACACGACAGACCTAAGTATCAATGCACCAATGTCCAACTTAGAAAACCAATGGGGTTACTAACAGGATTGTGGATGAGGGGTTCTTCACAGGATTGTGGATGACTAAAGACAACTGCATCACCAAAGCCTTCCCCACACCAGTGACGCCGCTGGGAAGCCTGCGCCCTGGAGCCCTCTTTACAGCTTGCGGACAGACCACTGTCCCCAGATCGATCGGACTGCTGAGAGGATCCGGTTGTTCACCCCCTTATGTTAAGCTGGGAAGGGAACCCTAAGAACCTTCAAAGTCCTGTTCTCCTAGTGACCTTCTGTTCACACCCCGAGTCTTAGGAATGTCCACCTTCCCTCCTGGAGTAATGTCTAGAGGAAACTGTCATGTAATACAGAGGCAGGAGTAACATCTCACAGTTGTACCAGGCTAGCCCACATCTGCTGAGCACAGACCCGGAGCCAGGATGCCAGCCCCCGTGGGACGCAGAGGAGACAGAGCAAACGCTTGCTGGCTCTGCAGGTGCCGTTCTGTGTCTTGGACCGCTAGCCACAGGCAGGTTCCTGTCCTGTGTGACAAAAATGTGAACCTGCTGGGGAGGAGGTTGCCCAGGGCCAGTGGCTGGGATTCAAAGCCAGGCCTCCTCCACAGTTACCTCCTCAGCTTCCCCGCCCAGAGGTCAAGACCCTCTATTGCAACATATCAGCCTCTAACCCTGAGCCCTCCCGGAATATACAAAACCAGGCCTGAACAAGAAGTGGCTTACCAGGCCTCTTGTCACTCACAGGGACAGACTGCCCTGCCCTGTTGGCTCCCGGCCCTCCCTGAAGGTTGTGTCTTCATCTGGTGTCTAGAAGGCCCCTCCCAACCTCTGGCCACCTGATTCTAACAGTGTCCCCAGGTCCCAGCCCCAGATGGACAAACTCCAGGAATATTCAAGCACCTTTGTCTCCTGGCTCCAAACACACCTCCTCTTTGCTACCTGAGCCAGGCCTTGACCAGCCTTGATCTCAGAGGGGAATTAAAGACCAGATGGTGTGTGAGGTGCTTGGGCCATGCAGACAAGGGCCTGGGGCAAAGCGGCACTGGAGGATAAAGCCACCCCTGGGAGCTGGTGGCGATGTTCTCAGTGTGAACAGTGGCACGTGGGCATGTGGTTGGACAGCAAGGCAGCTGTCGCCTGGCTGGCCTCAGCTCTGGGCCCAGACAGGGCTGGCGGTGAGCGGTTTGCCCACAGGTGGACCCTCCCTCTCTTCCTGGTGGCTCTCCCAATCCCCGCCTCTTCAGTCAGCTCTGCTCAGTGTAAAAGAAGAAGAACGAGGCTGGCAGAGAAGAGCAGCGGCCTCCATGTTGTGACAGACGGGAAACTGAGGCACCCAGGGCCACACAGCTCTTAATAACAGCTGAAGCTGGGGAGTGAGTGAGTGAGTGAGTGAGTGAGTGTGTGTGTGTGCATGGCTGTGTGCCTGTGTGTGCATAAGCACATACAGGTAGAACATGTAGAGTGTGTGCATATATAGACTGGTGTGTCCATGCATGTTTGTATACTCACATGTGTAGGGTATTGGTACGGGGGAACTTACATACATGTGCAGACTTGAATATGTAGGTGCATGCATGTTGAGTGTATCCATGACTGCTCTATGCTGAGCCCTGGTGAGAGGGCCCAGTCACGTGACTCCTTCAGGCCAGCTGGCGAGGCTGTGGGAGGAGGGGAAGGGGGCAGGCACCAAGTTTATCTTTCTTTCTTTAGTTTGTAGATTACGGAAGGAAATTAAATTTGAGATGTTTGCAGGGAGGTAATTTTCCCAATCACTCACTGTGCTCACAGATCCCACAACCTGACTGCTTCTAATTGCATTAATTGGATGGTGGGGAGTGGGGGTGGGTGGGTCTTTGCTCTGGGAAGATCAGGCACAGAGGAGTGCAGGCAGCTGAAGTTAAGACTCTCCTAAGGGGACTCCAGGCCAAGAGAAGGCATTCCTAGCTGGAGAGAGAGAGAGAGGGAGGAAGGGACGGACAAGCTCTTGGTCCCCTCTCAGGGCTGTTGGGATCCGGAGGAGGGTCACATGGTTACCCAGGTGCCCTGGGGGAATAACGACAGTCAGACAGAGAGGGGTTAGAGACTGGTATCTTGAAGGCCTGGTTCTCAGCCGGAGAGCATAATGGTTATCGCCTTGCTCCACAGCCCTGTGCTGTCCCTCCCTCCCCAGAGGCCTGTTACAGAACCTGTGGTCCCAGACGCCCACTTCTTCCTGGTCCTCGCTGTCAATCTGTGTGGCTTCTACAGTGCCTGTCCGCTCCAGAGAAAGAACTTGGATCCAGTCCTATTGACAGGGAATGAGTCAAAAATAAATAAATAAAAATAGAAATAAAGGCTAGGAGCTAGTGATGTGGCTCAGCTGGTGGAGACTATCCCTGTCTGCACAGAGCCCTGGTTAGATCTCCAGGAAAACATAAAAAAACCAAGGCCGGGGTGTGGCGGTCCATGCCTGTAATCCCAGCAGGTGGAAAGAAGCTCAAGGTCATCCTTGGCTACCTAGGGAGTTCAAAGGCAGGCTGGGCTACATGGGATACTAGGGAGGAAGGGAGAGAAAGAAGGAGGGAGGGAGAGAGGTGCTAGAGCCGTGGCTGCTGGGAACCCGCATATACAACATGGCCGACTTCTGGCCTGTACTTCAGTGCTTCATGGCACCCGCCCAGGGGACAGACGTTCTAATTTACTGATCAAGATCAGGGCTTCTCATCTCTCCCCTCCATTTATAGCTTTTAAGATAAGAGCAAGCATTTATTGGGCACTTACTGTATACTAGACACGTTTGTAACGATCCCAGTCTATTAATAAACAATTAGTTCTTGGCAGTTGTCTAGGATCTCGGTTTAATAGACAGGAACTAAGGGCAGAGAAAGCTATTTCACTTGCCACAGGCCTGCAGCCAGCTGTGACGGGGAGATGATTCCGGCCCTGGGGCTCTGCCTGCACCTTGGCAGGCTCTTACAAAGGAAGCTTACCTGAGCTTCCAGGGGTCATTGATTTGGTGTTCTGCGGAATGCCTGCCTCTTCCGTCAGACTGTGAATCCCACAGCGGCAGGACCTCATGTGTCTTCCACGGAGGCTTCTCCAGCACCCAGTGCTAAATGTAACAAAAAAGGACCTGCGATGCTCACCTTCGGGTGTGTGTGTGTGTGGGGGGGTGAAGCTGCCCAGGCCCCCAGCTCCCCAGCCTCCTAGCGATCATCCCAGTTCCAGCTCACTCTCTCTTTTCCTCCCCCACCTCTCCTGACACCTTTCTCCTCCCAGCCCCCTGACCCTCTGGTGTCTCTCTCTCCATTGCCTCCGCTGCCTGCTAATTAAATGGCCGTGTACATAGTTCCATTTGCATTTGCTTAGAGGCCTCCGTGCCTTGGGCTGCGTGTTCATTAAGCGGCTCTTGTGTAGAGGGTGTAATGAACCGATTTCATTACAACTGTCAAGTCTGCCCAGCCTGGGGCCCATTAAGCATTCGCTGAGAAGAGAGAGCCTCACTCTGTTCTCTCTGCTTGGAGTTCTGGGGTAGCCTGGGCTGGTTCTGACTGAGGGAAGTCCCGCCAGCATGCTGTAGCTCTGTTTGGGGTGCAGGGGAGGAAGCCAGGGTAGACACCATTGGTCCCAGCCTTTAGCTGTGAATATCAGAAACCCCAGCAGCTGGGCCAGGGTCCCGTGGTTTCCGGAATGGTTTTTGCATCAGGTTCCACATTGATCCTGTCCAGATTGTTTTGCAGAAGGGGGAACTGGCCTGCCATTTGGCTCATCTAGGATCACGTGGCCAGGGGGAGCAGACTAGAGCTTGAGTTGTTGTGGGTTGCAACAGATGTGGGTCAGCAGGTGGGAGGCCTCCCCTAAGAGAACTAGTCCTTGGCTCTTTACCCCTTTCTCTGTCTCCAGAGATTCCCACATGGAGACTTCGGGGATGTGGGGCTTGGAACAGGATCTACATACCAAGACCCTCTTCCTGCAATGTCCCTTAGCACAGCCCCCTGCCTTAGGCATTCAACAACATTTTAAATTATCATCATTCTCACCTGAGACATTGGCTTCCAGCCAGACATGATTAAAATGAACTTCAGCTCAGGCCCACTCTCCTTCGGCCTCATGATGTGGAAATAAGATTGGAAGTGGGACCCTCACACTGGGAAGGTCCAAGGAGAAAGGATGGGAGAACTTGTGTGGGTGAAGAAGTGAGTGTCCTTGAGGATACTTGACTGCAGGTATGCATGTTTGCCATAGATGTGCATGAGAGTGTTTGCCATAGGTATGAACACACGTGTGCATGCACATGTGTGCACAAGTCTAGTATTCATGCATATACATCTGCAGGTATGTGTATTTGCCAAAGATGTGCACACACGCATGCACGAGTATATACATAAGACTGGAACACATGCATGTTTGCCATAGATATGAATGTGCTTGTGCACACGTGTGGGTGCATGAGGTTGGTGCAGACACCAAGGCAGAGGGGTTGGGCTTTATGACTTTGCTGTCGGCAATAGGGCCTGGGAAAGGACAGGGTCATGTGAAGAGGGCTGTCCCGAGCTGAAGTCAATGACACAGAAGCCACATTTTCCCCAAAGGAGAAGCAGATCAACTTTTTAAAAGCTAAATTACAGGGGTGTTCCCCCTCTAAAGTTCTCCAGGTGGCCTTGGACTGGGCCTTTTCCTGCTCATGGGTCTCAGGAATATCTACAGAATATACCGAGAGTCTTCGGGAGGCAGGTGGGGGTTGGTTATGTGAGCCAGCCTCTGCCTCTTTTCCTGAAGACAGCCAATGCTTTAGGCTCCTGTCTCAGGATACCAAGGCCAGGACACCTGCCTTCAGCTCTCTCTGAGGTGATATAACCAGGGCACGTTCTGCCTGCTTTCTCCTGAGCCCTGGCCATCTGCCTCTGAGTAGTGAACCTTCTTCATATCAACACCACCTCAGATTCGGGATGACCAGGATTCAGTGAGCTTGCTTCACACAAGATCCCACTGGGACCTCCCAGGGGAGGCCAAGGGGTAAAGAGAAGTTTCCCCCAGTGACCACATGGTCAACAGCTGTGACACACTGGAAATTCCAAAGAACTCATTGTCTTAGTTCTCTTTCCAGTACTGTGACAAAACATGGTGACTGAAAGCAACTTGGGGAGGTCAAGTTTAGGGTTTAGGGGAGGAGTTGGTTTGTTTGTTTGTTTGTTTGTTTGTTTTGTTTCCTTGTGGCCTTGTTTCTTTTCTTTTCACTTGTTCTTTTTTCCTTTTTGTCTGATGCATTGGATCAGAGTCCATCATAAAGCAAAATCAGGGCAGGAACTCAGGCAGGAACCAGGTGGCAGGAACTGAAGCAGAGGCCACTGAGGAAGGTTACTTACTGGTTTGCTTCTCAGAGCTTGCTCAGCCTTTCTTATACCACCCAGGACCACCTGCCCAGAAGTGGTTCCCCCCATAGTGGCCTTTCACATCCATCATTAATACAAAAAGCTCCCCACAGATGTGCTCACAGGCAATCTGATGGAGTCATTTTCCCAACTGAGGTCACCTCTAGATTCCTCTGGTTTGTGTCAAGCTGAGGAAAACAAACAAATGTAAGCAGCACACCCCCTCCCAGTGTCCTTGAGCAGCCATGGGCCTCCACGCATAGAGAGGAGAGCACAGGAACCATTGCCACAGGCACTGGTAAAAACCTACTTCATCTGAGGCAAGGTATCAAGATAAAAACAAAAAATGGGAGCTGGGGGATCGCTCAGTTTACATCTCAGTCACTGTGCTGTTCCTGTGAAGAGACACCGTGACCAAGGCAACTCCTTTGTAGGAAAGCATTTAATTGGGGCTGGCTTAGGGTCTCAGAGGTTCAGTCCATTATTGTCATAGCTGGAAGCTGTGCAGACAGATGTGAGCTGAGAATTCTACACCTGGATCCACAGGCAAGAGAGAGAGAGAGAGAGAGAGAGAGAGAGAGAGAGAGAGAGAGAGAGACTGGGCCTGGCATGGGCTTTTGAAACCTCAAAACCTACCCTCCAACAAGGCCACACCTCCCCAACAAGGCCACACCTCCTAATCATTTCAATAGCGCCGCTCTCTAAGCATTCAAATACATGAGCCTATGGGGGCCATTCTTATTCAAACCCTCCCACTCCATCCCAGGCCCCAGTCCCACAGGCTTGTAACCACACCATAACAACACAAAAAGACATTCAGTTCAACTTCAAAAGTCCCATAGTCTAGCACAACAGTATCAGCACTGTTTGAAAGTTCAAAGTCTCTTCTGAGAGTCTTAACTGTAACCTTCTTTAAAATCAAAATCAAAAACAGGTCACACAGTTCTAACATACAGTGCCACAGAATATACATTATCATTACAAAATGGAGGAAAGGGAGTGTAGTGAGGAAATACTGGGTCAAAGCAAGACCGAAAACAAGCTGGGCAAACTCCAAAATCTGCATCCCATGTCTGATGTTAAAGCACTCTTCAGATCTCCAACTACTTTCAGCTTTGTTGACTACAACACTTCTCTCTCTCTCTCTCTCTCTCTCTCTCTCTCTCTCTCTCTCTCTCTTTCCCCCAGGCTGGTTCCACTCCCAGTTAGCAGCTCTTCTTAGCAGGTATTTCATGACTCTGGGAGCTCCAACATCTTGGAGTCTATAATAAAGTCCAGGCTTCACTTTCTCAATTTCAAGCAATGGCCTCTCTGGGCCTCCATACAGGGGCACCCCTGACACACATCTGGCCTTGTGTTTTCCTGAGCTGAGGAGGGAGAATCCACAACTCCTTTCTTGTTCCCCTTGATTCTAAAACTAGAACCATGTGGCTGAAGCTGCCAAGTTCTGCTGCTTGAAGGGGCTGGAACTTGGGCCCCTCGTTCAAACATAGTTTCATCACTTTTCTGCTTTCCATGGCTTCCTTCACTGCTTTCTTTAATTTTCTTTAACTTACCATGCATTGGAAGCTCAGCTGGGTGGGGTCTTGCCTTAAGGTCACCCACTCACTTTTTTCCATTAGCATTTCCATTTCGCTTTTCCTTAACTTTTTTTAAAAATTTCCTTGAATATTGGACTTCACTTCATTACACCATTTGGTACTCCCTCTTTTATAAAACTGTACATTTTGTAGTTTTCCTTGCTCAGCTTGCTCCTTTTCATTATAGATCTGTGTAAGAGTAGCCACTAATAAACATGGTACACAGTCAATACTAGGCTGTCTTGAAATCTCCTCTGCCAATGCCACTAATTCAAAAACTCTTTCATTTAGCTTCAGTCAGATTTTTTGGACAAGGGCATCAAGTAGCTACAGTCTTCACCAAAATATCACAAGAATGGTGATATCACAAGTAGTCTCTAGACTACTTACTGATACTCTCCCCCTCTGAAACTTATTGAGCTGGCCCCATATAATTCAACTCACCCTCAGCACTGTTCCATGTTCCTACTAGCATGGCCCATAAGCTCCACTTAATGCACTTACTGCTTCCGTAATCCAAAACCCCACCAGTCCACAGTCCACCAAAAAGTACCACGGTAACTCCTGTCACAGCAATACCCCACTCCATGGTACCAACTTCTGTCTTAGTGTTCTATTGCTGTGAAGAGACACCATGACCAAGGCAACTCTTATGAAAGAAAGCATTTAATTGGAGCTTGCTTACAGTTTCAAAGATTTAGTCTGTTAGTATCATGTTGGGAATCATAGCAGGACAGACAGACATAGTGCTGGGCAGGAAGCTGAGAGTTCTTCATCTGAATTCACAGGCAGCAGGAGGAGAGAGATACTGGACCTGTCATGGGATTTGAAACCTCAAAGCCTACCCCTGGTGTCACATGTCCCCCAGTAAGCCCACACTTACTCCAGCAAGACCACACTTTCTAATCCTTCCAAATCGTACCAACTCCCTAAGCATTCAAACATTGAGCCTATGGGGGCCGTTCTGACTGAAGCCAACCCAGCTGGAAGTAAGCATGTTTTGCATGAGGATCTGAGTTTGGATCCCCAAAGCCTGTGTTAAAAACCAGGTGCAATGGTCTCTACCTGTAATCCTCATGCAGGTTACACAAAGAGGAGGATTTCTCAGGCTTGCTGGCAGCAGGTTCAATGAAAGTTGCTGTCTTAAAAAGTAAGATGAGGAGCAACTGAAGACAGTTGATATTGACCTCTTGCCTTGTACACATACATGTACATAAATATATACATACATGTGAACACATGCACAAACATATACATATGTGTAAAGCATTGGTTTGGATAATGGCATGAACATGCAGTTATAATAGAATGGTACAATTATACATCAAATTTTTCCTCTGGAGATTACCACACATCACACTTGCCTGAGACCAGACTAATCATCTCATTGGAGGCCTGATTCCTATAAGCCACTCTAAGGTAGAAAGCTCAAAGGGAAAATAGCAGTGGACTTTTGAGGGGTATTGATAGATACATGATTCTTGGTGTTCGGCCTCAAAAAATACCCCAGGCAGAGATCTGGAAGTCAGACTTTGGATTCTGGGTCACCAGCACTTGAAAGCAGAGTAGCAGTATAAGATTGCAAAGCCATCAGTGGACTGAGAGTAACCATGGCAACAGATGCAAACTCACTGAAGAAAAGGTGTGCGAATTTTTCTAAGCACAAAACCAAATTTTACCTCAGCATTTTGTGTCCTGTGGAAAAAAAAGTCCAGCTTTCAAATAAAAATCATAAGGTAAAAGCCAGAAACAAAATACAAACAGAAGATCCAAAAACCAAGCCCAGAGATGGCCTAGATTATGGCACTATGTATCTGACAAGGAATTTTAAATCATTGTGATAAACTGGGATTTAGAAGATCCTAGTTCAGGTAGCTCACAGCCATCTATCACTGTAGCTTTAGGTATCTGGCACCCTCTTCTGGCCTCCTCTGGTATCTGTACTACTGTGCACATACTCATACACATAGGCACATAATTAAAAATGAAAATGTGCTGCTGTTGGACTATGTTATTCACTATGACACATGTTGTTTGAAGGTACATTCAAGCTGCTGAAAAACAAAGTCAAAAGATCCTAAAGAAATCCAAAGAAATGAGACACATACTAAGAAACAAACATAAGACTGACTGCAGACTTTTTGGCCAGAAAGCAGGACAACCATAAGACAATGTACAATGTGGTATAGTATCTAGAGAAAGAAGTGTGTCAACTCAGATTCCAGACGTAACTGAAAATATCCTCCACGAATGAGGGAGGAATAGATACTTCTTCAGACAAATAAAACTGGAGGAGTTTATTGCTTGTTCTCTTGCCGTGATAAATATGTACTGACTTCTTTTATGCCAACTTGACACAAGCTAGAGTCACGAGAGAGGAGAGAGCCCCAGTTGAGAAAAAGCCTCTATAAGACTTGGCTGTAGGGCATTTTCTTCATTAGCAGTTAATGGGCGAGTCCAGCATGTTATAGGTTACATGACTCCGAGGCTGATGGTCCTGGCTTCTATAAGGAAACAGACTGAGCAAGCCATGATGAGCAAGCCGGAAAGCAGCACCCCTCCATGGCATCTGTACCAGCTCCTGCCTCCAGGTCTCTTCTCTGCTTGAGTTCCTGTCCCAACTTCTGTCAGTGATAAACTATGATGTGGAAATGTAAGGCAAATAAACCCTTTCTTCCTGAACTTGCTCGTGTATGTAATGTTTTGTCACAGCAATAGTAACCCTAACTAAGACAGAGCAGCGAAGGATGAGGTAGTAGGATAGCTTATGAGGAAAACGTGCTTGTCACTCAAACCTGATAACCTGAGATCCATCCCGGGAACTTGTGTAAAGGTAGAAGGAGAAAAACAACTCCACAAAGTTGTCCTGACCTTCACACACACACTCAATTTAAAAGGAAGTTCCTCAGGAAAATGAATCTCCAGCAGAGACTTAAGATTACACAAAAGAATAGAATTTTAAAAATGAAATAAAGATAAAATCACATGAATTTTCTTTGGTAATTTTAATTGCACTAAAGCATAAACGACTGCCTGAAGAATAATGGTAATATATTATATGGTTTAGTATGCTTGAAATCGAGATAACAAAAAATATTACATGGGTGAAGAGGTCAGGATGGACCACTGTTGGGCTGTTAGGCTACTCTTGAGTGGCGTGGTATTATTTGCGGGTATACTCAGATTAATTTAAATATATATATTGCAAACACCATGGTGATCACTCACAGTGTTCTTCCAAGAGGAAAAGAAAAAATAAAACTGAATTATGAATGTTGTTAGCTCAAGAGAAAGACTAAAAATAAAGAAACAACAAGAACGGAGCAGGAAGCTGCTAAGACAGTAGCAAGGCTGTCAGCTCAGTCACCTCCATAAGTGTTAGTGGACCAATGGATTTTTCCAGACTGAATAGAAAGCAAGACCCAACTCTATCCCAGCTGTAACAGACTGTATGAAAGTGCCAAAGGGTCAAAAGTTAAAGGATTCGGAAACCTACCCAAAGTCACTTGAGGCTAGAGAGCCTGTATCCACATCAGACAAAACAAAATTGAGAACAAGAAATAACATTTGTTGTGTGGATTCTGTGAGTGGGAATAATTGTCCAAGAATTCACAACAATCTAAAATGTGCATATGCCCAACAATAGAGCTTCTGAACAAACGGGAAGATCTGAAAGGAGCAATAGAAGAAGTTACTGCTATGTAGTATCTTAGTTACTGTTCTATTGCCACAAAGAGACACCACAACTAAGGTATCTCTTACTTTGATTAGAGGCTTGCTTACAGTTTCAGAGAGTTAGTTCATCATCATCATCATAGCAGGAGCATGGTGGCAGTCAGGCACTATGGGGCTGAGGGTCCCTGATCCTGGTCCACAGTAGCAGGTAGAGAGAGAGAAACCACAAAGCCAGTGACACACCCCCTCTAACAAGGCCACACCTCCTAATCCTTCCCAAACAGTTCCACCAACTTGGAACTATGCTTTCCAACATATGAGCCTATGGGGCTGTATTCTGTACCATTAAATAAGATTTAATGCTGTGGAGATGGGCCAATGGATGAAGTGCCACCTGCCCATGATCAAGCTCCTGAGTTCAGATCCACAGAATCCATGTTCAGGCTGAGCCCAACATGAGCAAATATATTAAATGAAATATATCTCAAAGCACCTAATGTGAGTGTATGGAAGCATTAGCGTTCTTAACTTCTATAATCCCATCTCATCTAGACACTGAACGTCTCGAAAGGCCCATGTGCTTGGCCCTGGGACTGTGATTTTGAGAACTGATGGAACCTTCAAGGAATGGGACCTAATGGGGAGTCCTTCAGCCACCGGGTCACTCCATGAAAGCATCCTTCCCATTTTCTCATTTACTTCCTAGCCATGAGGCAAGAACTCCAGTCTGCTTCATGTTTCCCGTAGTTGCCACCCAGCATCCCCCACTACCCTGCACCCCCAACCAACCACCCAGCATCCCCCACTACCCAGCACCCCCAACCACCCAGCACCCACCACCACCCAGCACCCCCCTGCCACAAGTCTAAAAGTAATAGGCCTCCCCATTCATGACTTTGAGCCTCTAAAACCACAAGACAAAAGGAACCTATTATTTGTATAGGCTAATTCTCTTTAAATTATTTAATTTGTTATACTGGTAGAAAAAGTAACAGCATTCTAAAATTAAACATTTATTTTTCTAGAGATAGATAAAATGTTGATGGTAAAAATAATGAACCACGGATACACGCCACAGATGAGCTGCATAGTAATTAGGTGTATTGAAGAACACAGACAAAAAGAGGACATTTGATGTGATTCCTTGCATATACAATTCTGTATCATCTCTAGTAGCCCCAGGAAGATAAGTGGCTTCCTGGCTGGGTGGGAAGGGAGGCAGTGTGAGGGACGGGTCATCAAGAGAAGGCAGAGAGTAATTATATTCAATATCGTGATAGTGACATTGATGTAGCGGGAATCAAATCTGTCAACGATTAACAGACTTAACTTTTACATCTGCAGTTTATGGCATGGGAGTTACATTTCAATAAAAATGAACCTTTAAACACTGAACTTGTTTGTGTGCTTTATATAAGAGTAGTTTGTTGTAAGTCATCTCTATAAGTTATAAGTCAGTGGGGTGGCTCAATTTCACGGTTTTCTTGGCTGGGTTTGAAATCACCAGGGAGCCACACTTCTGGACCTGTCTTTGGGGAAGCGCCCAGGAGGTAAATTTACAATGGGAAGACCTGCACTGCATGTGAGAGGTACAATGGGCTGGGGTTCCAGTCAGAATAAAAAGGAGACAGAGAGCTAGGCACCAGCATTCGTCTCCTACTGCTTCCTGACTGTGGACACCCTGGGATCTCACAGTCAGGGAACATCACCTTCCCTTCCATGAAGTAGCTTCCATCTCCTCAAACTCCAAGACCAAGTGAATCCTTACATTGATTTCCACCCAGAAATTGATCACAGCAATGAGAAGATCAACGACTATGGTCTGCAAGACTGTGGCTGTCAGTCAAGACCAGTTCAACAGTTTCTGAAAACACTCTCCTTCCTCACCAGGTGATTATATGAGGCCTCCAGTCCTCCTCCTGGTGTTCTGTCAGGTTTTGTGGTGATCTGTGTCTCTGTTAACTTAAAAGTACTCATTTTGCTTCTTTCTTGGTAGTGAGAGGGGCCAGGCACATCTTATTTCACACTTTCAAGGAGTAACTCTTCATACCTTATAACCCTAGAATTCTAGAAATCCCACTGAGGTAGAGGGATGTGAAATTTTGGTTGGATTTGTTTCCCACAGTCTAATGTTCATATCCTTTGTCAATAGATCTAGAATCATGGTCACTCCCTGCTCCTTTAGTCCAATTAACATAATGTCATCAATATGGTGCCCAATGGGATGATCTTGTGGAAGAAGCAGGAGATCCAGAGCTCTAAAAACTAGGTTGTCACTCAGAGATAGAGGCTGGACAAACCCTTGAGGTGGAACAAGTATCCTGCTGCCCTTGCCGCCTCCCCTGCCCCCCAAGCAGGATGTCTCTAGAGTTTTGGGGTAGGAGAGAGGAAATGCTACTTTCCAGGTCGATGGCCTATACTGGATATCGGGTGGTGTGTTCATCTCCTGAAGCAAGGAAACCGCATCGCAGCTGTGGTTGATGCTGTCCCTTCATTAAAGCTACAACCATCAACCTTTACTCTCCAACACCCACCTGTCTTCAGCATGGGCCAAGCTGAGGTGCTAAGCGTGGAGAGGGTGGAATATGTCAGGTCCTTCATGGCAGTGCAAGTCTTTGAAGGCTCTCCAAGGAGTTTAGGGCTTTCCCAGAAAGAGGCAGCTCTAAGGCTCCATGGGAACCTTTGCACAATTACAGCCATCACCCTACAGGTCAGGGAGATAGTGTCATGACTGCCAAGTATACAGCTATCCCAGTTATGTGTTCTGGGACCAGCGAAGTGAGCATTGCACAAGCTCAGGGACCCGTATGTCTTGCTCTGATTCGGATCTTATCTGAAATTCAACTGACCTATCTGATCTGTACTCTGACTAGAGGGCAACGCAATACTCGGAATCTTCCAAATTCAACATCAGCGTGGAGCCAACATCCAGAACTCTCTGAAAGTTCTGTATTTCCCTTTTCCTCAGTGTAGGGCTGCCCTTGTAAAAAGCTGTAGTTCCTTTAAGAGCAGGAAGGGAAAGATTAACTGTCGAGTTTTGAGATAGGGTAGTGAGGGTCCTTCCTTAAGGAGACATCACTTCCCTGTTATTTGTGGGCTCCATAAACTGGTTCCAGTCTAGGAATGGGTTGAGGAGCTGTGACTGGTGCTGTGACTCAGGTACTGTCATTCCATTGTCCCCAGACCTTGTTGCTTCCACTGATGACGTAAGGCTTTGAACACTTCTTGTCTGTGTCTCCTTTAGGAACACTGAGTCTCTTTCAGACCATTATGAGCATTGCTTTGCCTCTGCAGTCCATACCGAAAGCACACTCACCTTGCCATTGGCAGTTGAGTGCCAGCACTTGGTTTTGCCACTGTGGGATCCAATTATTACTGGAGTTATGGCTTCCACAGTAAGGCTATGCCTAAGGAGGGAAACAATAGCAGAAGTCTGCGAGGGCATTGCCCCTCGCAAGTCAGACTCCTGAAATACTGGTTACAACACTTACTTGTCTTGGTTTCACTTCTTGTTGCTGTGACGAATCACCCTGACGAAACAATCTTGAGAGAACAAGAGTTTATTTCAGCTCATGGTTCAAGGATACCATGGCAGAGACAATGAGGCAGCGGGAGCTTTGAAGAAGTTGGTCACATTACATCAGCCATTGGGAAGCAGAGAGGGATGGATCCATCCTGTTGCCCGCCTCCCTCTCTCCATTTATACAGTCCAGTATCCCAGCATTCAGGGAATGGTGCCACCCACAGTGGGCAGGTCTTTCCTCCTCAGTTCACAGAGTTAAGGTAATCCTCCACATGCATGCTCAGAGACACATCTGGGTGGGTCTAGACTCTATAAAGTTGACAATTGACCTTAACCCACACAGCACATCTGGATCCTAGTGTGTAGAGTACATCTTTCCGGGTGAATCTCACTCCAGCTTTGGCCCTTGGCATATCAGGCATTTCCAGCGCAGTCACAGAGGGGCATCTCAATCCACGTTGCTGCTAAACAGCCAAATCAATGATTAGTTATTCTTAGTTACTTCTCTATTGTGCCAAAACACCATGACCAAGACAACTTAAAAGTTGAGGGCTCACAGATCCAGAGGCAAGGAATATAGGAGCAGGTAGGTAGGCATGACACTGGAGAAGTAACTAAGAATATATATCTGGTCCAAAGTGAGAGAGAGAGAGAGAGAGAGAGAGAGAGACAGAGACAGAGACAGAGACAGAGACAGAGACAGAAACAGACAGACAGACAGACAGACTGAGGGGGGTGGAGAACTTGGAATGCTGTGGTCTCTGAAACCTTAAAGCCCACCCTCAGTGACATAGCTCTAACAAAGCCATACCTCCTAATCCTTCCCAGATAGTTCCAATGACTGTGGACCAAGCATTCAAATGTATGAGTCCCCGGGGCCATGCTCATTCAAACTACCACAGTACCATCTTTAACTTCACGAGCTGCATCATTAAACCCAGAATCTCTGCTTAGCCGACCCATATCGATCAATTCAGCCTCATCCCACTTTATATTTCTTCCATCATTACCCCCTGACCTTCAAACCCCTGGCCCCTGCATTCTCCAGACCTCTCTTTATACAAAGCCTGAGTTCTTCAGGCCTATAGCATACTTCCTCTGCATCCCGCGACGTCCGTCATCTCTAGGGGTCTGCTGTAGATTCTGGCTGTAGCTCTAGACGCAAAGATGCAGGGATGGGCGAGTCCACAGGGGCATCCCATTGTCTTGGTGGTGATGCCACTGGGGATGGGGATACCATCCCCCTGAGAGCAGACCCATCAGAATTTAGGAATCCTGTGTCCCCAGCCTCCTACATAGCTTCACCTTAAATCAAGGGATCCTCTTCTTCCCCTCAGTCCCTTCCTATAAGTGCAGCAGCTGTCATTGCTAAAGCTTAGCACGCACTGTAACTCAGCAAGGGCGGGAGAGGTCTGGTCTGCTGCCTGGTGTTCAGCAGCCTTGTCCCTGTGGCTGCAGGAGGGGGAGTTTCTCCTTCAGGGCACACTGCCAAGTCCTTAGGTTGTTTATACACACGTGGGGCCGGGAAATGGACTCCCTGAGCTCATTCTTTTTCTTTATTACTCCGTCCAGCAATGCTAGGAACAGCAGCCAGAGTCATTATACCCCTTAGTTTTTCAAAATTGTTCAAAGCATCATATATAGAGTTGGTAATTCCTCACTTCAAGCAAGTGGTGAGCCAGGACCACAAAGGCATTGTAACCTCTAGGACGAGAGATGGGAGCCACCTGGGGCCGGGCTGTAAAACAGTTAAGAAGCATAGGAGCTGGAGGCGGGGATGTGGCTCGTTCCGTAGAGTGCCTGCCTGGCACACATGGGGTCCACGCCAGCATCAGGTAAACTAGGTATAATGGTGCACACCTGTAATCCCAGGACTCTGGAGGAGGAAGCAAGAGGGTCAGAAGCTCGAGGTCATCCTCAGCAATAGAGAGAGTTCTAGGCCAGCCTGCTCTGCTGGATTCCTTCTCACCCCCCCATCTCTCTGTCTCTGTGTCTCTGTCTCTGTCTCTCTGTCTCTGTCTCTGTCTCTCTGTCTCACTCTGTGTGTGTGTGTGTGTGTGTGTGTGTGTGTGTGTGTGTGTTTGGGGGTGGTGTAATAGCAACTTTCCACTATGAGTGGAGGTGGAACCCAAGAAGACATTCTTGTAGGTTGCTGGCTGGTCAGGTCACTACACAGAAGACATATTATGTCAGTTCAGAGGCAGTGGTGTTCTCCAGGCTGGAGATCTCCAGGAACCAGTGTGTGTGTGTGTGGGGGGGGCTGGACCCACAGGAAGAGTAGATATTCTTACATGTTCCGAGCGTCCCTTCCAGACTTCTGCACAGAGGTCTCCTATTCAGACGCTGGAACATCTACAGCGGTGGACATTCTGTCCCTGTGAAAAGTGACAGTTTACTCCAGACTCTCAGGACATCATCTTCATTATCTTTCCCACCTAGTGACAGAACCAGCCAGTATGCCAGAAGTCCTCTGCCATGCCTCTCTCATGAAGATCAGTGAAGACCCGAGACCAACGAAGCGTTGCACGGCTAGCTGTGCATCACTGTCTGTTGGGACCGACTCATACTCTCTCCAAACATCGCCTGTCCTCTCATCGGTCTGCTTCAGCAAAACATCACATGACAAAACCAGAAATTTCCACGGGGCACTTTCATGGTGCTATTGAAATCCAGGATAAGAAGATGAGGAGAATATGGGAGCCAAAGCCATGATCAGTATTTCCTGACCATGATTCCCTGAGAATCTACCTTCCCAGGTGGAACTACCTCTTGGAGTCCAAGAAGTCTAAAATCAAACCTGGCTACCCCATCTGTTACGAAGCAGCAAGGATAGCAGGCTGAGACACGGCTTATGACATAGTGTGCTAGATTGATTTATAACTTTAAAAATGTCAACAGATGGTGTGTGGGCATCTATCCGTGTTCTTGCTCTGGGCCGCTCAGAGGTCAAGAATAACCCAAATCGCCTACTGCGTGTGGACAATGTGCTGTGCCCTGAGAGCCACTGGGGAAGAAGCTGCCACCTGGCAGGTGACAGTAGCCTCTTTCTCTTTCAATTGTCAGGAATCGGAGGCCCATCTGTGACTGTGCCCTCTCATGGGATCAGCCAGTGCCCACCCTGTCTGGGGATGGTTTCCCTGGGCCATGTGCCCAGATCATGCTCTACCTCAGTGTGCGCTCTGTGGCAAGTCTGAGAAATGCAAAGCCCTTGGATGTGACTGGGGAGGTGGCAGTCTTGCAGCTGGGGCTGCACGGCTCCACCACGTCCTGCACTGTCTAGACTGAACCCAGGTTGGTTCCTCACAACAACCCTGCAAGCTGGTACCATCCTTCTCTCCTCTCTCAGATGATGTCATGGAAGCCCACAGAGTCCATGCCCCAGGTCACAAGGTGTCCACAAGGCCCCGGCATCAGCCTCTGGCACTTAGATCACAGTCCCCTCAGGGGTCAGCCATGTGTCCTGAGCATATGACAAAACACAGGTTCAGAGGGTGGGAACAGGGGCTGGGTCAGCCAAGGGAGGTGTCTGTCACTCCTGTGCCCTCGGACCTCTTAGTGTTCAGTCTAGATCAGAGAACCCTGTATGGCAGACACCAGGTCAAGGTTAGGCAGGACTACGCTGGCCTAGTAGGTTACCAAGGGTTGTAGATGTCAGGTGAGCCCTGCCCTGCTCTCCCAGCCTAGGAGGGGCATTTGTATCTAAACTCACACCCTTCTCCTAGATCCACCTTTGGCACCTTGGACCACCCTGGCCCTCTGCAGGTCTGTAAAATGAGTCTCTCTGTAAAATGACTCTTTAGGGGACAGGACCACTGTACATGAGTGTCCTGGACATGTTCAGAGGTCCCAGCCTGCCCAGGGTGGGCTGCACAGCACACCGACCTCATCCTGCTCAGGTCTTAGACAACAACTTTAATTGTTTCTCTGGAACTCTTGAGTCCTGGAACCACTTGAACCAAATATGGAATGCAAAGCAATCACCACCCGCCCCCTGCAGCCTTCATTGGCTTCTCTGGGTCCCTTCTAGGTGAGCCACAATTGGAAACACCGATCCCCCATCGTGACACGTGCTGCGAGGTTAATTCAAATTTAACTGCAGTGGGAAACCCCCACTAGGAAACTCTGTGCTCTTGGGCCTTCAGAAAGGAAGGCTCTCCGTGCTGGATGGAACAGATGACAACATGGAAGATGGGGGCTGTTGAACAGAGGCGAAGCCCTGCATACAAGAGGTGATCTTCTATGGTCGGGGCCAGCCTTGAGAGGACAGCACAGACTCCTTGGTGTAACATACTATATAGGGTCTGACCTGACAGCTGAGGAACACGGGAGACACCTCCCGTGCCAGGACTATTCTCTTCCCCACCCTTTTCAATGAATATCTGACAGCCGTCTCTTTTCCAGGGCAGCATGTTGGCAATATGAAGCAGAAGTAAAAAGCTGATGTCACTGAGCTTCTTGCAGTTTTGTTGGGACAATTGATGGAAGAAGAGGAAGGAGGAGGAGGAGGAGGAGCAGGAAGAAGAAGAAGAAGAAGAAGAAGAAGAAGAAGAAGAAGAAGAAGAAGAAGAAGAAGAAGAAGTCTTATGGTGGGAGGAGCTCCTATGGTATACAGAAGGTGTCTGTCCCAAATGGGTGACTACAGGACTACAGGGTAGGGCTTGGAGGTGATCCTCAGGGCAACAGTATAGAGAAAGTGAAGTGTGATGTTGGGGAGAAAAGCCAAGGGAGGAAGCATCCATGATGTGCACCACAGAGGGTAAAAAGCCACCCCTCCCCCAGAGGTGCCCAAGGCTGTGCAGGTCATACTCACTCACTTAGAAGACAGAGGGTCTGAGATCTTCCCTCACTGGTTCCCAGCATCTCTGCCACTCTTGGTGAAGGCCCTCCAGGTGTGTGTCACAGTGTATACTTGGACATCAGCAACCACTCACAACTGAGCATGTATGCAAATGCCCCAGAAAACCCTGGGTTGAGAGGCAAAGAGGGTATGGAAGGGGGGAGGCTGCAAAGCCTGTTAGAAGGCGCTGCTGCTGCTGCTCTACAGGTCAGGATGGGTCCAGAGGACATTGGATGAGGCAGTAGCAGCCTCTGCTGCACTATTCTAAAGAGGTGACTGGCCGGGAAGCCCACCTGCGAGAAGAGGCAGGTAAGTGCTGTGGGGTTGAGGGTGGGAGTGGGAACAGGAAGTGGCTCCTACTGTTAGTGGGAAGAGGAGGAAGTGGGGGAGGGGAGCAGGAGAGGAGAAAAAGAGTCACTAGCAGTTGTTGATGGGCAGGGAGGCTGAAGTTCGAGAGGTTGGGGAGTTAAAAGAACGGACTCCTTCTGAGGTCAAAGGTGGGATGTCATAGGGAAGCGTTGAGCGCTGCCAAACCCAACACAGAGATAGAAAGGTAGGGAAGGGGTTAATGCTCAACAGCCTCGGAGGCAGAGGAATGGTCCAGTGAGAGTCAGAGGCTTGTATTCTCACCAGAGGAGGGACCCAGGCTGGATCAGGAACTAAGAGACAGCATCCAGTGGCCTCAGTTTCCCTAGCTCTGAAGGAGCAAAGGCAATGAACGGTGACAGGCTGGGATGCAGGGCTCAGGAGGAAGAGGTCTAAAAGTATCCTGAGGAGAAAGGAGAGCTCAAGGTGGGCTAAGTGACATTGGTGTCAGCAGAGGGTGGCCCTCGAGCCTGAGTGACAGTGCTCCTGGATGTGTGCTGACATGGAGCGTAAAGGGAGCTTTTATTCACCAGATGTAACTGTCATCCCCGAGGCTTACTGCTGAATAAGCTCACCCTTTCTAGTTCTTTCTGGGCTTTGGCTGGCTGGTTCAATCCAGCTGTTCTGGCTCAAAAGTCTTTTCAAAGCTGACGGATTCATGCTGGCTTCTCTTGGCTTCTCGCTGTATTGCTCTGCTTGGAAAAACTGCCTCTGAATTCTACAAACTGAACTCCACTACTTCAGGAAGCGAACTCCACAGAACATTACTGAACTTAAACTGAATTCCACCGCACGGCCTGAACGTACCTGAATTGCCCTCACCCTGACTCACTCTATCCTGCTCTTAGGTAGCCTCTTCTTCCTGTCTATTCTCGTGAGAGTTGGGCATATGCTATCCCTGACCCACCCTGCCAAATCTTTCTCTGATTCATCACTTTGTCTACCCCTCAATTAGACATCACTTTTTCAAACAAGATTGCTTTCTTCTACAAACTAACCTTACCTTCATCGTTAGGGATTAAAGGTGTGTACTAAGGGCATGTCTGTACTCCAGCCAGAGGGATAAAGGTGTGTCATTCCAGCCAGATCACACAGACCTAGAAGTTCTTTGGATGTGAGCCCTTGCTACACCCATGTTGCTAGATTAAAATTTCTCTACAATGGAGGACTCAGAAGTTGTGTTGGTTCGTGGGTAAGTTTGACAGGGCTCAAGGGAAAACAGAACACTAGTCCCATGTGAACAGTGTTCATGATCAGGGTAAGCAAAATCCATGTATGCAAACCTCATGTGTCAACACCTAGCACATCACAGGTAAATGCTGGTGTGTCTTTGCCATCTGGCTGCTCTGGGACCCCTGTCCTCCATCAGTAAAGGACACGTGTCACTCCCAGCCTCTTCACACAGAGCACATAGGCTGGGTCTGGAGCCAAGTAACAAATATTTGCAGGAAGAACAGACATGGGGGAGGAGCCAGAGGACAGGCAGGAAGTATCCCATGCCCCTGTCCCATCCTCACAGGTATGGGCAGGCTGGGCCACCGTACAGTTGGCTAACAGCACAGTGTGGAATTCTTGGAAGAGGAGATAGACTGACCAGGCAGGCAGCCTTGCCCACCTCCCACGCCAGGAGGGGGCCACTGTGGGATGAGAATAGAGGGTCCCAGGAGTCCATGACCCCACTTACCAGCAGCTACTGTGTTTGGTTCATACATTCTTCCAGAGCCTTCTGCCACGTGTCCTATAGGAGCCACCCTGTGAAGCCTTAGCTGCCTGTGCCCCAGCTCCACCAGTGAGAGGACTTGCACTCAAAATTTCTTTTGATGGTTTTAGTCCTACAGAGTGCTATTCTGAACAATTGTTGTCCTGAAATGGAAGAATGGAAGTCTTTGTTCATTCTCTCTCTCTCTCTCTCTCTCTCTCTCTCTCTCTCTCCCTGCTCTGACATACTCTCGTTCTCCCCTCAAGCCAATATATCAGTACAACATGTCCCTTTACACAGGGACCACCAAGCAGTGCTCCAATACATGTAGCTGCCTTGCTGGCCTGCGAATCTGCCTAGCACGGCTGTTGCTGTGTGTGACTTGGCCTTGCACGAGTCTCTGTACCCAGAGCTCTGTCCCGTGAGGAGCAGCAGTGGGTAACACACAGGCCTGAGAAGCATGAGGCCATGTGCTCCAGCCCTGTGGCTCACAGCCATGGCCCCCAGAATGCTAGTTACCTGGCAAAGCCCATGTTTCCTTTTCAAAAGGGCACAAGGAGGCTGATCACCAGATAATTAGAAGCATCGAAGCTTCGGCAGGACCTGACTGCAGGTTCCCACTGAGGGGGCCCCACCCCATCCAGCTTTGGCTGTCAGCTCAGAGAGTCCAGACCACCGCAACACAGGCTGGAGGGGTTAACATTACCCAGTGTCTATAAAACCACCCCCCAGGGGAGGGAGAGATTACACCCCCAGGAGTAGCCATTCCTGTGGGATGTGGGCCCCGCCTCCAGACTTCCTGCAACTCTGAGCTAACAGGAGGTAATTAAATGGTCCATAGTTTTCTTTCACGTGCTTCAGTAAATGTCGCCTATGAAACCAACAGGCATTTTCCGTACTTAATGTGTGATAACTAGTCTCATAAATCCAAATTATCCCTGTAAATCTAAATTAAATGCCCAGGTTTAATGTATTCGGGATGCCTAATTAATAAAGTGCTGGCCATGACCATCCCTAACCTGCTCGCTCCACACCTTTGTTTCCAGCAGGGGGCGTTTCTGAGCTGTGTTTGGGTTGGCGGGGGAAGCTTCCCATTTCTGTGCTTTCTCCCTGTCATTGATCACTCCATCTCCTCAAGGGTCCCTCTAAGTCACAAGGACCTTCTCAGCCCTGCAGATGTGTCCTGTTCCCTCTGTCCCTCCTAGGCCTCTGCTCCTGACAGCTCATCTGCCTCCTGAGTTCCATCCAGATGTGATGGTTGGAGCTGTAGCAGCCATTTCAGGACCGCAAGGCTATAAACCTGAGGACAAGAAGCCATGCGCATTGAAGATGTCAGAAATGAATGGGAACTGGCTCCTGTTTGGTGTTTGGTGTTTGGTGTTTGGTGTTTCCTATTTGGTGTTTGGTCCCCTAACACACAGAAAGTATTGTCATATCTGGATCCTTTTTGCAGGCAAGAAAAACAAAATAAATCAAAACACAAATGTGTGCACATATGCACACATATATACATAAGCACACACACACACACACACACACACACACATATGCTGGTCTGCTTGTGAACTGGGTGCTGTCCTCAGAGACCTGCGGAGCTCTGACCCAGCAGGAGCCGCCAATAAGTTGCAGCTCTCTGGGGGGAAGCCAGAGCAAGGCAGGCTGCCTGGCCTGCTCCAGGCATTGGGAGCCAAGCTTGGGGACACCGAGCAGGAAGTGGCTGCCGTGGGCTCGAGTAGCTTCCAGCTATGAAAGCTATAGGAAAGAACACGATTCCCTGGAGTGCTTCAGCTTGATAGGACAGGCACTCTCAGCCGATCTCTGGTGGAATTACTTGTGCACTTTATTCCTTGTGGATAGGATCTTATAAAGATTTTGGGGGTGGGGTGGGGTGGGGTCTAAAGGCAGATGTTTTCTATTGGCTTGGTCTGAGATGTTAGGAATGCCCCATCTGCACGGGGAGGGGCTTTGGGTGTTGTCCCTACATGACTGATTGTCACAGTCCTCTCCATGGTGTGTATCATGATCACGTGTTCCAGGGCAGGTACCTGGTTGGAAGTAGATTTAAGCGTCTACCATTCTCAATTATGAGAATTGCTGAATTCCTGAATCTGCTCAGCCTTACCATATTTTCTGTCTGGTGGCACAGTCCACTGCACCACACACACACACACACACACACAACATGAATACACACACACACCCTCTACATTTTCAAGCTACTGTTTGCCAGAGTGTCTGCTTCTTGTAGTCAGAACTGAATTCAAGCCCCAGCTGACCATTTGAGAGACCTTGGGTTAGGCAGGGGCCTATCCGAGCCTTCTGTTTGCAAGCAAGGGGGTGCATGCAGTACAGAAACCGCACACACAAAGCACTCCATTATGAGGGTGGAAGGTTTTATTGTGAATAAGAGAGAAGCATCTGTGGGAGTCTGCCATGGCTACCTCTCGGGGACGGAGAGGGGACCAGAGAGAAAAAGCAGGGCGAGGTGCAGACTGGCAATCGGCAGGGCTATGGGAGCTGAAAAGCTAGGAAAAGATGGTGGGGGAGTCCTGCCTGCAGTGATCGGGGTATGCTGCGGTAGGGGGAGGGCAAGTTGACTGGAACAGCCTGGGAGCTAGCATAGGCTCTGATCTATTGGAGGCTTGTCTGAATTAATAGAGAACTAGATACTCTCCGGAGATTGGGGGGTGGGGTGGGCTGTAGGAGCGGATAAGAAAGTAATAGCTTTTCCCCTGCAAACAGAAACATGTTACAAGGTTTCTGAGAAGTGCTGAGTATTTATTTACTGGGTCAGAGTTCAGCCTGAGCTGAACCCAAATTGTCATTTTGGGGGGCTAAGAATGGAGAATCTCTACTTCAAATACTGGGGTATCCTTATCTATCCATGTGGTCTAACCCACTGAAAAGATGGGAGGTGCCTTGTGGGAGGTCAGGACAGGCTGAAGGGTCTGCAATGGATGCCTGGGTCCCCTTAGAAAGTGCAGAGGCTGGATAAACTGCCCACCTCCCCGAGCATGGCCTCTGGCTCTGTGATCCCTAAGGGAGAGAAACAGATGCCTCTGGCAGGGCCAAGACAGTAAGAGAGTATTTATCCAGGGCAGACCCTGGGTCAACATCGCACAAGCTGTTTGCGAGAATTGTAGCTCTCGATTCTTCTACAGGTCCGGTAAGAACACCTATACCACACGCTCCATCTTGCAGATGTAAGATCCTGGCACACCCACCCACGTGTGATGGTTCACACCTTATCCCGGCAGTTGGGAGGCAGAGACAGGCAGATCTCTATGAGTTCAAGGCCAGCTTGATGTGGGTAATGACCTGAGGTTACCTAGTGAGACCCTGGGGTCACAGAAACAAAACCAACAAGAACCAACCTGGCCCAAAGAGGCGATGTGAGTGACCTCAGACCCATGGCTAGTGTGTGGCCCACACAAAATGTGAAGTAGGCAGCTGCACCCTGGCATCCTGACATAGTGGCCTGTCATGTGGACAGCGAATGCTTAGGCTGCAGCCTCTGAATGGAGGGATGGAGGTGTGTAAGCACCCCTGGGCCATCTTCTCCCACCCAGTGAGGAGTCCTGGAAGTGGCAGCAGTGGGGTTCCTGTGTCTGGCTCCCAGCAGCCCGCCACACACCTCAGCGCAGCCTCTCCACCCGGCTCCGGGGCCCCACGGCACGCCTCCCGTGGCAGATGCTCTCCTGGCTCCCTCTGCTAATTCATCTGCTCCCATGTTAACTTTTATTACTTATTGATTTTCCTCCAGCCTCCCTCGGCTATCTCCATGTTTATCTGCTGAGCTTCGTGGAAGGCGCTCAATGGGAAAGGTAGAATGTGGTTGTCTGTGGCCGTAGATGGGCACTCATACTAATGGGGACCAGAGCATTGCGGGGGGGCGGGGGTACCCATCACTCTAACTCCCTGCTGAGCTAAGGAAGCCCCAGGGGTGAGGCTCACATCTGCTCCCATAGAAGGTTCCAGCAGTGGGCTCAGCCTCTGCAAGATGCCGGCTGAGGATCCCGGGTCTGGAGCAAGGACAGAGTGAGCAGCTTGCTGGGGAGACAGGCTGCGTCAGGGCTTAGGTGAGGAGACAGAAGGGAAGGAGGGCCTTGGCCATGGCCACGCAGCAAGCATCATGGTCTGCAAGACAAGGAGGCCATCGGAGGCGAGGCCCCACGGGAAGCTGGGGTGTTCTGTACTGAACACGCTGCCCTGTGGGGGGTGGGGTTAGGTGGGGTACGTGACAACAATCTACCATCTTCACATGCAGAATACCAACATTGTGTAAATGGAAAGAATTGAAGCCGGAGGGGTAGTGGGGAGAAAGAAATGTCAGGCTCCTGGCCCACATGGGAGGTGTCTTTGTGTGCCCTGGAAAACTGCGAGCTGATCCAGGTCAACCCACAATGGTGGTAACCAAAAGGAGAAGAAGCCTCAGCCCGAAGATAAAACTGATCCTGGAAGCAGCATCTTCGTGCTGTGGAGAAGCACTCCTCACACCCCACCCCCAAAGAAGCCAGCAGCAAACCGCGTGTGAGACCCTTGCAGGCCGGGTCCTGAGCTTCCACGCGAAGAGTTAACTGCTTGTCCAGTCCAGATGGATGTTGGACACAGTTTGTCGGATCCACATCTGCGTGAAGTCTGGGCTGCCGTGGGTCTCTGAAGCCCTGGGGCCGTGTGATGGAGAGAGGCTGGACCTTTTCACAGGGTACCTACCACCTGATCCCTCCTCTGCAGCGGCATTATGCTGTAAAGTGGGTGTGGCTTTGGTTTGGGGTAAAATTAACTAAGAGCTGGATCATTGCCAATTCGCTCTTCAGAGTGACCTTAAACCATGAGGACATAAATCAAAATATAAAACATCTACGCACCAGAGGGACAGGACCAACAGAGTATGAATGCAATGTGGGGAGTGGGGCAAAACAGTCTCAAGTTGTGTCTGATGTGGATTAATTTTCACAACAGGTAACAACCCCTTATAAGGTAAATAGCATAGACACTGCATAGAATCACCTGGGAAGAGTCTGAGAGAAGGATTGTCTAGACCAGATTGGTCCAGGAGCTCACGTTTGCTCTTCGGCCCCAGCACCATGGAGGAAACTGTGTACCTTCCGCCGTCTACACATAAAAGCTATCCGAGGTGTGTGGCGGCGCATACCTGTAATCCCAGCATTTGGGAGGCCAAGGTAGAAGGATCAGGAGTTGGAGGCCAATACATAGTAAGACCCTGTCTCAACAGGATCCCTCCATCAGAGGAGGCTGTGGGGTAAGCAGCCTGTGGAATCGCCCAGCCTGCCAACTGCATGAGGCTTCTAGCCCAGAACCTGGGATCCAGCAAGAGAGGGAACCACAGCTGTAGCCACACCCTGGGACCCCCTAGAGGAAGGACTTGAACCTGCCCATCTCTCGGACACCCACACACTCACCCCTCTCTGTGCTACGGAAGTCCAGGTCCACCTTAGGGAAGGGGTGGAAGGAGAAGGGTGGGGGGTGGGGGAGGGGAGACGGGGAGTACTGTCGCTGGAGTCGCCTCAGCTCCATCGCTGGAGTCGCCTCAGCTCCATCTGCCAAGCCCTTCACCACTGCCCAGGCGACCCCTCGTTTTCGTGGTTACAATTCCTTATGAATCCAGAAGTGGAGCAGGAAGTGATTCATTCTCTCTCCTAGCCAATGTACACAGAGACACATTATTAATATTTACTCAGGGCTTCTCCAAGGACCACAAGCAGAAACCCGCTAGGGAACGAAGGGGAAGAGCAAAGGGTCATCGGGTCTGCCACCTGCCTGCACACGGGCACAGGGACCCGAGAGCACTCCACCTGGCCCAGCCCCAGGGCAAGCAGGATTTGCCCACTGTGACCCCAGTGAGGCCACGGCAGGAGAGAGACTGGAATCTGGAGAGTTGAGGGTGGAAAAATAGACCAGGGCAGAGGCTCGGGGTCTCTCTCTGCAAATGAGAAAAATAATACTTGCCCGAGCAGGTTTAAGAACGATCCAATAGGCCTGTCCCTAGAATCCTGCCAGGAGGAGACCCCAAAGAAACACCAGCAACCCCTGGGAATATAGGCAAGTCTCTGTGCCTTGCCCTGCCCAGCCTCGTTTCCCAGTGTGCTTTGCGGCAGGGGCTCCAGGGCCCCTTACACTGAGACTCAGGAAACGTAGGCTAATGAAAACCAGGCCTGGAAGAGATCCATTACTTTGGCGCAGGGAAAGGCCTTTTTTCCACCCCTTTGTCAATTGGCTTGCTAGAACCAGGCATCACCCGCCCCGCCCTGCTTTCCCTCAGAAGCCCCAAGCCCAGATCCCCTCGTAGGCTCAGCAGCCCCTCCCCCCATCTGTAGCTCTCTGCATGTGGCTGGCAGGAGCAATGAAGTCCAGATGGCCTTTCCTACCTGGTGGCCGCGCGCTGACAGCTGCTGCTGCTCCGTGCAGTCGCCGCCGCAGATCCCTGGCTCCTCTTTATGCCCCGGTCTCCGCAGATTCCCGGCTGCCTCTGCCAGAGACTTTATTAAAGACTTTATTAAATTGCTCTGCCCTGGCCTGCAAACTATCTCTCTTGGTGATGAAAAAAAAAAAAAAAATACTGAGACCCAAACAGCTGAGGTAGATCCTGCGTGCCATGCAGCACATGGGCCTCGTAGGCGACTCTTGCAGTTTCTGTCCCTTCTGTGGACTCTAAGCCGGAGGAGGGAACAGGGCCGAGATGGAGGGCTGCAGGCAGAGGGTACCAGGGATGTCGTCTGGCTGGAGCCAGAGCCCTGAGGAGTGTCAGAGGCAGGTGAGGACCGTGCGGGCCACTCCACGGAATAATGGCGGCAGCGGGAGAAGGCCCTGGAGGCTTAGCCGAGACTCCCAGACTTAGTCTGCGTAAAGTCCAGGGCAAGAGGGAGGCGGCAAACAGACTAGGAGAGGTGTGTGCTGGGACAAACAATAGAGGGAAATTTCTCAGGCTCATTAAAGGGATTCTTAACCTGGGAGCTGCTGTCTCTCAGGAAGGCTTCCTGGAGGAGGGGGTGTGTGATCTGAGAAGACTATGGTTCTGGCACTTTGCCTCTGGTCACTACGGTTGCTATGGGAAGCGAAGATAGGGCTGGAACTGGTGCCAGTTTCAACCAGCACAGCCTCGCAATCTCTGCCCCAAGCTGGGCAGCTGTGCTGCTCTAACGTGATGTGAGGTGGGTAGAGTCTCCAGATCTTGGCCTGTGTGTGTGTGTCTGTGTGTGTGTGTGTGTGTGAGTGTCTCTGCATATACATCTGCTTTAGGGGCTGAAAGGTGACTGTAAGCAGCTTAACCGTGTATGAGGCTGGAGGACTCAGACGTCATCGCTGCATAGAGAGGACTAAAGCGCAGAGCCTGGGCTCTCTGAGTCCCCCCACCCTGTCCCATGCTCCCCGAGCACTCCACCCCCCGGGTGACCAACCCTTGCACCAACTCTGTGTCCTCTGGAGCCGAACAGCTGACAGGAAACCCTGATTTGCCAACAAGCAGGAGCCTCACAGCAGTGAGAGCATCAGCGGGCCTCAGACAGACCACGGAACACCCTTGCAGCAACGAAGGAAGCTACCGTGGAAGCCCAGCACCCCCCCTCTCCAAACCACCCCTCCACACCCACACACACAGCCACACACAGCGAGTGCCCAGGAATCCTCGCCTCCCACCCGCCTTAAGTCATCCCTCGAATTCACGGCCGGCTCCTGGTCCATGCTCTTCTTTGTTTTCATCCTGAAACCTTCTTCCCCTTCAACCCCCATTCCTCAGGCACTGCCCAGTACCCTCTGTTGCTGGCACACCCACCAGGCCAGCTATACAAGACACTAGAGGGCCAAGTCCCCATCCCCAGAAGCACCTAATCTGACCAGTGACCAGAGCTGAGATATGGGAGCCCGGGTGGCCTGACCCTGGACTTTGAGTTGGCGATAGAAGAACCTGTTGAGAGGAGGCGTGTCTGTGCTGAGACCTGAAAAGGCAAAGCACCCCCCCCCCGGAGGAGCACCCCGGGCAGGGAGGGGTCTGGACCTTGGATGATGGCAGCAGTTCTTCAAAGGAGGGTTGGGGGATGGGAGAAAGGGGGCGAGCGGTTATAAAAGACAGGAGAGGGACCTCAGTAGTTAAGCTTACAGAGGGCCACGGAACCCATTTCACTCTGAAGACTTGGGGAGCCGGACTGTTCGGTGGCAGGCCCTCCCCCTCCCCCTCCTACTTTTCCATACCATGCCCCCATCCAGTTTCTCCCTCTCCCTCCCTCCCTCTCCCTCCTTGCTCCCTGCCCTGCCTACAGGCATATCTGCACTTGCAAGAGCCTGAAGCGCCACCTACAGGCTGGCTCTGGTACTGCTCAGGGTGTCACCCACCGAGGGGACAAGGCTTAGCCCCAGTTTTCTTCCGGCCTCTCAGACTGAGAAGTGTAGGCCTGGAACAGCCTAAGCTGCACCTTATTGGCCACAGCCCGAGGCCATGCCCCTTCCTGCCTGAGAGGCATCAATGCCAGCTGCCTCCGCTCCCCTGACAACCTCATTACCTGCCGCACCTGCTCTCCTCAGGACCCAGACCAGAGGAATTTAATATACTGCCTTTCCCTTTCAACCAAATAACCCAAGCTGCCCGAGAATGCGAGGGCTCTGCTGTCCTGGGAGGCCTCCATCCTGCAGATAGGAGTGAGGGACTGTCAGCTCAGCCTCCAGAAACCAAGCATCTCACTCCCACGTATAACAGAGAAACCCACCCTGTGCAGGCCAGCTTTGGATAAGGAACTCAGATGGAAATACCCATGGGATGTTAGCCTGCTAGCTGGGCGTTACTGAAGGGTGTGTCAAGGATGGTGCCAGATCTCAGGAACCTAGAGAAGGCACTGGAAGATGGGGTGCGGGCGGGGGTGGGGGGACAACTGCAGTGGCCTAAGGAACAGCACATGTGCTGCCTCTCCATGGAGCAGGAGTTACAGAGAGGATGCTGGGAAAGGTATCTAGGCAGGAGACAGTGAGCAGGGCATTCTCAAGAGGGAGGCTGGACTTGTCAAGAGTCAGTGACGAGCTTAGGCTCTTCCAGGGTCAGGCGGGGGGGGGGGGCTTTGATGCCCCTTTGGGAGGCGTAGGAGGCATGACAGTGGCAATGATGTCACAGAAGCAACTGACGCATCTCTGAATCGAGACCCTTTTCTGCTGGCTTGGAGAAATGAGGTGAACGGAGTTATAACCATCTCTGCTCTAGAGAGACAAAGGCAGAGAGGCCATCCCCTGCCCTGGGTCGATGTGGGGAGAGGAGGCCAGGTGGGTGACATCTTGGTCCTGAGCTGAGACGTCAACTGGAGCTTCACTGGATTCGAGGACAAATGCCTACCGTTGTGCTTCCATCCTTGTTGCTGGCCTTCGGGAATCTGGCATTTCCGTGGTAGCTAATGAGCTGTGGAAAGCCAGAACGAGGTGATGGGAAAGGCTATTTTTGGACAGTGGTAAGTACCATGAAGAAAACAGAAGGGCGATCCAGGACTCGGGTAGGGCTGGAGAGGGATATCAGGCTCCCTCGTGCAAGGCCCATCCTGCAGGGCCCACCCACTGCAACGCCACAGGCCCCCCTCACATCCTCTTCCATACTGCTGGCCTGCAGTAGATGCTTCCTGACAGCCCATCTCTGGAAAGTTTCCCTCCAGACCTTCTCCCTCTGGGTCAACAGCCTGCTGCTCCAAACACCGGTTTCTAACACCTTCCTTGAGGACAGATCAAATTAATGGGCCCAGAATAGCAAGAGTTTTGGCTTCCCCAGCCGGCCTCCAGGGCCAGGGGGTGGAGACAGACGGCTCAGGCTCCTGGAAATACAGCCTTGACCTGCTGGCTTGCTCTGAGGAGAGGAAGAAGTGTTCTACCTCCCGCCGCTTGGCTTTAAATAACTCCCTGTGTTTCCCATAAAATATTAGACACAGGGAATCTGAAAGCAACGGCCTCAGATCCTGAGACTTAGCACCAGATTACAGACGGGAAGGTTCCCAGCACCATGCTCTGTTAGTGATGCAGGACCTCATATTTATGATACCATTAAATTATGGATTCGGAATTATAAAAACAAGATCTGAGATAACTCGAGACCTTGGGACTTTAAAACTTAAGGGTCGGAGAAACTTCAGCACCAACTTTCCGCTCTATCATTTGCTAGCTGATATCCCTGGGCTGAATCCCTCTGTGCCTCAGTTTCCTTTTCTGTTAAAGGCTACCCGAGAGGGCTCCTGGGAAGGTTGGTTACATAGCTGTGGGCAGAGCCAGCGCCAGGGATCATAGGTAAGCTGCAAGGTGCACGGGTCTCAAAGCTCTTACAAGTGATAACCTCCCTAATAACCGAGCTTAGCCTGTCCCTTTGTCACCCAGTTCTGTGTCAGAGGCCCGCCAAGCCAGTCTGTCTGCATTCTCTCCTGACATGAGGCCCCTCGTGACTGATGACACAGCCTTCCACCCTAAGACTTACCGTTTCTCCACACCTCCTCCCCCCCATGCCCCACTGACTGCTGCCTGGTCCTCCTGCCCCATTTTGAGCCCTCTACTCCAGCAGCTCTGGGGCGTGAGTTCGTCTTCCCATGTGGCCTAGTGACCTCTCTCCCACTTCCTTCCCTTATTTCCTCTGGTCTCGACCAATTCCCAGTCTTTCTGGTAGCTCTGGTCCTGACACTATGGACAGAAATAGCGTTTATTCTCCAGATGGGGAAGAGAACTCCTGTGGCTTACACAGCACCCGGCCAGTGGCATTGCCTGGGAGTCCTCCCTGCCTGCCGCTGGGTTGGAGGGCTGTATTTCTCTTTCCTTGGCCTCCAGGATTCTACCAATGAAGTTTGGAGAGCTTGCAGGACCAGGCTCCTGGAGCCAGACAGAGGCCGGCAGCAAAGACAGACAGGGGACTCGGAGCCTCTGAGGTGCCAGGCCTCAAGCCTAACCCTGGAAGGCCAATCAGGAAACTGGGCTTTCCTGCTGGGGAGAAAGCACAGGCTGGAGAGTCTCAAGGAGGGAAGAGACAGCCATGACCCAATCACCTCATCAAGGCCAGGCCCACTTTGTGTCTCCGTGTCAGGCCCTGGGGAGCTGTCCTGCTGGTGCCCTTCCTTCCATGACTGTCCCCTCCTTCTTCCCATTTTCCCCATCAATGCCTTCTTCTCTGTGGGCCTCTAAACAAGCTGCCTTTCCCCTCCTAGCGATACTGCCTGTGTACCCAGCCCGGCTCTCCCCATGAACAACTCCTTCTACTATCAAACCATAGATGTGAAAATCTGACATTAAATCTGTGTTTATATAACTGTGTAAGAGCCAAGCAGAGCAGAAAGTGCCTAGTTGACAATGTTGCATTTTGCAGACATTTAATTGAACATGTACCCGTTTCGGTGTGGCAGCTTTCTGATGGAGCCTGGATCCTGGGACTTGTTTTTTTTTATTTTTTTATTTTTATTTTTTTTTCAGCCTTTAAACACTGCATGGACTCTTAGATGCTCTGAGACTCTGGCTGCAAGCCCAGTGGAATACCTAATACAATGACCAGACTGGACCAAAGTCCCTCCCTCACACCACTTCTCTCCCAGGCAGTCAGTGTCTGCTTGCCCCTCCCCCATCTTCCATTTCTAGACCACGCCCCCCCACCCCCCAGCTGATATGGTCAGCATCTACCTGTCTGCCAGACTTCTTCAGAGTGAGGGAGGCACAGTATCTTCATCTTGTCATTTCAGATGCACTGCGTGCCCTACCCGAAGCAAGGCTTACTCTAGAGTAGTTTTTAGCACTCTCCTACAAGTTTCAGGATGGTCCAGGAGAAATGAGAGAAAGCAGACAAGGATGTCTAGACAGAATCTCCCACCCTTCCTAGCCCTCATGTGATACACACACACACACACACACACACACACACACAAGGCTGAGGAGTTCATAGCATCTTCTCACAGAACTGGAGGCTGACAAACCCAAGGTCAAGGTGGCATACCTGGGGAGGATCCTCTCGCCACACGACAGGAAGCAGGGGGCAGGGAGAAAGCCCAGCCCAGCCCACAAGCCCTCCTAGCAAGGCATGGAGCCTGCCCTGGAGGATGTAACTCGCTTAGCATATTCACTCTTCAGAGTCTCCTTTCTCAACCCTAGGACACTACGTTGCATTTCAACACAGGTTTTGGAGTGGACAAACCTTCCAAGCCCATTTGCAGGGGAGTGGACACTTAGCTGCAGCTTGGCTGTGGGGACCAGGATTGGGGTGTCCTACGGCCACATTCTGACTATCCCCAAGGGTAGCCCCCATTCCCCATAGGCTAACATCCTACATAACTTTCTTGCCTATTGGTCGGTCCTGTGACCCCTCCCACTCGGTTGCTCTGCCCTAACCAGGCAGGCTTCAGGACCCTTGAACCCAGTAAACGGGATCATTCCCTCTCCCGTGTTGTGTTCTCCCCCGGCATCCTCCTTGATCACATGTCTCTCTCCGCCATGCTCCTAAAGCAGTGGATCTTAACATCCCCAATGCTGCAACCCTTTCACCCAGTTCCCTATACCGTGATGACCCCCAACCCCACAATTATTTCATCACTACTTCATAACTGTCATTTTGCTACTGTTAGGAATCATAATGTAAATATCTAATATGCAGGGTATCTGATAATGCAACCCCAAAGAGGTCAAGACCAATAGATTGAAAACCACTGTAATATCTAAAGAAACCCCCTTCTCCTGGGATCCACCCAGAGTACCTAGATAAAGACCTCTAACTGCTTGAAGTGCATGTGCGAGTTTCCTGACTGTCACAGTGGCCCCGTGAAGAGGGCAGGTGCCATCTTCCCCTTTTACAGGTGAGAAGACTGAGGCTCGGGGAAGACAAATCACAGTTGCTAAACCCGGGCTGCCCGCCTGTCTCTGTTTGCCACCCTGGGCCTGGAGACTGGGAAGCTTGGCATTGACAGTAGCAGCTGGGACTGTTGGTGAGACTGGTTGAGGGCCAGGGCTGCTGAGGACTTAGTGGCCCAGTGTGTGTTCAAGACAGCAAGAGGGTCCAGGAGGAACTGCTCTGAGAGGCCAGGGGAGAACTAGGAAAGAAAGCTCCAGGTGAGCACGTGCATACACATACATAAACATCTGTACATGTAGACATGTGCACATAACACATACCTCTCTCTCTCTCTCTCTCTCTCTCTCACACACACACACACACACACACACACACACACACACACAAATCCTCTGTTCCCTCAAGCACACTGCATGTGTTCCTTCCTCCCTCAGGAGACCTGCCAGTCACCAGGCCTGGGCTTTCTCTATCTGCCCCTGTAAGTTACTAGTGTAAGGATGGGGTGGACAGGTGTGCGGATGAGGCAGGGGGAGTCTCTCTGGCTTGCTTAGAGTGACCCCACAGCAGTCCTGCTCTGAGCCCAGACTCTCTCCCTGATCTAATTAGCATCGGGGAGAATTAAAGCACACAGCCCTGAAGTGAGCCAGCTCCCCTGAGGGCATTCCAGAACTAATACTGATTAAATATGAAACGGCCTCTCTCTCCTCCCAGCCCAGAGTCTATGAAGCCAGAACCGGAGCTGGGAGTGTAATTGCTAGCTCTGATTATGCAAGGTGCGCTCTCAAACAAGCAGAGGGGAGGAAGGGAGAGACAGGGAGAGTGGGAAAGGAACATGGAGGGGGAAGAAAGGGAGGGAGGAAGAGGGGAGGGAGGAAGAGGGAAGGGAGGAAGGGGAGGGAGGAAGAGGAACAATGGAGGAGGAAGCAGGAGGGGAAAGGAGAGGGAAGTAGAGGAGACAGAGGGGGAGGGGAGCGACATGGGGGCAGGAACCTTAGATGGAGCCCGCTCTTCCCCTTCTCCCCAGGAGCCTCAGCTCCTCCTGCTCAAGGTAAAGAGACAGAGAGAGCCTCTCGATTGTCTCCTTGACCGGCTTGTCCATTTCCCCCCCCCCCCAGGTGACTTGCTGTGCACCAACTGTGTGCTGGGCACAGAGTGGTTCTAGGTTGAGGAATAAACAAGCCAAACAAGGTGCTCACAAGGCACAGGCAGGGAGAACACCGAGTTATCCAGTCCATCAGGAAGGAAGTCTCCCCCGCAGACACTCCAGGGCAGTTCACCTCAGGCTGGCACCACACGTGCCCGATATAGAAGCTGGGAGCAGAGGAACTCAGCCAGGCGGAGCTGCGGAGGTGCGGGGCCTCGGGGAGCTTCCTTAAAGTGCTCCCCTCCATGCCCCCATGGCTCCCTCTTTCACCTGCTTTAAGTCTGCCAAGACCTCAGCAGTAACTACCCGGGACACCTCCATGTCTTCCTAATGCTTACTGCCTAGTTGTAAACCGGAACATCCGATCTGCCGGCCCCTTATCTCCCTCCAGGGAGGCTCTGCCTCCCCAGCCGGGATCCCGTCCTTCCTACTGTCTCATTCTGTCCCCAGCACTCGGCACTAAGCAGGGGCTCATTAAATATCTATCAGACACAAGAAGAATGAATGAATGAATGAATGAATGAATGAGTGAATGAATGAATGAATGAATGAATGAACAGACTATCCTTGGGGCCAATGGAACCACCACAGGCTTATGAGATGAGAGACAGATTTTTGTCACAGGACAGGAAGGACCAAGGGGTGGGGAGGTCCCTCCTTGGCTCTGATGATCAAGGGAGATGGTACAGAAGTTGCTACCTGGGAGGAAGGAAGGAACAAGATGGCATACAGTCATGGCCCCGCGGCGGACGAATGGGATTTGGGCATCAGCAGTTCAAGGCCCTCCAGATTGCTGGCCTACAGGAAGAGAGGCACAGAGCAGCTTCAGGACACACAGGGATTCAGTCTTGCTAGGCTCTGGGGGAGGAAGGAGGTCTGGTCACTAGGTGCAAGGCCCTCTGTCAGCCACAGGACGAGGGCTAAGCTGGGACATGGCAGCCAGGGAGATAAGAATGATACATTAGACCTCGGAGAAAGACTAGAGGACCCGCTGTCCCTCATCAAAGCCCCTGCTCTTTCCATCAAACCCAGCGGGGACAGAGATGCTTGTCACCATGACTGGCTGCCACCTCACTCCGTTTGGGTCTGCCTGGCTGGCTGGCATCACCCTGGCTGGTTTGTATGGAACAGGGCACAGTCCTGTGGGCAGCCAGCCTTGAGTCTGTCTCTTCTGAGTGACAGGACTAGGCAAGGGAGGCTCAGCCCCAGACAGAGGGCTCTGGTTTCTATGGAAACCGGAGACTGGTCCTGAGTAGCACCCCCTGCCAGGAGTCAGTATTTACGGATTCATCCACCTGAGCTGGCGTGGTCTGAGGCCCTGTCTGCCTCCTGGTCCTCAGAGTTCATAATGCCCACAGAAGTTGGTTCCGCTCCTGTAGACTGCCTTCCTCTCCGTTCAGAACATGAATTCAGAGGCCTCAGCACGGCCCAAGAGGAGCCAGACCTGGAGTCTGATGAGCCAGAGAAGCCTAGAGTTCCTCTGACCATTAATAGTGATTGTAATTTGACAAGCTCTAGAATCACCTCAGAGACTAGCCTCTCGGCATGTCTGCTGGGGAGATTTTTTTTAAAACATATTTTTTATTGAATCTTTGGGAATTTTACATCACGGACCCAATCCCACTCAACCCCCAATCCTTTCATATCTGCTCTTTCCCCTTGTAGCCTTTCCCTTCCAAAAGGAAATAAAAAATAAAATTAGAAAAGAAAAGAAAAAATATATATAAAAAAACAACAAAACCCTTTGCAATGACCCTTCTGGTCAATGACATCTGGCCACTGAAGAGGTCCCGTGGGACCAGCAGCAGGCTTGGCACACAGACAGGAATTCCAGAGCAAGGTCCCGGAATCACAGGTCTAAGCAGGTCCTGGGTTCAGGTCTAAGTAGGCAAGGGGTAGAGGAGTGTCAGAAATGTAGCAGGGCTGAGCTGAGACAGGAGACGTGGGAATGCGAGGGGCAGATATCCCAGCTCTGAGCTGGGCAGGGACGACCCCCGAAGGTGAAGAAGAAAGACTGGCGGCGAAGACCAGCCTGCAGGTGCCCGTCTGGGGTGCCAGGACACCGCAGAGATGGGAGTGGAGCCGAGGGGCTGGCTGATGGCAAGAAAGAGGCTTTGCCCTTTCCAGTGGGGAAAGCTGCTCAGAGGACAGCCGCTGTAGACATACCTAAGGGAAGACCCAGGACACAGCCCCGCCATCAGCTTAGCTCTGTGCCGGCTACCGTCAGGATGCACCAGGCATGTCGGGAGCCCAGAGAGCTAGAGCACAGGCACGCGGATGGAGGTGAGCCCACAGACAGGAGCTGACTGCATAGGGGGTGCACAGGCGCTGGGGCACAGTGGGGGTCTGCGGAGTTGATCCCTTCCAGGCACAGGCAGTAGAAGAACAAGTGGCCTCAGCCACTCTCACCTTCCACCCAGTGACCCTGCCTGCCACCATCCATGTCCCACTCGCGATACATCAGACTGGTGTCCCTTCTTTTCCTGGGGAAGGGGGCAGTCTTAGAGGGTCTCCGTGGGTTTCCTTTCCGACTCCGAGTGGGACTGTGGCAAGTGAAACGACAGCCATCCAAGTCCAGTCACTCTCCTGGGAATGCCGGGTGGGGGTGGGGGGTGGGGACGGGGGGGGGGCGGAAGGGCCCTCAGTCAGTCGGGAGGTGATGACCCCTCTTGGAAGGTCAGAGGTTGGTTGTCATTTGTCACTAGCCTTGAAAGTGGACGACTTCAAGGGTCAAAAGTAGGGCTCAGTAGGGAGGGTGGGACTTGGAGAAGACAGAGGCCTGGGCCTGTGTGTGGGTCACACCTCTGGAAGCAAGAAAATTGGACTGAGGAGGGGTCGGGCTTTGGGGAGGTGTCAAGGCTAGGAGCAAGGCAAAGTTGGGGGGTCTGAATGGAAAGGGCTGGAAATGAAAGCACCCACAGAGCTCGTGGCTGGGAGAATGTCACTGACTGAGGCCTGAGGGACGGGTTGAGGGTGTGATCTCAAAATCCACCGCCTTGGGCTTCTAGGAGCTCCGCTAAGAATAACAATATCCATCGTAATTCCTTAAGGCTGCAGATTCTAGCAGAATCTTAGAATAATGGAATCATTGACTCTCAGTTCCCGGGTTTATAAATGACAGCAATTTTGAATCTCAGATTGCTCAAAGGTGTTACCACCCAGCCTGCTCACTCTCCCTCCCGCCGGAGACTTAACAATGCACCCCTTGCTTACTCCTCTGTGCGGAGTGCCTCGCCATCTCCATGACAACCCCAAGAAGTAGGGATGATCAGGTTTGCCTGATTTTCCAGATAAAGAAACTGAGGTCCCATGAAGGCCAGAAAGCCAGGACCCTGCCCAGGTCGCTTAGACTCCCCGCTGAGTACTCATCTGTCCCGTGCATACGCCCCTAGAGACGGGGAGGCTCGTCACCCCTCCCCAGAGCCACCCATCTGTCTCAACTCTGGACGCATCTCTCCTGCACAAAGCATCCACCATCCATTAGTTCCAAGTGAGCCTTGGGAGATTCCTCAAAAGCCAGGCTTTCCGCTGGCCCACTGTGGCTCTCCCACTGAGGGAGGACAGAGACTGCACCAGAAAACCCTGGAGAAAAATGGGTGAGGGTGGGTATCCTGAGGGAGGGAAGCGGCCTGACTCATCAGGACCAGCCTCTGGAAGACCAACGAGAACAAGCTCACAACAGCAGGCAGCGGGGGCGGGGAGCGAGTAACTCGGATACACAATCCCGGCAGTCAGAGTTATGAGGCCTAATGAGACTGGGTCCTAAGTGCTGCGCCTTTCATTTCTTGGCTCTTCGCCCTGAAAATTTATTCCACAAAATGCGCCTGGGCCACCCATCCTCCCAGATGGCTTTTAAAGTGAGGCTGTTTGTTGCAGGGAACAAGAAACAGGGGAGGAGGAACCGTTGGAACTCAGCGGCCCCTCTGCCTCATCCCAGGTGACAGCAACAGGTGAGGGTGACAAGAGGGAGGGCCCGCAGGGGAGAACTGTGACCCCACAAAGCTCAGCCTCCAAGACAGGAAGGCACAACTCAGGACCAGGGTCCTCATGACAGTCAGAGGCCTTATATCAGGCTGTTGCCTGCTGGAGTCAGAGACTCAGGAAACCAGGCATCCAGATGCTCCCGTGTGTCTAGATCAATAATTTATTTCCTTCTTTAGCTTGACTCCTGTTCTCAGCAGCTCTGAGTGTGAAGTGTGAAGTGGGAGAGAACCACTTTGAAGGGGAGTTGGCAGCTTTCTCACAGAGTTAGCCATACCGAACAATCCAGCAACCAGGTCCCCCGAGGATGTACGGGCTACCCAAGAGGTGTGAATGGTTTTGAGCATCAAAGGGCCTGTACAGGAATGCCGGTGTGGGCTCCATTCGAAATTTGCTAAGAAGAGAAAGCAACCCAAGAATGCAATGGGTGAATGGAGAAATTGTGGTGTGCTCGCTCACTGGAATATTACTCAGTAATCAAAAGGAGTGAGCCAGCAAGCCAGCAAAGATGGCTGACCCCCCCCCATGACCATGTGAAGGGAAAGGAGGCATTTTGCAAGTGTTATTTTTCTGTGACTTTCAGAAAGAAGGTGAAACAGTTGATGTTGAATGGACCAGCGGTTGCCAGGTACGTGGGAAGAAGGAAAGTTAAAGAGGGGTTACTCTACAAGAGTCTGAACAACAAAACTACTTCATAACACAATGGTGGGTGAATGGCTTTATGGATTTGTTAAAATCCTTGGAATTTTCCAGCAGGAAACAGAAAGAACATTAATATGGGAATACATATAGATTAAAAATCACTATCAGAGAACCCCAAGAGGAATATATGCTGGTGCTGACACTGAGCTGAGAGAGCCTGAAATAGCAGTGCCCTGGTATCTAAGAGCACGTCTGGTACTCAAACCTTAGTTCGAACGTTATTTTCCAATAGGAACTATGAGATGCCAGGAAGGAGCTGGACGTTCCCAAGGTAAGCTGCACATGACAGGTCAACATGACAGTTTTACAAAAGCAGGGAGACACGGGAGTGACCTGTTCGCCTCTGGTCACAAGCATCTGAGCCCTGCTCTTATTTGTGGGGTGCCTTTGAAATCACTGCACTACACACCGAGAATAACGACGAAGCACATGGTGCGGGGTGGGGGGAGACTGTTCGCTCTCTGCCCGAGTGGGAAGTTCCAGATGAGCAAGAACAGAAGGCTAGAAGGATCCATGCCGTCACTGATGGATTAGTGGACACATCTGCGGCTAGCTGAGCGCAGGAGCGAATGCTTGTCTACATGCAGAGGTTAGTGTCTCCCTCTGTGAGCTGAGGGGACCTGAAAGCAACAATGTCCCAGTAGCTCAGAGCACATCTGGTCCTCAAACCTTGATTCGGATACTATTTTCCAAGAAGAAATATGAGGTGCTAAGATGGGGCTGGGCATTCCTAGGGTGAGCCTAGGGTATCCTGTAATGTCAGGAGACAAGGATATGCAGCCCCAGTAAACAAAAACCACAGTGGTGAGGCTACCGAACCACGAATGAACTAAACAAAAGAGCTTCCGTTGGCCAAACCTGAAATGATTTAAACAACAAAGTAAAGTATTAGCCAAAGCCTGGAGTAAACATCCAATACTCAAGTGACTGGTGGGTAGGCAGGAAGTAGATAGAAGATATACGATATACCAATTGATACATGACTGATAGATAGAAGACAGATGATTGCCAGGTGGTGGTGGTGCACGCCTTTAATCCCAGCACTTGGGAGGCAGAAGCAGGCGGATTTCTGAGTTCGAGGCCAGCCTGGTCTACAGAGTTCCAGGACAGCCAGGGCTACACAGAGAAACCCTGTCTCGGGAAAAAAAAAAAAAAAAAAAGAAGACAAATGATTGATAGAGAGCTAGGTGATTGATATATGGATAGGTAGACAGAAGATAGATGATGGATGGATGGATGGATGGATGGATGGATGGATGTATGATGGATGGATGGATGATGGATGGGTGGATGAATGGATGGATGGATGGATGATGGATGGGTGGATGGATGGATGATGGATGGATGGATGGATGGATGGATGGATGATGGATGGGTGGATGGATGGATGGATGGATGATGGATGGGTGGATGGATGGATGATGGATGGATGGATGGATGGATGATGGATGGGTGGATGGATGGATGGATGGATGGATAGATGGATGGATGGATAGATATGCAGACAGACAGATTAATCAATCAAACAATAGGCCAATGATAGATAGATAATAGAAGATAGATGATAAATTACGAGGAGACAGAAAGATAAGTGAGAGATAGATAGTGGATAGATAATAGAGTTGATGATTAATAGATGTGTAGATAGGTAAGAGAAAGAAGATATATAGATAAATGATACATGGATGATAATAGGTGATGAAGATAGATGACAGTGGATAGATGAAAGATGGATAAATAGTCAATAAGTAGATACATACATACATACATACATGCACACAAACATACACATACATACATAGACGATACATACATGCATACATACATGCATAAATATACACACATACACAGATGGGTGGATGGATAGATATACATATACATACATACACATGCATACACAGAAAGATGGATAGATACATACATACATACATACATACATACATACACACACACATACACAGATAGATGAATGGATGGATAGATAGATAATCTTGCTTACAGAAGTGCTTCTAATGACCTGTGCAGACTCCGAAATGTCCCCTCCGCCATTCCTGATCCACATTCCTGTGTCTTCTCAGTTCCATCTCTGTTCAGGCAGGGGGATCCTGGGCTCTGCTATCCACCCCTGATTTCTCCACTGCTCCTCTCCTGACTTCTACTCTGACACTGTCTTCATTCCTGTTTGGGATTTCCCCTTCAGATTCTGGTGTCTTTGGGTGACAGCTCAGGTCACTGATCTGAGACGTGCCTTCCTTTCTAACATGGGCTTTAGTATTCCACATGCCCCCTAAGAATCACTTTAGCAACTCTCTACTAATTTTGATGTGTTGTTCTCATTTTCTTTCTGTTGGAAATACTTTTTAATTCCCCTTTTGATTTACTCAGTAACACATGGGTAATTTAGAAGCCTGCTGCTTAAGTTTCTAAACATGTTGAAATTTGTTTTTTTAGAGATCTTTCTCTTCGTGATTTATAATTCCATTCTGCTGTAGTCAGATCCTTTCTCCAACTTGACTCTTTTAGATTCGCTGAGATACGGTCCATCTTGTCTACATTGCGTTCAGCCACAGAGAAGAATCTTCCGTAAATGTGGAACTGCTGGTGCTGAGGGTTGACTCTCCTTCATTCTGTATGATATTCGCAATGGCCAGTGTTAATTGCTGCCTTGGAAGAAGCTAGAATCATCTGGGAGAGAAACCTTTGGATTCTCACGTAGGGTAACTTTATCTAGGCTATTTCAAGAGAGATGGGAAGACCTGCCCACTATGGGTGGCGTCATTCCCTGGCTAGGAGTCCAGATTGTATAGAAGGGTTCTGAACAGTGACATGCATTCATTGCTCTCTTTTCCTGGTGATGGATGCTGTGTGACCATCATACACAGATGGATGGATAGATAGATAGATGGATGGATGGACGGACGGACGGACGGATGGATGGACAGATTATCCTTCTTACAGAAGTGCTTCTAATGATCTGTGCCGGTCATTAGTAACACATCTAATGAACTGCTTCAGGGTCCTGAGGTCTTGACGTCTCTGCCATGGTGGTCTATCTGTATTGAACTGTAATTCAAAATAGACCCTTGCTCCTTTGAGATGCTCTGTTGGGCTATTTTATGGCAGCAACAACTCAGTTGCCAGGCTTCCCTCCACCTCGTTCCACCAGTGACTGAGGGAGGGATGTTCCCATCTCCTGTGGTAAGTGTGGTTTTGTGTATTTCTTCTCTTGGGTCTCAGGTCACTGGGGTCTGTGAACAGGCAGGATTGTGATATCCCTAGGCACCTTGGATGGTACTGTCTGCTCTGAAACCAGCTACCCCTGATCAGCTGCACCAGCCTCTCCAGCCGTCCTTGCCAGAGATAATGAATCTTACCTGTTGAGTGTTGGGCGTTTTGTTTTGCTAGCTGTGTGTTTGCGGGCTGCGTTCTGGGACCCAGCTAAGCCCCTCGGAAGCACTCAGCTTGACTGAAGCTCTGCTGGAGAAATGGCTCAGTGGTTAGGAGCACTGAGTGCTCTTCTGAAGGCCCTGAGTTCAAATCCCACAATGGCTCACAACCATTTATAATGAGATCTGACGCCCTTTTATGGAGTGTCTGAAGACAGCTACAGTGTACTTACTTACATACAATAAATAAATAAATCTTTTAAAAAATGACACTGCTTTGTTTTTCTTTAAAAAAAAAAAAAAGAATTTCATACTTGAGACAGGAGCAGTCCGGTTCATCTCTCCCTTCCATAGATTCAGAGTTCTGTCTCCACACAGCACTCTTCTCTGGTGCTGTGGGCTGAGGATTCCAGATACCTCGGTCTCCTGAAATGTCAACTTTGTCAGCTCACCTCCAGGCCTTGCTGGACTTGGAGACCAGTCTTCTTCCCAGCCCCGTGGACTGGCAATCCCAGGCTGTATGCCAGGGCAGCTATGAGTTCATGTGTTCCCCATCTCTCTTCATTGCCTGATGTCCCGTCTTTGTAAAGTGCTGTATCACATACCATCAGCCTCCGTCCCCACGAGTCCCTCATCCAAGATAAGGAAAGCTGCAGGAGGCTCTGGAGGCTAGCCCAGCTACAGATCTGGAGGCTAGCCCAGCTCCAGGCCTGTCATACATCCCTTGAAGTTTCAGATCTGAAAACATCTAGACCTAGCTCCAGTCACATGGAATCCCTTTCCTCCCTCGCCAGGGAGATATCAGTGCCTGTGGTGCAAGCTCCTACAGGTGTCCGGGGAAAAGGCATCTGTCGATTGGAGTGTGGTGGTAACTGTGACAGGGTCTAGAATCAGCTGGGAGACAGGCTTCTGGCACACCTTGATTATATGAATTGATCTGGGAAGATACATCTTAACTGTAGGCAGGACTTGGCCGGGGGACCCTGGACTGTGTAAATGGAGAAAGTTATTAGGGCAGTCACATGCCTCGTTCCCCTGGTGCCTGATTGTGAGTGCGATGTGACCAGCTGCTTGGACCTCTGCTGCCTTCACTTCCCCCACAGTGACAGATTGTCCCTTGGTCCTGTGCATTAGTTACTCTCTACTGCTGTGATGTAACACCGTTTCCAAGGCTTATGATTCCAGACAGATGAGTCCGTGGTGACAAGAGCAGAGGCGTGGCAGCTGGAGCTGGGAGCTGGGCCTCCCATCCAAAGCAGGAAGCAGAGAACACAAGCCCGCCCTTAATGACATACCGCCTCCAATGAGGCCACACCTCCTAAGCATTCCCAAACACTGCTGAGGCCATCTTGTTCAAACCACTACAAACTGTACACTAAAATAAGCCCTTTCTCGTCTGGTTGCTTTGGTTGTAGTATCCTGTCACTGACCTGGTTAAAGAAATCAAGACCCAAAGGGAAAGTGACTCTCAGCCCCGCCGCTCCCTCTCATTGTTCAAAATCTCTACAGTAGAACCACTGAGCTATGCCTATTACATCATTGTTCAAATGGGCAAACAGGCTCTGAGGTATAGAAATTTTCACTGTGTCCTATGGCAAGTTGGGACGTCAAGAACCTGCTTCACCTCCTCTGAGGGATTCCCCACCCAAGAGATCACTTGTGAGGATAGTTCCCAGAATGCCATTCTGTTCTAGGAATGGAATCCCCCTTGCCACACAGTGCACCAGAGTGAGGGGTGTGACAGATACTTTTCCCCACTCTGTATACATATACTCTGTATATATTCCCCTTCCTCAATACAGCTGTGGGAAGCTGAGATGTCACTTGATGCCTCCAGCTACAGGAAGTACTTCAAGAAGCTTACCAATGCATGCGGAGCTGAGCGTATCACTCAATCGTGGAGATTTTCTTCATTGGTACAGAGGTGAGCACCCCTGCTTGTCATGTGGGAGACTGGAGTTCAATTCCCTGATGGGGAAGCAAAAGGCCTTGTTGGGGGTGGGGGTGGTCCAGTCAGGAAAGCGCATGCTCTCAAGTAGGAGGACCTGAGTTCCACCCACAGAAGCCAAGGGAAACCTGAATGTAGAGGCACATGCTTGTAATCCCAGCTCCAAGGATGGAGACAGACTGATCGTGGGGCTGGTTGATTTAGCTGGATCTGTGGGCTCCTGAATCAGGCATGGGAGATGGAGCAGAGACTGGGGGAACAGCTAACCAATAACAGGCCCAACCACAGACGCATCCCATGGGCAAGCACCAATCCCTGACACTGTTGATGATACTCTGTTATGCTTGCAGACAGAAGCATGGCTGTCCCCTGAGAGGCTCCACCCAGCAGCTGACTCAGACAGATGCAGACACCCACGGCCAAACAGTGGGTGGAGCTTGGAGACTTTTATGGAAGGATAAGAGGAAGGATTGTGGGCCCCAAAGCAGGTAGACACGCCACAGGAAGACCAACAGAGTCAACTAATCTGGACCCTTGGGGGCTCTCAGAGACTGAACCACCAACCAAAGAACACACAGGCTGGCCCTCGGCCTCCCTGCTCATATGTAGCAAATGTGCAGCTTGGTCTCCACGTGGGACCCGAACAACTGGAGCTGGGGATCTCCCAAAAGTTGCGGCCTGTGTGTGGGATATGTTCTTCTAGCTGGGCTGCCTTGTCTGGTCTCAATGGGAGAGGATGCACCTAGCCTCACTGAGACTTGAAGTGCCGGTGGGGGGGGGGACACCCAGGGGACCCCTGCTCACTCAGAGAAGAAGGGGAGGGGAGAGAAGGGGAAGGATTATGGGAGGGGGTGACTGGGAGGGGGCAGTGAGCAGGATGTAAAGTGAATAAGTAAAAAAAAGTGCAGAGTGACTGAGAAGACACCAAGGTTTCCACAGGCACTTACAAATTGTGCCCTTGTATACACACACACACACACACACACACACACACATATACATATACACACACACATATATATATACATACAGGTATATATAAACACATATGTACATACACATGTACACATATATATACATACACATGTATACATGCGCACACACATATACATGTACACACAAGTATATACACACATGTGTACATATACACATGTATACATACACACACAGGCAGACTGTGAGTTGTAAGTAAGAAAAGAGGATGAGGAGCGCAGGAAGAGCAGGAGCGCTACAGGAGAAGGCAGCCAGCCTCCTCTGGAGACCAGCCCAGCTCCAGGCCTAGCATTATGTAACTCCAAGTTTCAGATTGGAAGATTCTGAACCTAACTGCAGACACATAGAACTCCTCCCTGGCTCAGCCCTCCTTCCTGGGGCTCCTGGTGGCTTGGTCTAGCTTCTCTGCAGCCTACAATCAGAGCAAGAACCCTCTTGACCACGTCTATTGGATCGAGGCCTCGGGGCTTCAACCCAGCCCAGATGAGTGACCAGAGATTCTCAGGGAAACCAAAGCCGCAGCCTCCCTCCTGCTAATGTGGCTCGGGGGTCTGTCTGCTCCCGGTACCTTCTTTCTTTACTGCCAGGTTTCCATCCCAGGGAAATCTATCCAATCATCCCTCCCCAGTACCAATAAAACAGCAAGAACCCGAGACACACTTTCTCCTCCTCATCCCCCAAAGGTGAAATAAATCTTTCTAGCTGTGACAGGTGGACGTCTCCTGCCTCTGCCATGGTAGGGTTCGTCGGTGGAGGGAACCGGAAGAGCTGATCACTGAGGGATGGCACACTGTGTGTTAAAGGCTGTGCTTGGGGACCTGCTAAGCAGGGACCAAGTAGAAGGGGCAAGAGTACAAAGGCCTGAAGTGTGGCGGTCACCTCTGAGTAAGGAGTATCTGGGGACAGAGATAGCCACCAGCTGCCCAGCCTGTGTCCTCTCAGTGGCCTCACCAATCTGGGTGCTGTGACATGAGACGGCCCCACCCACTGCCTGATGTGTGCTTTCCTGGTGCAGACCAGAGCCACTGGCAGCCCCTCCTCTGACCCTCCCATGCCTGGTGTCCCGTGCGGCCTCCTCCATGCCCGTTGATGGTCTTTTAGGGAACTCCACGAACCAGCCTTATGTCCTGTCACTTAGGAGTGGACAGTGTGACCGTTAAGGCCCTCCTATGAGAGGCCAGGGTGAGGACACCTCCCCCATCGCTGTATGAACAGCACCTCCACCAGGAACAGGCAGAGGGGTTCCTACACTGTCCCGACAGACCGGCACTTGGGTCCAGAGACAGCGGCAGAGCTTTGCTTTGGTGGCAGGTGAGTCCCTTTCTTCACCTGTCCCAGAGTTTCTATTGTTGCAATGAAACATCATGAGCAAAAAGCAAGTTGGGGAGGAAAGGCTTCTTTGGCTTACGTTTCCATATTGCTGTTCATCATCAGAAGAAGTCAGGGCGTGAGATGCTTTGAATGAAAGTGATCCCCACAGGCTCACAGGGAGTGGTACTATTAGGAGTGTGGCCTTGTTGGAGGAAGTGTGTCACTGGGGGTGGACTTTGGGGTTTCAGATGCTCAGGCCTGGCCCGGTGTCACTCTCTTCCTGCTGCCTGCTGTTCTGGCACCATGTCTGCGTGTCACCATGCTTCCCGACATGATGAAAATGGACTGAGCCTCTGAACCTGTAAGCCAGCCTTAGTTAAATGTTTTGCTTTATAAGAGTTGCCTTGGTCGTAGTGTCGCTTCCCAGCAATAGAACTTTGACTGAAATAGGCAGGAACCTGGTCCAGAGGCAGGAGCTGGTCCAGAGACCATGGAGGGGTGCTCCCAGTGGAGTGCTCCTCATGGTTTGCTCCTTGTGGCTTGCTCAGCCTGCTTTCTTATAGAACCCAGGACCACCAGCCCAGGGACGGCTCCACCCACAGTGGGCTGGGCTCTCCAACATCCATCATTAATTAAGAAAATGTCTTACAGCTGGATCGTACGGCGGCATTTTTCTCAATTGAGGTTCCCACCTTTCAGATAACTCTGTGTGTCGAGGTGACATATGACCGGCCAGCACAGCACCTGTGAACCTGTTGACATAAAGCCTTTGTCTCCAGAGACCTTCCATGCCTCATGTCTGGAGCCGTGGCAGTGTCCTGCTTTTCTCTTGTATACCTCGAGAGGAAGTGTGAACTCCTGTTTGTGCCCAGGGCACCAGGGGCGCTGAATGCTGCTTGAGTATTCCTCCAGTGTGCCCTGAGCCTTTAATCAGCGGGACAGCAGACAAGCATGAAGGAAGAAAGGAACGGACTCCTAAAGTTGTGCCCTGACCTCCAGTGTGTCCCACACACAAAATAAATAAGTAAATAAACAAAATGTAATGAGCTATTTTAAAAGAGTCCATCATGGAGCCTGAAGACCCGGTCTCGCCTCCCATTTTCTGTGACTACCTAATCATGCCAGCTCTCTGATGGGCTCAGGAAGAATTTGGGTTTCTATAAGTTGCTGTACCCTTTTTTTCTTCCTCTTCTTATTTTCCATCTCGATGTTTTCCTTATCCTAAGCAGAAGGAGAAATTCATGAGGAGACAGGAGAATAAACAGGATGCTTGGAGCCTGAGCAAAGGTTGGTCCCGGCATAATGAGGTGGCGGAATCCTCTCTCTCGAAAGGTCACTTTGTCAGCCCGCTCTGTAGCAAATATCAAGGCCGCACATGTGTTCCGCTGCCTGTTCTAGATGGGAGATGCGGTGGAGGCAGGGAAGCCTACCCAGAGGTGGTTGAAACAGACTGATAAATACCCAGAGGCTCAGAGAGGGAGATGTATTACTCCCACGTCGTGCAGTGAGCATAGCTGGAAATTCAGGCCCTCTGCTGCCTGCCTACCTCCTCTTCCGCTCGGAGTATCGCCAGAAGCCATTGACTCTAATCCCATTATCACCCAGAGTTTCAGGGTCAGCCTGTACCTTACGATGATGTATAATTAGCAGAGAGACTAAAGCGGGAGGGACTAATTGTGCTGGTCAGTGGTGTGAGCCGTTCTCCAGCACAGTTCTGTGGAAGACTGCCATAAGTAGAAAGACCCTCACAGTAAAGACTACTCAAGGGGGCTCAGGAGAGGATTCAGTTGGGAGGGGACCAAAATTCAGTCCCTAGGCCTCCCATGTAAAAAGCCAGCTGTGGTGGCTTGCCTCAAATCCCAGCACAGGGGCGGCAGACACAGGTAAGTCCCCAGGGCTCACGGGCCAGCCAGCCTCGCTGGATTGGTGAGGTCCAGGTTCAGGGAGAGACTCCGTCTCTAAATAGGGTGATAGAAGACATCTACCTCTGGCTTCCTTACATGCCCCACATGTGTGCACACACTGACACAAATGCATTTGCAAATACCCCCTCCCCCCCACACGTACACACACAGGAAGACATCACTTGTCTGCATCCAGGAACTTGGGAGGAGCCTGTGCTCAGAGATGTTCGCTGTGGATTGATGATGAGGGAAGAGAAGCCGTGAGGCCACAGTTTTGGCAGGATGGTGGGCTGTTACCACTGGCAGGATGGTGGGCTGTGACAGAGCTCTTGACATCTGGCTTCTGAGGAACTGCCAAGAAGCTGAGTTCACACAAGGCCTAGGTGGGCCAAACCCACGGGAGGGCCTGCCACTTGCGCCCCCTAGAAGGCAGGTGCTAAAACTTGCCAGAACAATAAGTAGTGGCAGAAAGTTCCAGTCACACACTTGCTGCAGAGTGCCTGCGCATTGGCTCCACTAAATCCCAAAGAGACGGTATATCCAGCCAAAATGGTGAAAGCACATGCTGAGATTTGAACTCAAGTACCAACACTCCCATCTCTACCGTGAACCACAACGGCGGGGACAGACATGGTCTTGAGCCATCCCATTGCCCCAAACCCCTGGGAAATTCCTCGGCTGTGTGGGTGTCTGCTGAGGTTCGCCTTAGTATCCTGATGGTTTGAAGCCTAGAGCCCCACCCACATAGCCTCAAGCTAGCCGAGGCTCTTCCACTCTATGGGGCTGCATCTGACCCCCCTAATGCAACACACCCACAGCCCTAGTTCATCACTGCAGCTCCTAATGGGCCCATGCCCAGCTGCACGGATGCAGACAGCCCTGATGCTGTCTCCTGGCCTTCAAGCTCACCACCTCCACCTGTACATCTATTAATGTCAATGAAAAGCCCACCCCAAGGCAGGGGCATCGGGGAATTATTACTGGAGAACTCGGAGAATGGGGAGCCGGGACCAGGGATGTTACCATGCCTGGGTTTGGGTTTGGTTCATTTTTTGAATCCATCCGTTTCTGGTACTATTGTCTGGGCTGGGCAGCTTGGGCTTCCTCTCCCTCCCCAGCGCAGGGATTTTTGGACAACACAGACAGGGGTGTGCCCACAAGTCCCCTACCCCCACCCCCCGACTCCCAGAATGTGTAGACATCTCAGATTGCAGCCACCTCTTGTTTGGATAGATCTAGATGTTCTGATATGAAATGTGGCACAGCAGCTGTGCAGGGGAGTGAGGCTTCCTGGAAGGAGGAGGAGGAGGAGGAAGGAATCGAAGTCGGGAACATTCCACCACATACCCCACCCGTGCTCAGCCCACTGCGCCTGCCATCCACCCAGCAGCCACACGGCCCTTCTGTCCTGGGACATCCTGGCACCAGCCCTCCCCCACCCTCAGGGGAGGCTCTCTCCCCAGGTCTCAGGTTTAGCCTGCCCCTCCTCACAGTTCTCAGGCTGAGCCTCAGGCACAGGTATGAGCAGACAGAATCTCAGTTAATGTTGTGTGCTTTCCTTTATCAGGAATCTTTCTATCCACGTTCTGTATCCTGCAAGCCTAGGGAATTTATTCTCTCTCCCTACTGGAGAGCGGGAAGCAGAGGCATAGAGAGCTGAGTCGTTTACCATCCAAAATCACCTAGCTAGTTAAGTAATGGACGTTGGGGCCCCACTCAGGTCCGACTGTACCAAATTATACAGGCTTCTGCTGCATCACTAATAGACTATGGCGACACAGGGACAGAGATAGGCTTGGGGGAAAGACAGGAATGAAGAGAGCAGCAAGGAGGGGAAGGGCAAAGAAGGACCCAGAAAATGTCCTGGTGGGTCTCTGAGGGGCATGGAATGAAGAGGTGACAGGCAATAGAACTGGCCAATCAAACCCTGAGCTGTTACCTATAGTAAGGCCAAGAAGGGACTAAGAGGCTCCTCACAGAAGGCCTCCTCACAGAGGGCCTCCTCACAGTGAGCCTCCTCACAGAGGGCCTCCTCACAGTGAGCCTCCTCACAGAGGGCCTCCTCACAGTGGGCCTCCTTACAGTGAGCCTCCTCACAGAGGGCCTCCTCACAGTGGGCTTCCTCATAGAGGGCCTCCTCACAGTGGGTCTCCTCACAGAGGGCCTCCTCACAGTGGGCCTCCTCACTGTGGGCCTCCTCACAGAGGGCCTCCTCACAGTGGGCCTCCTCACAGAGGGCCTCCTCACAGTGGGCCTCCTCACAGAAGGCCTCCTCACAGTGAGCCTCCTCACAGAGGGCCTCCTCACAGTGGGCCTCCTTACAGTGAGCCTCCTCACAGAAGGCCTCCTCACAGAGGGCCTCCTCACAGAGGGCCCTCCTCACAGTGGGCCTCCTCACTGTGGGCCTCCTCACAGAGGGCCTCCTCACAGTGGGCCTCCTCTCAGAGGGCCTCCTCACAGAGGGCCTCCTCACAGTGGGCCTCCTCACAGAAGGCCTCCTCACAGTGAACCTCCTCACAGAGGGCCTCCTCACAGTGGGCCTCCTCACAGAGGGCCTCCTCACAGAAGGCCTCCTCACAGAGGGCCTCCTCACAGAGGGCCCTCCTCACAGTGGGCCTCCTCACTGTGGGCCTCCTCACAGAGGGCCTCCTCACAGTGGGCCTCCTCACAGAGGGCCTCCTCACAGAGGGCCTCCTCACAGTGGGCCTCCTCACAGAGGGCCTCCTCACAGTGGGCCTCCTCACAGTGGGCCTCCTCACAGAGGGCATCCTCACAGAGGGCATCCTCACAGAGGGCCTCCTTCACACTGCAGCTATAGGAGTCAAGGCAAATGGATACTAAGCCCCTAAGTTTGTCTCAGTCTACACAGGCTCCTCAGCTCTTTTCTGTGTTAATGGAACTCTTGAGAGAGATGGATTCTCTCCTGGAGCATTCCAGTGGCCCCACTACCTTTCAGAAGGTGGAGATATGTGGAATTCCTGAACAGTAGCAGGCCCCACTACTTCCCCAAGACTCAAGCTCTCCTCCTCAATTTGAACACTCCCCTCCTCTGACCATGCATCCTTGGCCACCCATCTGGGAGTTTGGAAATATGACCCAGTTCCTATTCCACAGGGTGACTGAGCCCTGGTCATCGTGCCCTCCCAGAGAGGACCTGCTCTTTGAAGAGAGCTGGCCTAGTGGCTGGCCTGGTTGCTAGCTCTGGAGGTTCACATGCTTCTACTTCACCCGCTCTGCTGTTACAAGTAAAGTCCACCATGCCTGTTTGGGGTTCTTTTGTTTTGGTTTTTTGGAGGTTGCTTGGTTGGCTGGCTGGCTGGCTGGCTAGTTGGCTGATTGGTTGGTTGATTGGGTTGGTTGGTTGGCTGGTTGGGTTGGTTGTTTGGTTGGCTGGTTGGGTCGGTTGTTTGGTTGGCTGGTTGGGTCGGTTGTTTGGTTGGCTGGTTGGGTCGGTTGGTTGGTTGGCTGGTTGGGTTGGTTGTTTGGTTGTTTGGTTGGGTTGTTTGGTTGGCTGGTTGGGTTGTTTGGTTGGGTTGTTTGGTTGGCTGGTTGGGTTGTTTGGTTGGGTTGTTTGGTTGGCTGGTTGGGTTGTTTGGTTGGGTTGTTTGGTTGGCTGGTTGGGTTGTTTGGTTGGGTTGTTTGGTTGGCTGGTTGGGTTGTTTGTTTGGTTGGTTGGTTGCTTGGTTGCTTGGTTAGTTGGTTGGTTGGTTGGTTGGTTAGTTGGTTGGTTGGTTGATTGGTTAGTTGTTTGGTTGGCTGGTTGGGTTGGTTGGTTGGTTGGCTGGTTGGGTTGTTTGGTTGTCTGGTTGGGTTGTTTGGTTGGTTGGTTGAGTTGGTTGGTTGAGTTGGTTGGTTGGCTGGTTGGGTTGGTTGTTTGGTTGGGTTGTTTGGTTGGCTGGTTGGGTTGGTTGTTTGGTTGGTTGGGTTGTTTGGTTGGCTGGTTGGGTTGGTTGTTTGGTTGGCAGGTTGGGTTGGTTGTTTGGTTGGTTGGCTGGTTGGTTAGTTGGTTGGTTGGTTGGTTGATTAGGTTGGTTGGTTGGCTGGTTGGGTTGGTTGGCTGGTTGGTTGGTTGGGTTGGTTGGTTGAGTTAGTTGATTGGTTGGTTGGTTGGTTGGTTTGGTTGGTTGGTTGGTCGGTCGATTGGTTGGTTTTTTAAATGTAGATTCAATGGGTGCAACTCAAGTCTGCATGCTTATACAACAAGCACTTCACCAACTGAGGAGCCATCATCCCAGACCCAAGTCCCTGTATTCTTGTTAAGAACAGATCCCCTCAGGAAATACCAGCATTCTGTGTGCGGAGCATGTTTTGTAGGCTGGAGGACCATCCCCAGAAATCTTACTCCAATGGAGCTCTAAGCTGGGCTCTCAGAAGGGCAGCACAGCCCTCTTTGAAGCTGGCAGCTTTCAGGAGGTGCAAATGCTATGCAAATGTCTCGCTCTTTACTGCCCAAGCCTGCCGCTGCACCTGCTCACAGTAACTCAGTCCCTGGCCTGGTGCTCTGCCTGGGCGGGAGCAGCGCCAGTGGCTCAGACTCTTCTAAAGCTCTGGGTGGTGGTGCAGCCTGGGCCCTGCGGGCAGGAAAGACAACCGCCTACCAGGAACACACATCTATCTATTCCTGGGTAAATAGCCGCTGGGCCTTTCCACATGGAAGGGGACCAACATGGTCCGTCTGCCAGCTGGTCTCCTGGTGGAGTGGTGTCCTAGCAGTGGCTGGGCAGTGGCCTCTGCTGCTGGCAACAGGATGGAGCAGCCCTGGCTTGGAGACCCACACTCTTGCACCCTCACACAGCCACCCCCTTTATCTTCCCAAGCTGTGTAGGCAGTGTTAGGACCAATGTTCCTGGTTCTATCTCCCTCGTTGTTACTGCCTCTGACCTTGGGCATGCTCTATAGTGAGCATGGATATGTGGTACAAAGATTGGAGCACTTATTAAATACCTTCTGAGTACCAGGTGCTTAGTTACCCTGGTATGAGGTAAGAATTCTCATCATCCCGTGTTACAGTGGAGCAAGCCGAGCACAGGGGTGTCCAGCATTTGTCCCCAAGGTTGCTCAGCTAAGGATACCAAGCTCTGACATAGGCCTTGCTCCTTCTCTTCCCAGAAGGCACCTCCAATTCAAAGTTTCTCAACAGATGAAAATGAATGCAGAGTGGGGAGGGAGGGGATTCAGTCCCTAACTCTGCACCCCTTCTACCTTGTGAGGTTGCCCAGGTCCCTGCCACCCTATCCCCACTCCCACCCTTATCCAGCTTCAGGGGGGCAGACCCACTGCAGCAGGCTGTGCACAGGATACAATCATTACACATGTAGTATACACACCACCCCTGCACCGAGCCCTCAGTGAGCAACAGGAGGTGTGTTCTGCTCCTGTGGGTTTAGGGATTGTGGTTGGGGGGGGGGGGCTCTGATCCAGTTGAGGGGGCAGGAAGGGTTTCACAACGGCAAACTCAGAAGCTTCAGATGCCCACTGTGGATCAGTGTGGGAGAGGCCGGATCAGCCGCTGGGTGTCGTAGCAAGGTAGTAATGGAGGTTCCCCACCGTAAAGCCAAGTTTTCAGCTCTCAGACCCAGGGGCTGACAGGCCGACGCTGTGCTTCAAGTACAAGGCAAGCCTCAGCTTGAAGCATCACAGGCAGAACCTGCTGAGGTAAAAGCTGGCTTTCTCCTCCCTAGGCCCCCAGCCAGGCCCATAATGCCTTGTATACCCAGCTTTTTGTGGCTTCCAGAATGTAAATTTATTCTGTGTGCCGGCGCCAGGCACTCACCTTATCTGCATGTTACAGTCACCAGAATAAATATTAGGGACAAGCCCGTGAGCTCTCCCTGTGTACACGAGTTAAGCCCTCTAGCCAGCGTCTCATCCAGGCAGGGATTTCAATGGAAATGCAGTGCTTACATTACCATGAGGAAAGCTTGGGCCTCTGTTCCATCCTGGAGGAGCAACCCATGGGGAGTGGGTAGGGTGAGAGAGTAAGGAGAGGGTGAGAAAGGAAGCGCCTGGCAGCCTCCGGGGTGCCAGCTGGCTGCTCCCCCAGCATCTGGGACCACATGCGACTCCCTTTCTGGCTTATTCAGGCTGAGCTACAGGAGCCTCCCAGGGGCACAGGAGACCTGGGG